>JAUTXW010002816.1:600000-1094744 GCA_030620095.1 Kuschelorhynchus macadamiae | reverse complement strand
AAACCAAAATAAAGGTATCAACTTGGGACCTTCATAGGATGGAAGCCCATACAAAAAGAAGAGTTTTATGTAATAAAACACTTTTAGAAAAAACTACCAGAAAACCATGAAATCGACGTTGGAAGTTATGCACCAGGACCTGGTGAAAATGTCCAATATCTATAAAACGACTGATGGAAAAAATCTAATTTTTCACAGGATTAAATATTACATAAAGAACTATCGTTTAACAAAGTCTTATGGTTATACGAATTTTTTATTTTCAAAAAGAAAAAAGTTATAATAAAAATCTGAAACTTGGCCAGAATACATATAAAGTAACACTATTCTAGGGAAAAATCCAAACCAAGAAAATTCTCAAAAATACGGATCCCACGGGACTTCAAAGTTTCCCGGGAGATGTTTTCAGTAGAAAATCTTGTTCGAAAGTGAACAGAAAATACACCAGTTTCGTTCACCGGGACTCCGCCCCAATCCACAGGATTGGTCCAGAGCGTGAAAAAGGGTGTCGCCGTGACGTCAAACTTCGATCAATATAAATATAGACAGATTGAGCTTTTCGATAACAGCTTTTCGATCACAGCTTTTCGATCATCTCTACGACAAGTAATACGTGTCAAATATCGTGAGTGTAATAGCATATTTTTCATATACCCTCCTAAGCGTCGGAAGCAGTGTTATTAGTGCGTTTCTTTTTGTCATTCTGAGTGATACAGCCGAAGACAACTAGAGGAACCTTGCACTTTGTTCCCATCGTTGGACTGCGCCGGATCTTAGTCCAAAAGTTCCATTGCACTAAGGTTCTTAGTAGGGCTCTGATTGTGAAGATCGTCCTCGGGTCTTAAATCTGGTTCTCTTGATTTATGGCCTAGCAGGAGGTATCTGGAAGAGAAATACTGGCTGTTATAAATTGCGCGAGGAAGAAATAGGTAACGTTGTTTACTCTGGGTCTCATTCTCCTCTAAGCGTTCTCCAAGCTCAGTTCTCCAGATCAAGTTTCCTTTCTTTGCTCGAACCTTAGCTAACTAGTGTTCAAGTGTAAAGTTAAACTCTGTATCTTTTGGCATAATTTATCACTCATTTTTTCAAACGTAAACCTGTTTACCTTTTTTGCTTAGTTTTGGGAAATTTTTGAAATTAGCTCATTTCACTCTAATCTTTAACGAATTGCTCACATAATATTTTTAAACTTATAAATTTTGAATTACCGATTTTTGACTGCTTAATAACTTTTGATTATCTGGTAACATTTGTATTATTTGATTTTGTATTTTTATGCATCTACCCTTAATTGGGCGAATCATATTTTTGTAACATATATTGATTGTGACAAAACCGAATGTGACATTTTCTGATTTTACCATAAACTTAATTGTTTAAACAAAGTGTAAATATTAACTACTTGATCTTGTAATAGGTAAGATAGGATCCTAGCATTAAGTACGCTTGGTGAATCCGTTCTTAACTAAACTTAAAGAATCCCTCCAGAGAAACAGCACGTCAGTTCCTGAAGTTCTCAATCTCTCTTAAGTGTAGAGGATTGTTTATTATAAGGAACAATTAGAAAAAACCGTGCCTCTCTTATTTTGATTTGATTTGATTAATTTACATAATTTTGACTGTGTATATATAAATAGATCATTTACAGATATCATAAACTTTAACAAAATATTAATTTTAATTTTTATTTTTAAATAATTAAATATTACAACATTTTCGCGTCTAATATCCCAAGCGGCGTGACCCGAGTGGACTATTAGATTAGGGAAAAAGGCAGGCTTGAAAAGAATATCTTTTTGAGTTGTTCCGAATATTAAAATTTAAATTTTTAAAGTATCATTTTTAAATTACCGACTTTGACAATTGCAAACAGTGATTATTTTGATTTTATTATCATAAATAAATAAAGTTTTAATTTTTTCTTAATTAAATAACAAAAGATATTCGCTTAGTTAGTTCGACTAGGTTAAGTAATATTGTATTTGATACTAAAGTTGTAACTAAAAAGATTTTACTGAGCAGTCACAGTGTTCTTATAAACAATAACAAATACGAGAGATTTGTTGTTTCTATTCTGACTTTATTGATTTTGATAAGTGAGCAAAAAGACAGTGTTAGTAATTGTGGTCAATTACTATTTGTATGGACAAATACTGTTGAGCGAACTTTGAAAAAATCTCAACATTGAACAAACTTAAATAATAAACTATAAACTAAAACATCAAAGTATCTACAGAGACACTTATAGTGACAGTGCGTAGTGCTTTCTTAAACGTTTCGACTTGAGTTCGAAAGGTGAAATATTTAGTGGTGTAAGGACTTGGAAAAGCCTACACACGGCTACGGCCATATTGATAGGTTTATTTAAGTAAATAAAATCCATACGATTTTTTGTAATTAAACTTAGCTTTAGACTTAGGGATAGGACTCCACTCGGGTGACGTTACTTTAGTTATAAGTGACTTTCCCCCCGACTGACGCCCGTTGCTCCCTCATTTGTTTTGTTTTCGGAACGTCCGAACTTTGTATTCTTCACAACTGACTTTTTACAAACTGACTACCAATGGCTACTTCAACTTCTGGAGTAGTTCCCAAGAAAGGTAGATCAGCCATCCATTCGCCCAGCAACACCGTCCCCCTTATTGAGCATTCGCTCATTCTCACTCCTGGCGAGGGGAACGATCATCCAAAAATTCCCCGGGTGAGTGGTGGGTGCCTGGCAAGCTTGCCAAGCTTGCCTTTAAATGACCCCACGTATTATAACCAACACGACAAATCATTTAAGACATATTTATTTGACACCTTTTCCGGAACATCCTACATGGAGGACCTCTCCATGGAGGTGCCCCGAGGACGAGAATGTCACCATAATAATTCATCTTTCATTAAACACAAATATTATCAAGGAAAAGAACAAGATGATACTATGTTGCTTGATAACAACCGCTCGCGCGATTCTTTGCAAACTCTCTTCAACGATAGTTCGTTAGAGATTAAAAAAGCCTCCAAAACAAAAAAACCACTGACATTGTTTGAATTGGATTTCTCTCCGACTCGACAGAGTCAGGGTGGGAAATCAGAAGTCGACCTCCTTTCTATATGCGAAGGCGGCGACAGAACAATTAACAAAAAGACATTAGCTACAGGACAAAGAACGAGTAGTATGTACTCATTATTCTCAAGAGAAGAAATGGAGCACAGCGTCCCCGCAGGGGAACACAGAGAACAGAAGGCGGTGGCTCCGCCCAACTTTCGAGTAACATCGAACAAATTCGAAAATATAAATAATTTTTCAACTACTACTCATCCTTGTTTAGAACATGGCATCCCTGGTGGGGAAATCCATCAGGAAAGAGCTATGTTCAAACCAAATAAAAATAATTTTTTGAGTACAACCACGCCCACAGTAGAACATGGCATCCCTGGTGGGGAAATCCATCATGGACCGGCTGTGTTCTGCACAAACAAAAATAATTTTTCGAGTACAACTCCTTCCATACATTAGAACATGGCATCCCTGGTGGGGAGAATGGAGAAGATAGTTCACTGGAGAATATTCTACCAAACCTGTCTGAAGTCCTCACAAAAGAGGCAACTAAAAAACAAGAATATTTCTTCAAAGAACCAATCTTTGTCCATCAGGGGGCAAAACAATCCTCGCAACGATCCCACAAGCTCATCGAGCAACTACCATCGGTATGCCTAGAGGCAGGCAACCGACAAACAAGACAACCAACTGACGACACATTACTTGAACCAAAATGCTATTGTAAACACGCAATTAGAAATTGCAAATAGACTTTCGGAAATGGCAATGTGTCTGGCATCCCTGAACCGACCGGTAGAAAAAACCATGAAATTACCAGTCACATTTAGCGGCCTCGAGCACGAGGACCCACGTGAATTTTTAAAACAAATTAGCGAATATTGCGCACAACATAACATAAATGATCCGTATGAACAATTAGACATAATTAAAACCCAGTTGAGGGAAGAAGCCCACAAATGGGCAAATACTTTTACGAATTACAAAATAACTTTGTTACAATTTTGCGATCGTTTTATTGCTAAATTTGGTTTTCTCGATAAAATAACCGACTTAAAAACTAAATTATATGGTGAAAAACAAAATGTAAATGAAACATCTGAAAAATTCATTTTCAGAAAATACGCTCTATTTACGCGGCTTGAGCCAGACGGAAATGAGCAAAGTTTAATTTCTTTAGTCGTGTCGCAACTACTACCGGAACTAAGATCGCGAATACGCGGTAAATATTTTCAATCAATCTCTGATTTAATAAATCTTACGTCAATGCTTGAAAAAGACATTGCCGAGGAAAGAAAAACTAAAACAAATTTACTGGGTCAGACTAATGTTGTGGTGCAGAAGGTAACAACTTCGTCTCCCCCTAATAGTAATAATAATTTCAAACCAATAACTACCAATTTTCAAAATCGACTCCAGAATCAAAATACTGTTCCTAGAGTCGGTGCGAATCATATAAATCATGGCCAACGAAACGTAAATTTTAACTCTACGCCAAATAATAATTTTAATAGAAATCCCGCTAATTTTCAAAATAGGAATTTTTCAAATGGACAAGGTCCACAAAGGAATTTTGGCAGCGGCCAAAATCCAAATTTTAATCGTAATAATAATAATAATCATAATAATAATAATAATAATAATCAGAATAATAATAATAACAATAACGGTAATCGACATTTTGCGCAGAACGCTCAAAATCAAAATCGACCGTACAACCCTCCGAATACGTGAACAGGATTCAAACTACTGCAAACACGCAGAACACAAAAAACACGGTTCAACCAAACACACAACAAAAACATCAAACACAAAATTTTAAAAAGGTAGCGGTGGTAAGGCAGGACGAAGCCATGCCATCGACTAGCCATAATAATAATAATAATGCTAATGGTTCCCATAATAATAATAATTCTACTACTAATAATAATAATAGTAAGAGAGAGGAAAACCTCCAAAAACAAATTAAGTCCCTGCAAAGGCAGGTGGCTTCCTTAAAAAACCAAAAAGAGACCAAATTAAATCCTGAGTGTCCGGAAAACTAAGTCAGGGCCGGCCTCAGGATAATCATGAAGTAGACATTTTTCTCAAAATTATCAAGATTTAATTCTTAATAATAATAATGATAAACAAAAGATTTTTCCAAATTTAAAAAACAAATTTTTCCATAAAGATTTAAACTCTCTCTTTCCCGAAGTGGAAAAACCCGTGGAGGAATTAAAGGGCATCACCCTTCCTCACGGTGCTAAAAATAAAAATAAAAAGAAAAATAAGAAACAAAAGAAGAACGTTGAACGAGCTTCCCAAGAGGTAAACTCGAAGGGAGACAACGTTTCTTTACAAAATAGTGTTCCTCAAATTAAAAATAATTTAAATTCTAAATTAAATAAATTAACAAATCTTTCTATTTCAACTTTCACTTTGAGTGTCGGCCCGCACTCTTCTTTTGAAAAATCATCACACTCTCACACTTACACAACACACACACCCGAGGGTGGTGAGTCTAAAAACAGACCCGTCATGCGTGGCGCGGATAGTGTGACTCACCATTCCTCAACCACACACACACAACACACTCTCCACACACCACACCAGCCACTGAACACTTCTTCAAAATCAACCCAAATAACACTTTACACAGAAAATGCGGTACCTAAATTTTTAAATAATAATAATGATGAGGATAGTAGTAGGGAGGTTGAGGTAGGGAATGATGGTGATAAGTCAAGGACTTTTTCACACGTCGTTGGGAATAGAGTCCCAAAAGTGAAAAATCCGATACTGAGTGTCACTCTTGGAGGACAAAAAGTACGGGCACTTTTGGACACTGGGGCCGGAGTAAATTTGTTGTCGGCAAACTTAGCCCCAGATTCCCTCGACACATCAGAAAAAAGTTTTTTAGCTCTAGCTACCGAAAATGCGAACGCTGAGGTACTAGGCACTTGCCATTGCGATTTTGAAATCCAATCGGCCATTTTTACTGCAAAATTCTTCGTGATAAAGAATTTATGCGAAGATATGCTATTAGGTCACCCATTTTTAAGTAATCAGGAATGCGTCCTTGATTATAAACGTAATTGTGTTTATATTGGTGTCGAGAATAGGAAAACAGTGTACTGGTGCCAACCCCCAAAATTAAATAAAAATTTAATAAAATTGCCGGAACTAAATGATCAACACCCGCAGGGTATTAAAGAATTGGTCTATGAGTTTCAAGATATTTTCGAAACGGGGTTAATTCAACCTACAACGCGGACGACGAAACATGTCATCACGCTAACTTCGAATAAAATAATTAATAAAAAATGTTATCCATTAAACCCTTATAAAAAACGACTTTTATACGAGTGTGTAGATGAAATGCTTGAGGCAGGTGTCATCGAACCCTCACAGTCGCCTTATTCTAGTCCCCCTGTTCTAGTCGAACGTGAGGGTAAAAAAGAAAGGTTCTGTGTAGATTTCCGTGACCTGAATGACCTGACTCAAGACGAGAGCTCAGGGCTTCCAAGAATCCAAGACGCTCTCAAAGACCTCTGTCAAGCAAAGGTTTTTTCAGTTCTTGACCTGAAGGCAGGTTACTGGCAAATTCCTTTGGACGACCTTTCTAAAGAATTGACGGCGTTCACAACTCCCGACGGAGCGTCCTATCAATTCACTGTCATGCCCTTTGGTCTGAAAGGCGCGCCAGCCACCTTTCAGAAACTTATGACAACAGAAGTCTTGGTTGGTTACCTACATGATTTCGTTCAGGTATACCTGGACGATATCATCGTTTACAGCAACACTATCGAGGAACACTTAAACCATCTTCGTCTCATTTTTGAGAGACTGCAGATCCACAACTTAAAAGTTTCGGCGGACAAGTGTCAACTTGCCGTCACGGATTTAAATTATCTTGGCCATCATATCTGTGGGGAAAATAACATCCCACAACAAAAACACATAACTCAAATCCAAAACTTTAAAAAGCCGCAGACAAAAAAGCAACTCCAGAGCTTTCTTGGAGTTTGCAATTGGTTAAGGGAATATGTCCCCAATTCGTCTGAATTACTAGTGCCATTAACCCAACTCTTGAGAAAAACTTCCAAGTGGCATTGGACCGAGGTCCACGATAAAGCTTTCGAAGCGGCCAAGATAGCTTTTTCGAATCCCACTCCTTTGAGCAGGCCCGATTACACCAAATCATTCATACTTCAGACAGATGCGTCTTCCGTAGGAATGGCGGCCGTACTCTACCAGGAGGCAGAGGACGGAGAGAGACGTATCATATCACACATCAGTTCAAAATTTTCACCCACTGTGGCAAAGTACCACATCAATGAGCAGGAGTGTCTCTCTGTCATGTGGGCAGTAAAATACTTCCGTAATTACCTAGAGGACCGACCGTTCATTCTTCGAACGGACTCTAGAGCAATTACTTGGCTAAACAAATTTAAAGACACTAAGGCTAAACTAACTAGATGGGCCTTACTTCTTCAGGAATTCAGTTTCAAAATCGAGCATGTCCCTGGCACAAAGAATGAACTTCCAGATCTCCTAAGCAGAGACCCTGGAGAGCAGACAAACTTTACACCAAATCTCGAGAGACTTTTCCCCCCAGAAGCCCTGGGAGAAAACCCTGACAATGCGTCTCTAACTATTCCTGAAGACCTTGCAATTAATGCAATAAACCTTACGGGACTTACATACTCAAATTGTCAATGCTCAAAGAACAAACCGTCAATGTCAGAGACGCATCGCGCAACTGACATACTTGACAAACAACCCCCCAGAGACTAACGAGGACCGCGAGTTACTAAAACAGTACGTAACTTACGACCAGTTACTCTGGCGAAAACATGACTCTGGTGACAGACTAATCGTACCAAAAAATCAGACTCAGAAGGTTATCTACACGTTCCACGATGACCCTGATTCTGCACACCCAGGCATTGACGAAACGTTGCGGCAAATACAGCGTCTATATTACTGGAAAAGAATGACTCGTGAAGTTTCACAATACATCAAAAATTGTATTCCCTGTTCCATTTGTAAGACGCAACAAAAAGCGCCCCATGCACCGATGCATGCTAGGTCGCCAAAGTACCCATTTCAAATGATATCGATCGACGTATTAGGTCCTTACGCAGAAACCCCTAGAAAAAATCAATATATCTTAAAAGTTGAGGACGTTTTCAGTAAATGGGTGGAGGCCAAACCATATCCAGAGCTATTGGCAAGGGACGTCGTAACATATCTGGAGGGAGAAATCTTTTCCAGATATGGAAGCCCGGAGACCATAGTATCTGATAATGGGCCGGTCTTCATCTCGAAACATGTTGAAAAAATGTGCGAACGGCACAACATTAAACACGAATTCTCGGCGATATATCATCAACGAGCAAACCCGATCGAGCGTAGAGTACAAGAATTTAAAAAAGTCATGAGAATATTATTACATAATAAACCTGAAATTGCGTGGGATACACAAGTACCCAAAGCATTACAAATACTAAGATCTCGCCGTAACCAAGCCACAGGCGAAACGCCTGCTTCCATAGTCCTTGGTTATGAGCTTCCTCGGCCAGGTACGTGGTTCACCCCTGAGGCCCTCAGGCGGAAAAATTTGACCAAGCCGGAAAGGAAGGCTCGTAACAAAAGGATCTATGCGAAGCAGCTAGATTACCAAACGCGAAAATACAATAAAAACAAAGAAATCCCTCACGTCACTTTTGCGCCCGGACAGAAAGTCAACTTCCGTACACAGTACACACTCGGCCCAGGCACATTCGCTACGACTTGGACTGGACCACATACTGTTGTTAAACAACTAGGAGACACCTCCTATGTTGTTAACATCAACGGACGGGACTGGGTGACACATCTGGACGACTTACGGAAGCATCCAGATGGAAATGAGGTCGACTTTGACAATGAAGACAACCTATCTTCGGATGACGAAGATAGTGTTTATTCATTTCCTAACAACTCTGACTCTGAAGGAGACAATTCCGACCCTTCAGGTCAAAATTCCAGTTCAAATAATGGCAATATAAATATAAATAATCAAACTAATTCAAATCTTTCTCAAATAAATGAGCAAAATACAAATACAAATTCCCAAACACTAATTAAAACTAAAACTAAAATTAAAAGTAAATCTAAACCTGAGCAAACTAAATTAAAAACCCCGGAGACAGAGCAGTTAACACTAGCGAAACCTCCAGGACGAAAACCGATGTTACGACCTGAAGAACTCTCCGAAGAAGACATCCACCAGGAATCCTTCGAGGCTTAAATTGACAATCGAAAGGACAGTCAATTTACAGCTGGGTGGGGGAGTGTCGTAATATCACATTTTTTGCCAAAATTAAATAAAATCCACAAGTAAAATTAGGCCAAAATATAGAAAAATGAATTCCATATACATTTACATGCATTAGACATTGGAAATCGGCCTAGAACTCGTCTTCTAGAGCATCGAACCAATTCGAATAATCTACGTAACCACACCTAATCTAGAAAATTCGATAGAAACATTCCATCCAATAGGATTACAGCATCCAAGTCTTCCAGCCAATAAGATTTACCCACGCTGCAATCGGATTGGTCTGTTCGATTCTAGAAATTCTATAAGTAAATTAATTAATTAAAAATAGTTCTGATCAAAATTTCATAATGAAACTTTGTACAAACAATCTCTAGTATATGCGCTTCACGCTCATATAAAAATCTTTACAAAAACATTATTATTTCTACCTAAAATTCAACGTTAAAAATTTCTCAAAATCTAAAAACTAATTATTTCACAAAACTTTTTACATCCCCAAAAAGGCCTAATCAAATCCTACATTTCAGTAAAAGAATGATTAAAATCCGTTCAGAAACAACAGAGAAAATTAGCATTAAAGGAAAAAATTCAAAAATTCGAGTTCGTTAAATTTCAATTTTTTAATTTCAATCTTTAATAAAATTTTTTCTAAACCAGATAGACAAGTGCCGTAAGGACTAATCGAAAGAGACCCCTTAGGGCTACCTTGTATCAAAATTTGAAGAAGATATATCAAGAATTAACAAAACTATGAACAAAAGAAGATAGGCGTCGCAGATGCCACGCCTGGAAAAGGACGCCACGTCCGTAGCGCCTAAACGCGACGTCGGACGACAAAAAGTCACTAGACGAAAAAGTTTTCAAATGAATTGAACTACACCATATCAAATTTTCAAGAAAATAGGAAAATTTTTGCGAGCAAAATTTTTCACTTTTTTGGACTTAGCCAAAATTTTGAGTAAACAAAAAACCAAAATAAAGGTATCAACTTGGGACCTTCATAGGATGAAAGCCCATACAAAAAGAAGAGTTTTATGTAATAAAACACTTTTAGAAAAAACTACCAGAAAACCATGAAATCGACGTTGGAAGTTATGCTTCAGGACCTGGTGAAAATGTCCAATATCTATAAAACGACTGATGGAAAAAATCTAATTTTTCACAGGATTAAATATTACATAAAGAACTATCGTTTAACAAAGTCTTATGGTTATACGAATTTTTTATTTTCAAAAAGAAAAAAGTTATAATAAAAATCTGAAACTTGGCCAGAATACATATAAAGTAACACTATTCTAGGGAAAAATCCCAAACCAAGAAAATTCTCAAAAATACGGATCCCACGGGACTTCAAAGTTTCCCGGGAGATGTTTTCAGTAGAAAATCTTGTTCGAAAGTGAACAGAAAATACACCAGTTTCGTTCACGGGACTCCGCCCACAATCCACAGGATTGGTCCAGAGCGTGTAAAAGGGTGTCGCCGTGACGTCAAACTTCGATCAATATAAATATAGACAGATTGAGCTTTTCGATAACAGCTTTTCGATCACAGCTTTTCGATCATCTCTTACGACAAGTAATACGTGTCAAATATCGTGAGTGTAATAGCATATTTTTCATATACCCTCCTAAGCGTCGGAAGCAGTGTTATTAGTGCGTTTCTTTTTGTCATTCTGAGTGATACAGCCGAAGACAACTAGAGGAACCTTGCACTTTGTTCCCATCGTTGGACTGCGCCGGATCTTAGTCTCGAAAAGTTCCATTGCACTAAGGTTCTTAGTAGGGCTCTGATTGTGAAGATCGTCCTCGGGTCTTAAATCTGGTTCTCTTGATTTATGGCCTAGCAGGAGGTATCTGGAAGAGAAATACTGGCTGTTATAAATTGCGCGAGGAAGAAATAGGTAACGTTGTTTACTCTGGGTCTCATTCTCCTCTAAGCGTTCTCCAAGCTCAGTTCTCCAGATCAAGTTTCCTTTCTTTGCTCGAACCTTAGCTAACTAGTGTTCAAGTGTAAAGTTAAACTCTGTATCTTTTGGCATAATTTATCACTCATTTTTTCAAACGTAAACCTGTTTACCTTTTTTGCTTAGTTTTGGGAAATTTTTGAAATTAGCTCATTTCACTCTATTCTTTAACGAATTGCTCACATAATATTTTTAAACTTATAAATTTTGAATTACCGATTTTTGACTGCTTAATAACTTTTGATTATCTGGTAACATTTGTATTATTTGATTTTGTATTTTTATGATCTACCCTTAATTGGGCGAATCATATTTTTGTAACATATATTGATTGTGACAAAACCGAATGTGACATTTTCTGATTTTACCATAAACTTAATTGTTTAAACAAAGTGTAAATATTAACTACTTGATCTTGTAATAGGTAAGATAGGATCCTAGCATTAAGTACGCTTGGTGAATCCGTTCTTAACTAAACTTAAAGAATCCCTCCAGAGAAACAGCACGTCAGTTCCTGAAGTTCTCAATCTCTCTTAAGTGTAGAGGATTGTTTATTATAAGGAACAATTAGAAAAAACCGTGCCTCTCTTATTTTGATTTGATTTGATTAATTTACATAATTTTGACTGTGTATATATAAATAGATCATTTACAGATATCATAAACTTTAACAAAATATTAATTTTAATTTTTATTTTTAAATAATTAAATATTACAACATTTTCGCGTCTAATATCCCAAGCGGCGTGACCCGAGTGGACTATTAGATTAGGGAAAAAGGCAGGCTTGAAAAGTATATCTTTTTGAGTTGTTCCGAATATTAAAATTTAAATTTTTAAAGTATCATTTTTAAATTACCGACTTTGACAATTGCAAACAGTGATTATTTTGATTTTATTATCATAAATAAATAAAGTTTTAATTTTTTCTTAATTAAATAACAAAAGATATTCGCTTAGTTAGTTCGACTAGGTTAAGTAATATTGTATTTGATACTAAAGTTGTAACTAAAAAGATTTTACTGAGCAGTCACAGTGTTCTTATAAACAATAACAAATACGAGAGATTTGTTGTTTCTATTCTGACTTTATTGATTTTGATAAGTGAGCAATAAGACAGTGTTAGTAATTGTGGTCAATTACTATTTGTATGGACAAATACTGTTGAGCGAACTTTGAAAAAATCTCAACATTGAACAAACTTAAATAATAAACTATAAACTAAAAACATCAAAGTATCTACAGAGACACTTATAGTGACAGTGCGTAGTGCTTTCTTAAACGTTTCGACTTGAGTTCGAAAGGTGAAATATTTAGTGGTGTAAGGACTTGGAAAAGCCTACACACGGCTACGGCCATATTGATAGGTTTATTTAAGTAAATAAAATCCATACGATTTTTTGTAATTAAACTTAGCTTTAGACTTAGGGATAGGACTCCACTCGGGTGACGTTACTTTAGTTATAAGTGACTTTCCCCCGACTGACGCCCGTTGCTCCCTCATTTGTTTTGTTCGGAACGTCCGAACTTTGTATTCTTCACAACTGACTTTTTACAAACTGACTACCAATGGCTACTTCAACTTCTGGAGTAGTTCCCAAGAAAGGTAGATCAGCCATCCATTCGCCCAGCAACACCGTCCCCCTTATTGAGCATTCGCTCATTCTCACTCCTGGCGAGGGGAACGATCATCCAAAAATTCCCCGGGTGAGTGGTGGGTGCCTGGCAAGCTTGCCAAGCTTGCCTTTAAATGACCCTACTTATTATAACCAACACGACAAATCATTTAAGACATATTTATTTGACACCTTTTCCGGAACATCCTACATGGAGGACCTCTCCATGGAGGTGCCCCGAGGACGAGAATGTCACCATAATAATTCATCTTTCACTAAACACAAATATTATCAAGGAAAAGAACAAGATGATACTATGTTGCTTGATAACAACCGCTCGCGCGATTCTTTGCAAACTCTCTTCAACGATAGTTCGTTAGAGATTAAAAAAGCCTCCAAAACAAAAAAACCACTGACATTGTTTGAATTGGATTTCTCACCGACTCGACAGAGTCAGGGTGGGAAATCAGAAGTCGACCTCCTTTCTATATGCGAAGGCGGCGACAGAACAATTAACAAAAAGACATTAGCTACAGGACAAAGAACGAGTAGTATGTACTCATTATTCTCAAGAGAAGAAATGGAGCACAGCGTCCCCGCAGGGGAACACAGAGAAAAGAAGGCTGTGGCTCCGCCCAACTTTCGAGTAAAATCGAACAAATTCGAAAATATAAATAATTTTTCAACTACTACTCATCCTTGTTTAGAACATGGCATCCCTGGTGGGGAAATCCATCAGGAAAGAGCTATGTTCAAACCAAATAAAAATAATTTTTTGAGTACAACCACGCCCACAGTAGAACATGGCATCCCTGGTGGGGAAATCCATCATGGACCGGCTGTGTTCTGCACAAACAAAAATAATTTTTCGAGTACAACTCCTTCGACAGTAGAACAGAGCGTGCAAAAGGGTGTCGCCGTGACGTCAAACTTCGATTAATATAAATATAGACAGATTTTTGTTTCGAAAGAATTCGATCTTCTCCTAACGAACAGTATACGTGTAAATTTCGTGAGTGCAATAGCTATTTTTCATATACCCTCCTAAGCGTCGGAAGCAGTGTTAATAGTGCGTTTCTTTCTGTCATTCTGAGTGATACAGCCGAAGACTACTAGAGGAACCTTGCACTTTGTTCCCATCGTTGGAATGCGTCGGATCTTTGCTTGAAAAGTTCCATTGCACTAAGGTTCTTAGTAGGGCTCTGATTGTGAAGATCGTCCTCGGGTCTTAAATCTGGTTCTCTTGATTTATGGCCTAGTAGGAGGCATCTGAAAGAGATAATACTGGCTGTTATAAATTACGCGAGGAAGAAATAGGTAAAGTTGTTTACTCTGGGTCTCCTTCTCCTCTAAGCGTTCTCCAAGCTCAGTTTCTCCAGATCAAGTTTCCATTCTTTGCTCAAAACCTTAGCTAACTAGTGTTCAAGTGTTAAAGTTAAAACTCTGTAACTTCTGGCATAAATCATCACTCATTTTTTCAAAACGTAAACCTGTTTACCGTTCTTTGCTTATTTTGGGAAATTTGAATTGCTCATTTCACTCTAAATTTTTAACGAATTGCTCACATAACATTTTTTAAAAAAACTTATAAATTTTGATTTACCGATTTTTGACTGCATAATAATATTTGATTATCTTGTAACATTTGTATTATTTGATTTGTATTTTATGATCTACCCTTAATTGGGCGAATCATATTTTTGTAAAATTTACTGATTGTGACAAACCGATTTTGACATTTTCTGATTTAACATAAACTTAATTGTTTAAACAAATTGTAGATATTATTTACTTGATCTTGTAATAGGTAAGATAGGATCCTAGCATTAAGTACGCTTGGTGAATCCGTTTTTAACTAAACTTAAAGATTCCCTCCAGAGAAACAGCACGTCAGTTCCTGAAGTTCTCAATCTCTCTTAAGTGTAGAGGATTGTTTATTATAAGGAACAATTAGCAAAAACCGTGCATCTCTTAGTTGATTTGATCGATATATATATTTTTAACTGTGTAAATATTTATAACTTATTTACTGCTATCATAAAAGTATAAACTTTAACTTTAATAATTTTATTTTTAATCTATTAATATTATTAATATAATATAAACATTTTCGCGTCTAATATCCCAAGCGGCGTGACCCGAGTGGACTATTAGATTAGGGAAAAAGGCAAGCTTGAAAAGAATATCTTTTTAAGTTTTTCCAAATTTTTAATTTCTAATTTAAAAATATCATTTTTATTTTACCTACTTTGCTAATTTTAAAACAGTGATTATTTTGATTTTACTATCATAAATAAATAAAGTTTTAATTTTAAATTAAATAACAAAAGATATTCACTTAGTTAGTTCGACTAGGTTAAGTATAATTGTAATTTGATACTAAAGTTGTAACATAAAAAGATTTTACTGGGCAGTCACAGTGTTATTTTAATTGTTATAAACAATAACAAATACGAGAGATTTGTTATTATCTATTTTGACTCTATTGACTTTGATAAGTGAGCAAAAAGACAGTGTTAGTAATTGTGATCAATTACTATTTGTATGGACAAATACTGTTGAGCGAACTTTGACTAAATCTCAACATTGAATGAACATAAACAATAAACTATAAACTAAGAGCATTAAAGTATCTACACAGACACTTCTAGTGACAGTGCGTAGTGCTTTCTTAAACGTTTCGACTTAAGTTCGAAAGGTGAAATATTTAGTGGTGTAAGGACTTGGAAAAGCCTACACACGGCTACGGCCATATAGACAGGTTATATAAGTAAATAAAATCCATACGATTTTTTATAATTAAACCTAGATTTAGACTTAGGGATAGGACTCCACTCGGGTGGCGTTACTTTAGTTTTAAGTGACTTTCCCCGACTGACGCCCGTTGCTCCCTCATTTGTTTTGTTCGGCACGTCCGAACTTTGTTTTTTCACTAAACTGATTTCTTAAAACCTGACTACCAATGGCTACTTCAACTTCTGGAGTAGTTCCCAAGGAAGGTAGATCAGAGATCCATTCGCCCAGCAACACCGTCCCCCTTTTTGAGCAATCGCTCACTCTAGCTCTTGGCGAGGGGAACGAACATTCCAAAATTCCCCGGGTGAGTGGTGGGTGCCTGGCAAGCTTGCCAAGCTTGCCTTTAAATGCCCCTGACTATTACAAAAAACACGACAAATCATATAGGACATATCTAGTTGATACCTTTGCCGGAGCATCCTACATGGAGGACTCCTCCATGGAGGTGCCCCGAGGAAGAGAATGTCAATTTAATTCATCTTCCATTAAGGACAAATTCTATAAAGAAAAAGAACAAAATCAAACAATGTTGCTTGATAACAACCGCTCGCGCGATTCTTTGCTAACTCTATTCGAAGACAGTTCGTTAGAGATTAAGAAAGCCTCAAAGAATAAAAAACCATTATCACTATTTGAATTGGATTTCTCTCCTACTCGACAGAGTCAGGGTGGGAAGTCAAACGCCGACCTTTCGTCCATCTGCGAAGGCGACGACTTTAACAGACAAAAAACTAGACTGGACCGCAGGTCCGTATTAAGAAAAAACACACAAGCTACAGGACAAAGAGCAAGCAGTATGTACTCGCTATTTACAGACGAAGAAATGGAGCACAGCGTCCCCGCAGGGGATCAAAGAAAAAAGAAGGCTGTGGCTCCGCCCCAAAATCGATTAGAATCGAATAAATTCGAAACCCCGGTAGAACATGGCATCTTTGATGGGGAAACCGTTCAGGATTGTCCGTGTTCCCACAAAAATATAAATAATTTTTTGAGTACAACTCCACCCTCGCTAACAGAACATGGCATCCCTGGTGGGGAAACCCTTCAGGAAAGAGCTGTGTTCGACACTAAATTAAATAATTTTTCAATACAAACTCCACCCATTCGAGAACATCTAGCCTACCTTCTTTTATTTTTGTTGATAAGGAAAAAGAAAGAACAGCAACACTTTCTTTTCGCATTCCTTCCGTCCTTTTTCTTTTTTGTTTATTTGAGAGCTCTTCTAATGTTTTTATCGGCTTAGGTAGGGATGGTTTTACTTTATTTACTGATTTTGGCCACACAAATTCCTTCTTTAACCAATTTTCATTTGATTTTCAAAACCTTGCTTCTGTCCGTTTGGATTGTTTCCATTTTTTCGCGAGATGAAAGCACAAAATTCTTAGCGATTCCCGCAAGCCTTGGGTTTCATTTTCCGAGAAATCCTTTTTTATATCTATGACACTTTCAAACAAAGCATTATGATCGGTAAATTTAATTTGTCGAGATTTTAATAAGGAATAAAAATCTACATTAAATTTTAAACGCGTTTCCGCCATGTTTGTATCACATTTGACAGCAACAAATAAGTGAAAACCAGCTTGTTTTTTATTCCATGGCAAACTTGATATCTGAGAGACGAAACTGTTAAGCTAAGCACTCAGTACTTTACACGTATATAAATACATAATGTCATTTCTGTATTGATTAAAAGGGAATAACTAAATTTCGATTACATTTTTGGTATCTTTTGTTTATGTTAACCATATAAAAATTAATGGTATTAACGTAAACATTTCTGAACCTCATGACCTATCATATGGCTTATGCAATATAATTTAGCCCGGTTCATTCTTGACAAAATATATTTACCTTTATTGGCTAATTACGAGTTATTTGATTGTGCGCTGTACGTGGACCGCAAAAATTTTAGAATTCTTGCATACTTATGCATTTTTCTTTGCAGTGGCACTTCGGGGCAGCCAATTTCTTTATAATGTGGGTTAGTAAAGCTTGCTTTTACATCGCATGTAATATCTCCACTTACATCCGCTTACATTTTTTTGTAAGTCAAAAAAATCTTATATTTTAAGATGTTATGACACAAGTAAAAACAAATCAATACTTGACGTCTGTTGTGACTTTTTTTTTAAATTTAACTATTCAGTAGTATAGCCCAAAAACGCCTATATAAGTCGTTATATACAACAAGTGAATAGTTTTTACATCCGTCCTAAAATAGCCATCAAATATAAGACGCCATATATATAATTTGAATGATTTTTCAGTTTGCTTTAAATGATGCTCGCGTGCTCAATAGGTAAATAACAAAGGTATACTGCATATTATGTTTCATGAAACACCAATGTGTCTTTAACACAAATATGGAAAAAAAAGTTTAAATTTGGCACTTTTCAAAAACAGCCAGTGTCCCTATTTTCTTATGCTTCGATCCATTGTGGGGCGGTAGCCTTATAAAGTTGGAATGTTGTTTATACGTTCAAACAATTGCACATGCAAAATATCTGGCTGCTCTAGATCTCAAGTCAAACTTTCTGGCTTGGGCAAGTAAGGTAACGGACCAGTCTTTGACCACTTAAGCTTAGGAGGTAACAATATTTGCATTTAGTAGCTTGGCATTTTTTTCGTAAGTTATTTTTCATCAAAATATTATGAAAATGCGATTGATTGTAGTATTATTTGTAATGGAAAACTATTGTTTTTATGATAATATTCCCTAAGAGCTGATAAAAAAATAAATACGTTACTAAAACAAAAGCACCAATCTTTGACCAGAAAAATCCGACAAAAACCATTCTTTGACCGTCAACAGAACCAATGATAGACTAGTCCTTATTGTGGCTGAAAAACAAATAATTTTGAATAAATGGGAGAAGATAAAAATTAAAAATTAAGTAAGTATTTATTACTAGAGGAACAAAAGTAACAAAAAAATCAAGCCTTGGCACAAATAAATATTTGGTATCTCTCTAAAACAATACAAAAACGAAGTGACGGAAATATTTACTTACTACTTCCTAGGTATCTATAAACATCACAGAAAAAATAACAAAAAATTATTACTAGTCAGGTACTTACTTACTTAAAAAAAATAAGTTAAGAAATAAGGAAAAGATGAGATAGGGAGGAAACCATAGGTAACTTATGGAACTGTATCTTCAGAATAGGCCCTAATCTCGTTTACACAATAAACTCCCCTTTTATTGATCATCTTTGGTTCCTCAATCTTTCGTACAATATCATTTTCATCGTACCATAAAATATCCTCTGGTGATGGCCACTTCCAATTAAGTCCACTTGGCTGCATTGCAGAGACTTTGTACTCAATGCCTTTTTCATTGGGTTTTATTTCTTGCACTATCCCAGGAAAATAATTATCATCATATCTAATAATGCAATAGCTACCTTTCTCAATTAAATCAGTCCTAGGATTATCTGTGTTTTTTCTTTCTTTAGATTGATTGTTGGTTTTTTTTGATTTTTCCGATTTTTTCTCTTTTTTTTGTAGTTGGATATTCTCTTTTTCGATAGCCTTTTCTTTCCGGAGTTGTTTCTTTTCTTCTTTTTCCTTTTCTATTTTTTTTTTGACAGCTTCTTTTTTTTCAAAATATTCTTGCCATTGTTTAGAGCTGGCTACAGCAGGAACTTTCTCCTTATTTTTTTTCTTCAAATTACCATTATCTTTTTTGGACTTGGCCAAAACAGCGCTTTTTTGAATGGGGTAGGTACGTTTGAGGGTATTTTGGTTGTTCGATCTACTGAAAAACTATTTTCGTCTTGAATAGAATCGGACTGACCCATTTTTTCTTTGGATTTTATAGGCGTCTTTTCCGGGGACAATGTTAGGGTTTTGGTATCGGCACAATTTTTTTCCTGTTTGTTATTTTTCGGGGCTAAAACATTTTCTTGTTTATAGTTGGTGGTATTTTTGGGAGATATTTGTTCATTTGGAAATATTTCTGGGGTCATATCAGTTTTGTTGTCTTTTTTTGGAATTTCGTTATTTTCAATCTTGTTCGGAGATGTATGTGTTGAGATTACTTGAATACTAAAATCGGTCTCATTCCTTACATAATAAGTCTTGCTCGGTGGATCTATTTTACTAGGGTCGTTATTTTCTTGCATATTTTGTTGGAGAACTGTTTCTGTACCTTTATTAACTATTTCAATGAATGAATCCTGATTCACGTCATTGTCTTCATTTTCAACATTGAAAACGTTTTCATTTCTTCCAGGAACTACTATTACTATCGGATCATTAACAGGACTTTTATTATTGGTATTCAATTCATTCAAATCTACAGGAAAGACACAAGAATCTAATAAGTTAAACTCAGTTATGTCTTTCAAAGGGTTATTGTTATTTTCGAGAGCATTCTCAATAATTTGGTCAATTGAATCAGTTATTTCTGGCAAAGTCTCGGAAAAAGTACAATTTTCTGTCTCTGTCTGTTGATTTGATTTTAGAATTTGCCAAAAATAAAACAAACTAGTATCTTCAATGTCTCCATTCCAAGTTTCACTGCTAGTTTCAAAAGTCGAAACTTTATCTGGTAGCATTTTTTTCATAACGCTTAAAGTTATTCCTATATTTTCTTTTAAAAAATCATTACTTTGTTGGGCTGGCTGAACTAAAACGGGATTTTGTTCGAAGTTAACTGGGTCACCTTTGAAAAATTTCTTTAAGTTAATATTTTCTACATTGAACGGGAATAAACCGGTAGTTCGGAATCCATTTGAAATTATTCGATCCCTATTTTCCATCGAACTTAGGGCATTTTCGAGGAGAGGAGCAAAATATTCTTTAGACATTTTTTCCCCATTATTAGATATTCTCCATTCATGAACCGTTTTTTTCCATTGCATTTTGAAAGGACGAAAAAACGCAACGTCTAGGGGCTGCAAGATATGAGTAGCATTGGGATAAAGGCAGACTAGAACAATATTTTTTTCGGTACAAAATTTGCTTAAAGTTAAAGTTAAGTGAGAGGAATGACCATCCACAAAGAGAACCACTGGAAATTTAACATTGTTTTGAAGCAACCAATTATAAAATATATTACTAATATACTCAAAGAACGTCTCTCCAGTCATCCAGCCATTGTCACTTCTTCCGATGCCCCATGATTCCGGAACCTTTCTGCAAATTCTGGCAGGAACTCGTTGGTAGGAGTAAACTATCATTGGCGGTGGAAACTCTCCATTTGCATTGCACGTAATTAGACTCGTTAAGCATTCCTTTTTGTCGTTCGAGATAAAGGAATACACAGCTTTCTCCCCCTTTCTAGCTAACACTCTATTTTCCTTCGGCGATAAAAAAAAGGCCGACTCGTCACAATTGAAAACCCTGCGGGGATCTTCAAAAACTTCCTGAAGATTTTCTGTCTGGAAATATTTTTCAACTTCATTATGCCACCTGCGTAACGCTTCCTCTTTGAGGGATGCTCTTGGTCTCGATAAATTTTGAGAAACACGAACCGCAACCTCTGGATGTCGCTTTTCAAACAATTCATGCCATTTTTTAGTAGGTCGGCCACTCGGAAACGGGTTGGTTTTCCCATTATGTTGGAAAAGAAGTTCAATACTATCAGCCAATTGTGTTCTTGTGGCAGGAAATCCCATTCGCGCAACGTGAAGAATCCAATTGACAAGGTGCTGTTCTTCATCACTGGACAAAAATGTCGGTGGTCCCATTTTAACGTCCATTTTAACTTTCCCTTTATTCTTATATAATATTGTTGTCTTTGGTACATTATATTTAATACTCGCCTGATAATACGACATGCCATTTCTGACAGCTTCAATAGCAGATTCAAGCTGTTCTTTCGAATATTGTGGTTTTTTAGGGGTCGCAGGCATTCTGGAATTGAAAAGTGCCTAAATTTATATTCAGATCTAAACTAGAATAAAACGATAAGTTTTTTTTTATCTCATGAACTTACCGTTAAAATTAGGGAAACCAATCTTTGACCTATATTTAACCCCAGTATTCAACCAAATAACCAATCTTTGACCACCATTTCACCCAGTGGTTGACCAGAATTTTAATTGAGAAAATTATATTTTGAGCTCAATTAATGTTTGGTCAAAGATTAGTCTGTGAATATAATACGGTCTTAAAACATTAAAAAACACTTTCTTTTGATCATTAGTTAATATTAACTTAGAAAAAATCATAAAATGAATATACTTCCTAAAACCAGTGCTTGACCGTTTGATCAAAGATTGGATCTTGATATATTTTTGAGAGCCTAAGTTTGACCAGACCAAAAATCCATCAATTTCAAAACTTTTTGGTGTAAGTGTTAATTTAACAATAATATATTAATGTATACAACACATCCATATCACATTTTAACAAATTCGGCAACTTACCTGACTTTTACACTGCGAAACTCACACAGACAAGTCTTAACCTCGAGGCAACGCATTAACGACTGAGCAGGAGTCGGTCTTGCACCGTTCGCGTCTCTCTATTTTTTGGCGGGTTATTTGAAAAGTGTTTCGAATGTTAGGACCTTATTTTAATAGCAAAGTAGTCTGGGGATAATACAAATGGCATTTTTGTTCAAAATTAACACCTATTTGCTTATTTTGAGCAAATAATATCGAAATTGGTCAAGGATTGGTTCTTGGTCAAGGACTGGTCCGTTACCTTAAACGATTTTAGTTTTCATGCAACAATTTACTTGTGCAAGTTGTCATGCACAAGTCAATTTGCGCAAATTGCATGAGCATGAAAACGGGCCTTTATGCAAATACACCAACCTCATGAGAATCATCTACCAGAAAGCTGGGTTTATACGCTCATGCAATTTGCACAAGTCGATTTGTTCATACAAATTTGTACAAATAAACTTGAATTAGTGTCGCCGTTTACACGTTCGCACCAAAATGGGAGATTCCTATGACGAATTAATTCTCGCGTCAGTTGCTATTTTTATAAACAAGAATTGAAGCAGAAACGAGAAGATGGTCTAAATCTTGGCTTTTAAAAAGAGATTTGTATTATCATACCAACCTAATTGCTGGATTACATAGCGAACCGGATGATTTTCGCATCTATTTGCGTATGGACTAGACTAGTTACGTGCATTTATTAAATTTAGTCACACCATTGATTTCAGAAGCTAATATAGTTATGAGACGTGCAATTACCCCTCACGAACGACTATCAACTACATAGAGATTTTTAGCAACCGGGAGAAGTTGCGAAGATCTCAAATTTAGCGCATATATTTCTAAACCAGCTCTTAGTGCTATAATTCTTGAAACATGCAATTTACAAAGTATTAAAAGAGAATTTTTTAAAGGTAAGTTTATTTTTAGCTTTTATTTAAGTAATGTTAGGTAACAATATTGAAATAATCCATATTTTCTTGTTAACTGAGTTGCTGATTCATTGAATTGCTTAAAAAATTGTGCAGCTGTTTGATGCTCGTCTGATTATTCTTGGATAAGTTCACTTTCTTGTTAGTAACAAGGTTGCTATGTGCCAGATGTTTTATTGTGTTGAAACTGTTTTTTTTGGATATGAAAAGGAGGCTGTGAGTTGGATGTAGACCGAGTAAGATATGAGAGCGTTTGGTTCGAAGAAGACTGACTGAGATATGATGGAAGCTGTGAGTTGGAGTGAGAAATGGAAACTGAGTTGGAGTGATAGACGAAGGATGTGAGTTGGAGGGGGCCTGAGTGAGAAATGGAGGCTGTGAGTTGAATAGAGGCTGAGTGCGATATGAAGGCTGAGTGAGATATGGAGGCTGAGTAAGATATAGAGGTTGTGCGTTGAAATTTGGGTATGTATTAGCAGTAGGTTGAATGATATATGAGGCTGGGGTATTTCCAGAGAGTTTTGTATTCAGTGAATAATATGCTTGCCCAATTGTCAAAGAACAATTTTTATTTAAATGTCCTAACTGAGCCTCATAGAACACATCATTAATTAATTTATCTGCTTGGATAGCCTGTTCAGAAGGGGGGTGTATATAACACGCTTACTTTTACCCTTCAATGCTGCTGGTAATAAAAACACATAGTATTTCGAAAGAAAACTTGATTTTATTTTTAGGTTGCCTAAAAATACATGCTACTTGTCGACATCTCATCAGCATGCTTTCCTGCGTCGTTGCTGCTCAGTGCTGCTATAACTTCCTCATTGGTCGGCTTGATTCGACGTTGCCGTTGTGAATAATTTATATAAAAACAAAAAAAATCAAAATTTAGAAGGCGTAAACATGCCGCCGGTCTTGGCAAATGTTGCCAAAAAAAAAGAGAAAAAATCAATTAATTTAGGCAATATAAAGATGCTAAAATTGCCCAGTCTAAAGTATTATCTCTAGGCTAACATCACAAACTATAATATAACAGACATTAAATGTTGTCATCCGAAAGCGGTAACGGGCACACCTTTGTAAAGGATCTAGTAATAAATCCACTGGAGGTTTTAATTTTAAAAACTCGTGCAAAACCATCACCACCTCGAAACACTTCCACTACACGTCCATGTTTCCACTTCCACAAAACTTTAAAGTACACACCTGCGGGTGGTAGATTATCCTCCTTGATTATTACTAACGCATTTTCTGACACTTCACCATTACTTGATGTCCATTTTGTTTTTCGCTGGAGCTTAGAAACATACTCCTTGTTCCACCTTTCCCACATGTGTTGAGATAGTTGCTGGACTAGTTTATATCCGGACAAGCGGTTGATAGGCGCTTGACGAAACTCTGGGTCCGGTGTTGCCTTGAGTGTTCTTCCTATAAGAAAGTGCGCTGGGGTAAGTGGAGCAAAGTATTTTGAATCAAATGATAAAGGAAATAATGGACGGAAATTCATTATGGCTTCCACCTGCACCAGTACCGAGTTGAATTCCTCGTAGGTAAGATGTGTATTTCTTAATACCCGACGAAGATGAGGTTTTACAGTTTTCACGCCCGTCTCCCAAAGACCGCCGAAATGGGGCGAATATGGGGGAGAGAATGTCCAAGTGACATTTTCCTTTGATAATGATTCTGTTATTGCGTCTGAATTTGACTTTCTGCAACTAATTGTAGATTGTATATCAACCTTGCATTTGTACTTAAGAAATGACATCGTATTAATACTACCTGTAACGACTAAATTGATTTCAGATTTTTCAAACATAACTTCTGTGCATAATTTTTCCGAAACGAATGAACTTCGGGATCCGCAGTCCAAGAGGCATCTCGTGATATGTCATCTTTGTCAAGAATGTTTATTAAAACCGTAGAAAGAATAATGTGTTTTGTCGCGTTGAAGTTTGAAAGTGTCATATTTGCCCTCGCGTTTGCTTTCAAATCCGCTGCCGGGATTATTAGGTGCTTATTTCAGATGAATATAAACCGCGAATACCTTGTCGAGAGTTGGGGGTTGGTGCGTGTGATATTGGATTGCTTATAGTTTCCACGTAGCCCTCTTTCTGCGTAATATGCCTCTAATATCTCTAATAAATCGATCGATAAATTTTTTGAAATATTCTGTAGTTAACAGACACTCTTTTTAAAATCATGATAAATAAATAATAAAATGAAGCAACAATTTTCATTAAGTTAATAATTACATATTTGGTTTCAGTTGCCACAACTGTCACTGAATGGGAAAATTTTCAAATGATTTTGAAGATAAATGGAACTTTCCTCATTGCTTGGGGGCTGTGGATGGAAAGCATGTACAAATTGTACCTCCTAAAAGTTACAACTACAAAAAAACCCATAGTATCGTTCTGATGGCAATTGCTAATGCTAATTATGAATTTATAATGTGTGATATTGGGGCCAACGGTCGAGTTTCTGACGGAGGAGCACTTGAAAACACCATATTCATGAAAAAATTACTTGAAGATAAATTGAATTTACCAGCTGTAGAATCAGTCATATGTTTTTATCGGAGATGAGGCGTTTGCTCTGAGGCCAATTTTTTTAAAGCCTTACAATCAAAGGGAACTTGATTACGAAAAAAGAATATTCAACTATCGCTTGAGCAGACTCAGAAGAATTATAGAAAATTCATTTGGAATACTAGCTAAATTCAAGTAGGTAACAACAAAGTAAAAAAATGTGTTATGTGTATGAATATTGCCAGGAAGTCGATATATACAACAGGCTATAATGTTAAGATCAGCGCGAGTTTCTCTACAGAAGTATGCAGTTGTATTGTAAACTATTACTACTACATTTGCTTCAAAATGGCTTCATCATCTGTCAACCAGGTGTCTGTAACACATAGAACCTCCGGATAGCTCTCGGAGTATAAAAACAGTTCAAGTTCTGCTGATTTGAGACGTAGGCTCCTGGCATTTATTTTCACTACTCGTATCTTTGAAGAATTAGGCCTGGTGTTTCTTTCCGGGTGTTCTATGCTGAAGGGAGTAGTTGTTGCTTCTTGGTTCTCCAGGGCGAAAAAGGAAAATTTTTTGATTATAGTTTCTGGCTAGTTGTTAGGGTTAAGTAGGTTTTCCTCAAGTCCTCTGTCAGTGTTGACCTTAAAAGCGTTATTGTGAAGACAATCCATAAGATCAGCCTCACTGACAGCCAATGAAACCTTGGAGACAAAAATAAAGGTCAGTGGTGTTGACGCTGTCAGTTTCTCATCGGCTTCCTTTTGACCCCCAATTTCGCCATTTTTCTTAAAAAGTTGAGGTGGTTTCTGAATCACAGTGGAGTTCTGGCTCAGATACTATAGTTGGCCTGATTTTGATTGAGTGGTTTGGGCATCAAAGATCTACCAACCAACACAGATAAACCCCGAAAATCATCCCGGAGACGTTGTGATATTTGATTCTTTGTAACAAAATTATCAGACGCATTAGTCTTTTGATTAACTTTCATAGGTTGCTCAGAGTTTTGTGATCCTGTCCTGTAGTGCATCGATCTCCCTATTCATCCTCTTTATATCTCTTTTATACTTATTAATTATTTGCTTTTTGCAGCATCTCAATAGTAATAAGCATACTTTTATATAATTTATTCAATTCTCCTATCTCTTTAACCAATTTGTCTTTTGAGTTGTTAGATATATCCAACTCTTTGAGAAGGTTTTAATTAATTAAATTTTTGTTATAGTATAAAGCTTCTATCTTGAAAGATTAAAATCTTATGTTAAATCAGTTTCAACAAATGATGTAATACCTATTTCAGTAGGTTTATGTACTTTCTGAACGCGACCTTTAAAATCTTTAAATGATGAAAACAACTGATTACAATAATTCTGCTTACACTGAAGTGTGCCTAAAGCAGACACGCAATGGCTGTATTTCAAATGATTTCAAAGCTATTAGTTGTTTTAAATTGAACTCCACATTTATAGCAAATAAACATTTTGAACAGCTACTGTGGCATCACTACAAAGACATCATACTATTGAATATTTAAATCTGCAAGAAGTGAAAATACACTTGGCAAGGGCTTATCATGCTCAATTTCTATTTCAAAAAAATATTTCTGTATGAAATACTTTAAACAAGTATCAAGACAAGATAAATAAGAATCGTGTCGTTGACGACATTTATCAAATTATACAAAATAATCAGTTATTTGTTCGGCATTTAATCCTAATCCTACACTACAATAATAGATTGTAAAGTTAAACCTTTATTATAATGTTTGGTCCTTAGCTCGGCTACACTATTTTCAAAGTTATTGATTGTTGAAATCCTTAGGGTGAAACTCTCTTGCGCATCATGGATCGTCACTTTACGTTTATTGCTTACTTTATCAAAGTTAACCGACCAGTGGGTAACTTTACAGAATTTAGAAGTGTGGCTAAAATATAATCTAATACAAAATAAATAAATCGTAACGTTAGTAAAGACTGCCATTAAAAATAAATGTTACAAACAGTGCGTTCATAAAGCCATTGAAATTCAGATATTAAATTTTAAAAACAATTTATTAAAATCGAATATATAGGTTGTGCAAATGGAACACCCCGTGTGAAATTAGATATTTAAAAAGATATCTTGTTCGTGATTTTGAAGTTGGTCATGATGACAATTTTCTGGCTAACCCTGATTATTCGATTTTTACGTCAAAAAATACTGAGTTTAAATAAATTACTTAATTGTTTCAGCGTTTTATCCAACATTTATTAACCCCTAAGTACTACGCGCTAAATATTTCACGTACATACTCATGGTTCCTGGGGACACAGTTGTTAATTTTTGTAATAGTATTAAGAAAAAACATGTATGACAAAGTTGTTGACTTTTGATAAATCGGCTTAGTACAACTTATGCAGTACGCGCTCGTTGCTGTTGGGGCAGAAAGCGCATCTTTTTCTTTTGACTTAGAAACTTTTAGGTATGTTTTCAGCCGGAACAGAAGTTCCAATCATTTTGGCCATAGATTTGCGAAACTGACGGGAGATTTTTTGGTTGCATGTTCTCTCTTGAATATGTGGCTCGCACAGCGACCGCCCAAGTAGTTTTTAGGAAAGCATGGTGAGCAATTTCACGTCCACTGGAACATTGGTAGATTATTTTACTATTAACTCCAGCAATGTTTAAAATGCCATGAAATATGCACATTGGCCAGCGGCGAGTTCTTTTTGAAGTAGAATAGTTTACACATTTTTTATCTAGAGCGTCTACTCTGCAAAATTCGATAATTTCGGGTTTTTATTGTCTTTGCTAACATTGTTGTCATGATGCATAGTAGACAACAATATAACTGATTTTCCTTTTTTTCGGCATATGACACACTTGTTTTTCCTTGGAATCCGAAAAGTGATGAACCAATTTCTCTTTGGCGACTAGCCTGAAACTTTTCAGCGATTTGTCTCTTTTTTTAATGTCCTAACGTATGTAAAGTTTTGTTTCACCAGCTCGCTTGTGATATTTGCTTTTGCTTGTCTCACTATACAATGAAAGTAACAGCCCTCATAATAATTTCATGACAAGAAAAAATGAGGAATTCCAGAACATTTT
This sequence comes from Kuschelorhynchus macadamiae, assembly GCA_030620095.1. Lineage (NCBI taxonomy): Eukaryota > Metazoa > Arthropoda > Insecta > Coleoptera > Curculionidae > Kuschelorhynchus > Kuschelorhynchus macadamiae. Next base: position 1,066,068 of record JAUTXW010002816.1, on the reverse strand, counting down.
AATTGACTTTCAAGATGAAACTAATTTTCGAAAAATTTTTCGCCTTAATATACATCAGTTTAATTTTATACTGTCATGGATTGAAAATGATCTTCAAAGGCAATCATGTGGGAAAATGAAGTATCCTATAACTCTAGCTGAGAAATTAGAATTGACTTGAAGCGCTTGTGGTTTTAACTACAACCTCGGTTATTAACTGTAATGCATTAGTTACTTATTGATGTAAGTAAATTGAATTGAAGTACAAATTTTAACAAAAGGGTTAGGATAAAATTAAAGTTGTGAATACCCAATGAAAGTAAAATGATTTAAATATTTTAGCAATAATTTATTAATAACAACAAATATTGTAATCCAGAAACGATACCAATGTCTCGGTAATGGCAGTGGGAGTTCAAAAACACGTGGAAGCTTTTTAAAGCTTTCATTTACATATTATTTTTTATAATCTCTGAAATGATTCCTTTCCTCAGCATAATTAAAAGTTGAAACATCCACCGGTCTTAATGGTTGTGATAGGTTATGACAAGCATTTAAATATCTATTGTCAATACAATCAGGGCTGCTAATTGTTCTAACAGAGAGAGGAGAAGGTTGCAGAGATGTATAGAGTCGAATTATTAGAAAAAGATGAACCTGAGCACAGGAGTTCCTGCTGTTCTAGTTTAGAATCCACTTGGCATATTTCTAGTTTTGCTTTTATTTGTTACATCTTTGACAATTTCTTAACTGACTTTGCCATGCTTTTAAAAAACAAATCAATTTAATCCTCTGGTGTTCTATCTGTTACTGTTTTCATAGAAATCTTATGTCTAGCATCAATCTTCTGACGTTTTGAAGAATGTTTGTTAATGTTGCCAGTTTCTGTTTTTGCTTATGTAGAGGTGAGAGGATTTGAACCTGAATGGAGCTTAAATCATCCAGTTCGGTATTATTTGCGTCATTGTTATAAGTAAGTAATTGAAGTCATAACAGTCGAAGAGCTTTTCTGCAAAACTGAACAAATCCATTGTTCTCCATTTAGGGAAAAATAAATATTTAAAGCTAAAAAACGATCGAGAAAGGTAATAACAAATATCTTAAAAGAACATTGAAAAAGTATAAATTAAAATATACCAATGAACTTCTTTTTATTAACAAACATTATTTGGACTTGTCGCGTTTAGATAAAATATGGTGGACTTGTTCAGTTTTGCACCGTTTGGTACATTGCCTTGTTACCATTTGCAAAAATAAATGAGAATATATGTATGCTTAAAAAAGTTTTATTTTTAAACTTTACATAGGTATGCAAAAAACTCAAAATTTTTACCCGAATGGCTACCTTATCATCCAAACAATCACATGATTCTTCATCTGTTTCTTTGGGTTCTTCTTCATTTTCTTTAGTTTGCTTATTAGCCCTGATTTCATTTTCTGTTTTGTTAAGTAGGTCTTTATACCAATTCAAGAGATTTTTTTTTCCAGTTTTTCTCAGAGTGTGTATTAGGCAATGTTCTAATGTCAGCCAGTTCTTTAGTGTCTATTTCGCGAACTAATGGCATTTCTGGCAAATTATAGTTTGCAAAATGTTTACCCTTTTTCATTAAATTTTGTTTGTTGCGGAAGCAACAAAAAAAATTGGAAACATTGGAAAATGTTAGACTTAAAATTCAAGAAACTTTCTATTTCTGTTATTGTTTTCCCATTTTTCTCAGTTTTTGTCAATGTTATTCTCTTATACTCACTAATTTTATCCAATTTTTGTTTTAAACGTTTGAAGATCTTACGTTAAAAAGTTTCCAATCTCTGCCTATAATTTTTCTTAACTTCACCCACTTCCCTGTATATTTCATGGTATTTCTCCTTTTTTTCTGACGGCTTCTTTTCTTAGTTTCTTTTCCACTCTTCCAAAAAACCTATAAGTTAATAACGTTGTATACTTTCGATGCTCAGTAAAATGTTAAAGGAGGGATTTAATGTGGACTGTTTTTATAAATATAATAATTAATTGTTAATTAAAATAGATTTAATATATAAGATGTGCTGTGGCAATCGAATACGTTTATTCAAAAAAGGCGAAAAAAAAAGAACCACTAAATTGACTTACCCAACTATCCAAAAGGGATGTTTCACAACTGGCGATGGATTGGGCGAGTCTTCTTGAGATACCTCTGGTCTCGCTGAACGGCTTAACGTATTTTGCCTAGAGTTGCACTTAATAAATGTCTTTTAGTTCACCATAAGGGTGCCTTACACCGAACAAGTGTAACTAAAAAATAAATGTATCTTATGACACATACATAATAAAAAACTTAATAATTATAATTAGTCATCCACTGGAAGAGGACATAATTTAACTAAAGGCCGAGAAAATACTCCATGCTTGTTTTAACCCACTCGGGCAACACCATCAGACCCTACAGTGACCGCAGTAATACGACCCAACGGCCAGTTGCAAACTGGGAGATTTTCATTTTTTATAATAACTAATGCTCCAATTGCTGGCACATTTTCAGGCTCCAACCATTTGCCTCGCTGTTGCAGCGTATGCAAATATTCACGATGCCAACGTCGCCAAAAATTTTGTGTATACGTTGTAATAGTTGGTATCGTGACAAACGGCTCAGTGGCAATTGCAGAAGATCAGAATGGGGTAAAACTGACACAGGAGGCAATATTAAAAGATGTGAGGGCGTTAAAGCGTTTATATCGTCGATATCAGAAGTAATACCTTTCGAGTTTAAAATACTTTCTATTATTAAAAGGACGGTATAAGATTCTTCATACGTAAAAATTTGATCTCCAATAATACGAGCCAGATGCGGTTTGACGGATTTAATTCCAGCTTCCCATATGTGGGGCTGATGGGGGATTGAAAGACCAATTAATATTTTCGTTTGAAGCTGAAAATTCAACACGACTCTTAATTTCTTTTGCAGCAGCGACAAAGTTAGTACTACAATCGCTGTAAAGGCACCCAATTCTGCCTCTTCGAGCTAAAAACCGTTGAAAAGCAGCTAAGAATGAATCGCAAGAAAGATTTGTACACAATTCCAAATGAACTGCTTTTGTAGCAAAGCACACAAACAAGCAAATATAAGCCTTGTGGTTTTTTGCTCCACGATATCGTCCCATTGTGATTTGGAAAGGACCCCCAAAATCAACTCCAGAAAGGCAGAAAACTTTAGCTTGCGTAATGCGAGAAATAGGTAAATTGCTCATAGGAGGCTGATAAGGCGTAGGATTTGTTTTCCAACATTTGACACATCTGCTCAAAACCGAACGTATAGTTCTCTTTGGGCACAAACCAAAAATTTTAACTTAAAAAGAAATGTAATGTGCTTACACCAACATGAAAATATTTTTCGTGATAATATTTTATTAACAATGTAGTTAAACGAGCTTTTCTTGGTAGCAAAATAGGGTGTTTGGCATTGTAACACAATGAAGAATTCTGTAGTCGTCCACCAACACGAAAAATATTAGTTTAATCAATAAAAGCTCCTAGTTTCCGAAAAGGTTTTGAGAATTTATTAGAATTAAATTCATCTTCGAAATAAGGGTTCGTTTTACTAAAATTTCTAATGCATTGTTTAACTCACTGTTATTAAGTGGACCAACAAAATTGGGTTGTACTCGTTTGGCTCTATTGATAAACCGTAAAGCATAGGCTAAAATTTGTTGAATTTGGAGAAATGAATATTTTTCAATTAGAGAATCAATAAAATTATCATCAGGAGAAAATACAGCAAACACTGTTTTCTTTTCTTCTGCTACATGGTGAACTTCAGCAAGATATTGCTCAAAATTATTATGAAGGAAATCATCCCTGAGAACCACAATTTGTTATTCAATAGTTCGGAGGGTGACGACGCAATGTCAGCAAGATTTGATTTTGACTGAACATAATGCCACAAAGATGGTGAAATTTTATCTTGCACATAAGCAACTCTATTTGAGACAAAAGTTTTCCGTCGATGTGCAGAAGAATGTATCCAGCTCAGAATAATTTGAGAGTTAGACCAGGCATAAACTGCTTTAAACTTTAAAGTATCTTTATAAACGTCTAAAACATAACGTAGAAGTTTTGCTAAAAGCACAGCTCCGCACAATTCCAAACGGGGAATTGTAATAGGTTTTATGGGAGCAACTTTTGTTTTAGAACACAAAAAATGTGTGCTTATTAAATTGGTGGGAGTTGTACACTGAACATACACAACAGCAGCATAACCTTTGCAGGAAGGATCGGAAAAGCCATGTATTTTATAAGGGCAATTATTGAAATCTGACGAAATGCGTCTTGAAAACTCTAACTTTGCAAGAACATAGTTCTGTTTTATATTGTTTCCGACTACGAATAATATTCTCAGGAGGAGCTTGATCCCAAGATAGACCAAGTGACCAGAGATTCTGTATAAGAACCTTTGTGTAAAATGTAATTGGGGCAAGAAAACCAATTGGATCAAAACAGCGAGCCAATTCAGATAGTAAAACACGTTTTGTGCATTGACGTTCCAAAAGAGGTATCGAAAATAAAAAACAATCTCGGTTTGCGTCCCATTGTAAGCCCAATATTTTCACTAATGTTTCAGCTTGTTTTGTATCAAATGAGATAGGGTTTGGATTAAGGTAATCAGGGGGTAAATTGCTAAGTAATGATGGGGCATTGGCTTGCACCTTTTGAGAAGGGCAAAAAGTTCTTCTTTTAATAAGACGTTTCTTCAAAGGAGGACGCACCGGACGTAATGTCATCCACAAAGATTTGATGAAGAATAGCATTTGAAGCTAAAGGAAAGTTTTGACCTTCATCGTGAACCAATTGGCGAAGAGTGCGTAGAGCCAAAAAGGGGGAAGGTCTTAAACCATATACTACTGTCACTAATTTATAGTCACGTAAAGGTTCTTCAGGCGAAAAGCGCCAAACAATTCGTTGATAATCAAGTTGTCTAGGATTAATTTGTATCATACGATACATTTGTTTTATGTCAGCACAAAGAACATATTTATGGATTCGGAAGTTTAACAAAATATCAAGAATATCGGGTTGCAGTTTGGGACCTGTATAAAGGTAATCATTTAATGATTTTTGGTTAGGGAGTTTGGCAGAACCATTAAAAACAACTCTGAGTTTAGTCGTTGGCTTATCAGGCCGCAGTACACAATGATGTGGAATATAATAACTAGCAAGAGGTGTTACAGGATCAGAGATTAGCTCTATACGCCCCAAATCCAAATATTCTTTCATAAATTTACAATACTCTAAATGCAAGTCTGATTGCTTTAACAGTCTACGTTCAAGAGAAAAAAATCTACTGATTGCCAGATCTTTCATTCCTGGAAAAATTGGCTTGTCCTCCCTGAACGGAAGAGAGACCACATATTGACCATCAGGTGGATTCAAGTTGAGAATCCAAGGGGATGCAACCTAGCGAAACAATCTTAGGAATTTTATAGGAGCCTTGTGTATGTTTTCCCATTAAAATATATCCAAAAATTGTATTAACAGCGTTTGGGCTGTTATGAGATCCCGTTATGTTCCCTTCCAGTAATATTTTAGAAAAAATGTCAGCTCCCAAGAGACAATCTATTTTGCTTGGGTGAAAGAAATTTGGATCGGCAAGATTTAAATTATAAATATGTGACCAATCTCGAACATTAATTTTTTCAGAAGGTAAACTATCCGAATTTTTTTGTATGTACAATAATAGCATCCGTATGCATAACAATATTTGGATTACCAACTGGACACAAAGTCAAGGTTGTTATGCCTTTACTGAATTTGGATTGCATAGACCCAAGTCCCTTAATTTCAAAAGTTCCACAAGAAGACAATAAACCTAAGTGAGTAACTGTGTCTTGTGTAATAAAAGATGACATATTTCCTGAGTCAACTAGACATCTTATAATTTGATAACAAGTTTTAATATCATGTTAGGTACTCAGACAATTAAAACAAACATGTTTACTACGGCAAAAATAAAAGCGTTCCTGAGTGACTTTTTTCTAAAACACCTGGCATTTATTCAATGGATGATTGTCTTTTATAAAGTACAATTAAGTTTCTGTTTATTAGGATCATCTAGAAAAAAGTTACGATTATTGCTATAATGGGATACCTTGGTCGGCTTGTTTGCAGATAAGTTTAAAGTATTATATGCTATTGAACATTTTTCCAAAAAATCAATTAAATCTTTAAATTTGGGTACTTCATTTGAGGCATGGTGTAGTTCAAATTTAGTTGCAGTATCATGATCTAAACGTTTTAGAAGCATCATAACTAAAATAAAATCCCACTCCTCAACAGGAAAACCCATAGTTTTAAGCGCGCTTAAGTTTTTGGAAAAAGTATCTAATAATTTTCTAAGTGAACCCTTTTTTGTGGATATGTGAACGGTCTTGCGAATAAATAAATATGGCGTATTGGAGAATTTATCTGACAAATTATTAAATACAATTTTTTAAATAAATTCCCATAAATATAAATATACGAAAATAGCGTTATTCACAGAAAAATTCAGAGAATCTACTATAATAGAATATCAAAGTAATAAATAATAGTTTTATTTAAAAATGTGACAAAATAATACAATTTTTTGGAGAATTCGGGTCGATCAGGACCAATGTATACTTTCGATGCTCAGTAAAATGTTAAAGGAGAGATTTAATGTGGACTGTTTTTATAAATATAATAGTTAATTGTTAATTTAAATAGATTTAATATATAAGATGTGTGCTGTGGCAATAGAATACGTTTATTCAAAAAAGACCACTAAATTGACTTACCCAACTATCCAAAAGGGATGTTTCGCAACTGGTGACGGATTGGGCGAGTCTTCTTGAGGTACCTCTGGTCTCGGTGAACGGCTTAACGTATTTTGCCTAGAGTTGCACTTAATAAATGTCTTTTAGTTCACCATAAGGGTGCCTTACACCGAACAAGTGTAACTAGCTGTTCAACAGAAAAAACCGAGAGATTTTGAAAATAGTCAAAATATTTAAATAACGCTTGTGCTTCTCGAAAAGGTCTTACAAGAGTGGGAAGTTGAATTTTTAGTCAAATCAATAGTTTATACGCGCGAGTTCCTTGGAAAAGAGATCTATTGCACACTTAAAAATAATAAAGAAACTTAAAAACTGAACAAACGTATATTTTCTGTTTAGTATAAGCATGCGAAAGCAATTGGGAGAATTCGTTGCTGAACCAAGTAGAGAATTCAAAAGGTTTACACCAATGTCAACTGTAGATTTTGTATTTTTGCTTAACAAGATTTCTCCACTAATTAACACGCAAGATATATAAGATAGCTTTTAAAGTCTTCATTTTTTATTCAAAGAATCACCTCAATTGATTTCGACAATTATTCCAGAAGTATGTGAAGCACTTAATCACTTATTGCAAACAGAAATTCAGGTGAGTTTAATAAAACAATTTATTAAGTACTTAATAACAAAAGTCATAGAACTGAAATATAATTATTAACTAGATAAAATCAAAACCAAATCTTAAACAGAAATTAAGCAGTTTTATAAGCTTTAAGAAAAACAAATTCATCACCTTTGGGGTGTAGGTTGTTTTTGTGATATTATTACAAAAATTTGTGCTGAATCGGAATACTGAATGAGCGTATTCTGAGTATAAAGAAGTTCGTATTGCAACGGTTCAGAATGGGAATACATAGGAGATGAAATTTGACTGTATTGCGAAGGTGAAATAAATGGAGTAGTTGTAAATCTGTATGTATGCTTCGCACGACGTCAAGTAAGAATCATGCCGTCGATATCATACATAATATCCAGTCTTTCTTCTTCAGAGAATGCTGGCAATTTCTTTGCTAGCCCTAAAGCATATGGGTCATAGTCGTCTTGGGTGGCTCGAGACTCTAACGGCTTCCTTCACATGCTTTCCGGCTTCTTTCACCTCGCACTGGAGTGATCGAGGACGAGCAGTGGGTGATGTTTTTGTTTCCTTTCTGGTTTCTGCTATTACTCTATTTTCATTGATCGTTTCCTCTTCATTATAAACTTTAGAAGTACCAGGCTGTTCTATCTGAAAAATAATATAAATAATTCATATACGTAACTAAGGCTATTATAAATCTTGCGAGTTTTGCGTCCGTAAAACTATACTCCAAGGATGTGGTAGCAGGTTAAGAACAAGCAAGACAACTTTTTGGATTTTAGTGTCCCGACGTTTCCACGTTTATTTTTAAATTTTTTTCAAGGCTACAATAGATATTGTTAGCGCATTGAAAATACTAAATATTTTTTAACATTTAGTTTTATATAAAAATAAAAAACATCCCTATCAATTCGCTAATAATAATGGCGATCAAGAAGTACTTTTAAAAACCTCGGAATTAGATTATTGACATTATTTTAAAAATGGAAAGTTCTAATAAACTATGGTCTTTTTCGGCTGCGTTACGGAAATACAAGTTGTTGAAATTTAATAAAAACATTGGCTTTTCTCTTATATTTTAAAAACAATTTTAAAATTTTTATAGTAGTAAGAGGCTTATTTAAATATAATAGGGTAAACCAGTGAAATACGCCCCACATTTTGAAAAAAATATATTTTTACAAAACTACAAACTTATTTTTTATTACTCTTCCGTAAACAAAGCAACTAAACAGCATATTTTATTATAATAAACATATTTTAATAATAGGGTAACATATTTTTAAGAAAAGGTATTTAAAAAAAACGGGTGGGGCGTATTCCCCCTTATAGTCGGTAAATACGCCCCACTTGAAAAATTATTTCGTCTTCGGAGTTTTTTTGGCACCACCAGTGCATGTAGTTAAGTGAATGTCGCAAGTCACATGAAGCCAACCACTACAGTTAGAACACTGAATCCAGTCAACTTTAGACTTGGTAGTATAGTAGTATTCGCTACATTCGACACAAAAGTCTTCTGTTTTATCCGAAAGCTCATCACTAGAGCTTAGAATGGGTTCACTTTCGGAGCTAGAAGAACTTGAAGTTCTTGATTTTTTAGACCTTTTACTTTTAACGCTTTCTTTACCCTTGGTTATCTTGGCATTTTTTTTGTTTTCTTTTTTTCCGGGGATGGCTTTCTTGTTATCTGATAAAACTTGCCTTTTTGCACGATTTTCGGGGGACGTTAGTTCTAAAGCATATTGTTTTCTTTTACCAATTTCGTGAGGAATTAGTGGAATGGGATTATCTTCTCTTAAGTATTTGGAAGGAGTTTCTTCTTCATCTGAATTTTCTGAATGTATGGAGGGGGTGGAAGAGCGCTCTCTGTAGTTAGTACCAGAAGTTGAGGGTTCAGCTGGATCTGATCGTCTAGTAGATGTAAGATTGTTTGAAGTGGATGAAGTAGGTTCATTTGACGCTGACAAACTTGCATCAGAAATAGAAAAGAAGTGTTCGGGAATTGCTTGAGGATTATATGGATGAATCCCACAAGCTCTAAAACCAGCTGTACCATTGGCTACGGTAGCTGCCTTACCCCATGCATTACCAATCAATCTGGAAATGTTTATCCTCGATAGTTTTCTATTTTTATTTTGTATCATCCAATGTTTAGCTTCTTGAAAGAAGTAGGTTTTGAGGGGCTTAAAAAAGGCCCTATACAGAGGTTGTAAAGCTTGAGTCGTATGACTTGGAAGACAAAGTATAACTACGTCGTTTTCAGCAGCTACATTCAGTAGATCGACTGCACTGCAATGGGACGCATGTCCATCCAATATAAAAAGAGCTTTGCCAGGTCGCTTTTTTGGCAGAAAAACTTCCTTAAACCATTTCAAAAAGAGGTCCGCATTAATAAAAGATGATTTAGGGTTCATTAAAACACCGGAACCTGGAGGTAGTCCATCTAGAAATTCATCCTTTTTGTTTTTCCCCTTGAATATTAGAACAGGTGGCAGAAAATATCCTTCTGCACTACAGCATGCAACTAAAGAGACGTTTTATCCTTTTTCTGGTCTTGTCAATGAATAAACATCTTTTGCGCCTTTTGTGGCGAGTACTTTCCCTGGCTTATTGTTAATCTGAATGACCGTCTCATCGACGTTAAAGATATTTCCTGGCTTATCAAGTAAGTTGTTTGTGGTAAGAATATCAAGCAACAAAGTAAAAAAATTATTAACATCTGTCCTGTTCATTCCTTTTGCCCTAGCAAGTGATAGTCCCTCCGATTTCCTAATGCTTAGATCCTTGTTGCCGCGCAAAAATCCATGAAACCATTCATCGCCGGCTGATTGTGCTTCTTTAGAAAATCGATGATCCAAGCCAAGCTTCTCAGCAAAAGAAAAAGCCATTTTCTTTACACAACTAGAATCTGGCGCAAAACCGACTTTTTCGAGAGCATTTATGTGCATAGTAAGCCTACGTTCATGTTCGATTCCTAATTCTGGACCCCTACCTAACTGGACTTTTGAGCTTCTAGATAGCAAATGACGTCTCAAGGTTCGAGATGCAATCCCATAGGCTCTACTTGCTTCATTTACACCCATTTCTCTTGTCATTACTTTTTCCATAGCCTCTGCCAGAGCAGCCTCACTAAATGAAGCCCGTGTAGTCTTGCGGACATATTTTCTCCCCATATTCTGAAAAATGGAAGTATTATTTATCATTAACAGCTAATGGGGCGTATTTCCCAAATACCGGTGAAAAACGCCCCACCTACCAAACAAATTGAGGTGAAATGCCAAACTAACGAACAACCGGCGATTTATAGGTTATAAAACGTGTTTACTCATGGATTCGAGGGGATAAGAAAAAACTTAAAAAATAAGTTGAAATTTGAAAAATAAATACATACCGTATAATTTTATGCACTCTACTCCAATCGTATTTTACACAAATAGTATATTTTCCAGTAAAAACTTGTTAAATCGACAAAATTCCTGGCGCATGACAATAAAAGAAGTAAACAACGGTAAAGCAGAGTGTCTACTGTTCCAGCTATCGGATCATTATTATGTTACATGTACTGGGGCGTATTTCCCGGTGGGGCGTATTTCACCGGTTTACCCTAGTATTATAATTATCTACTCCAGTTGTGTTAGGGAGGGTAACATAATTAATGTTTATATAAAAAAACATTGTACGCCCCTGGCCTCTTCTTCTTTGTGAAATCATATTGTTATGATGGTATTTCTCTAATCTGCAAATCCTAAAACCTTGCTATGTAACTGGGTACCAAAATGAAAATCTGTTTTAGCTTACCTTTAGGTTTTTCCATTTTAATGTTGGGTTGGTATAGTTTTGGAATGCTTGGTATTTATTATTTCTGATTTGTCTTACGGCATTTTCCCTTGAACATGGAAGCTTACTGTAAAATTCAACGGATTCTTCCTTTTGAAGGAATTTCTTAATGTTTTAGTTCGTAGCTCAGAAAAAGCTTAAAAGGAGAGATTTGAAAGTGGACTGTTTTATTTATCAACTTTATTAAAAAATGTTAAGAGGTATGAAGTATATTTTGTACTGTGGCAATAGAATGCGTTTATATTAAACGGATATAACTGTTTTTAAAGACAAGAAGAACTACTAAATTGACTTACCAAATCATCCAAAGGGGATGTTCCAACAATCGGTGAAACATGGGCGAGTTTTGTTGAGGTGCCTCTGGTCTCGCTGAACAGCTATGAATTAACGTATTGTGCCAAGAACTTTGCACTGAAATGTCTTGTCAATAGTTCACCACACGGGTGCCCTTCACCAAACAGGTGTATCTGACTGTCCAAAAGGGACAGACAATGGAAGTTTCGGAAATAGTAAAAACATTAACAAAGCGTACTGTTTCTTAAGACAGTCTTGCAAGAAGAAGGGTAAATTAATTTTCTGGTCAATCAATGGTTTTATGTGCGCGAGTTTTTTTTGAAATAGAGATCTATTGCACACATACAACTAATAAGAAAATGTTTAAAACTGACCACTTAAGAACCTAATAATGTTTCTATGTACCTAGGTAAATGTTTGGAGTAAATATTGTTAGGCAACATAAATTCGTTTTCTTTTAAGTGTGTTTTTTTAGGCGTGGTTTTATTTTTGCTCCTGTGCTTCTTTACAGGTTCACAGTATGTTCGATTGTCAAAAAACCTAGGATTTTCGATTATTATGCTGATTCCTTAATTGGCCTAGCAGGAACCGTTAACTTCATCTTGTAGCAGCCCAAGTTTTTAAAAAAGATCGACCATTTTTTAAACATATTTTGGCCACATCGAACCACTTGAAAAGAATTTACTCTGGCATTCTCAATAACTTCTTACAGGTCAGAAGGAGCTTCTGTAATGGCTTGTTTTGGAAGTAGTGTATAGGAGTGACCATGCTCAGGAAATGTTACAGTAACTGAATATAATCTGTGGCATTTATGTACAACATAATGTAGGTATCTAAACATCGTAAAATTTTTATTTTGCCCTGCGCATGAGTCACAAAACAACGTCAGATGCCTAACATCTGAAGAAAGTATATTTACAATAAAATGATGCATCATAGACACTACCTCCTCTGAACCCTTTTTAGTGATGGTTTGATCACAGCAGTAGAAAACCGACTCCCCAGTAGATAAAACATGGACATTAAACAAGTAGACACTCAGCTGCCGCCACAGTGCTGCGAATATATGGGACCATGGGACAAAAATCTTACGTTCTTGCGATTTGGCTGAAATTTAGTAGTAAGGGGTTTTCGAGGTCAAGGATCAAGAATCCGAGGCCAAAATTGAGTTATCTTACATTTGGATAGGGCTTTTCTAGATTTTCTGAAAATTGTTGAATAAATAGGTTTTTCAGCAACTCTCTACCATGTGATGTTGGATAAAACTTACACATTCAAAATTTTTTGATAAGAAGTATAGTTTTAAGAGTCGAATTACGATTTTATTTGGTAAAAATCAGTGTAAAAATCAGTTTTGATTTTGTGATATTTTTTACGATTCAGGAAAAATACTTTTGGTATAGAACAGTTAAATTTTGGGGAGAAATTTTGATTTATTGCATTTGAATATGTACTTTTACTTAATAATAGTTAAATATTTCGCATTGCTTTCTATCTTTTGCAATTATTTTTTTTATAAAGAACATGTAAAAGGAAAAAAATGTTTGCAATATCTTTATTTATTTGTTTTATATACGTATTTATATGCTTAACAAGAATAAATTTTAGAGAAAAAATTAAATGTTTACAAAGTTATATAATATATAGTTTTAAATGCTTATCAGATTATCTCAAATGATTTAGTTTTCAGAAGTGGCTACCATTATTTTTTTTCATGTTCGTATCTAATAAACTATTAAAACAATTCTTAATGGAAGGGCGCTACCTTTATGAAATGATTTAAAAGAATAAAAAATAATGGTACATAAACTGCAGTACCTACGGGAAAAAAACCGATCATGTGTTTAGGAATACACACATAAATATTAAGTATGAATTAACTAAAAAGATCTAAATGCTTGATCTACCTACTATATAATAATATGAATATCACCTTATATTATAAAATAACAAAATATTTAAATGCGCCTAATAAGTAATATGATTAATACATAAAAAGATATTGCCAGAGTAACTGTATACTCTATAGCCTAATTAAAAATAACGCGTAAATAAGTTTATATAAATTATGACAAGGTAGCAAAGCGTATCCAATATTCTTTCTAATACTGATACTGACTGTAGGGATTTAAGTGAGAACGATTAAAAAACTTAATACAGTAAATCCAGTGAAAGAATGTCCATGCGATATAATATGGCAATCAGCAAATCACATAAGATTGCGCATGGTGTCATTGCTAGTGTACGGGTATTCTTTCCATAAAACAACTGTTGTATTTTTTTGTTATAAGTAAATAAAAAGTGCGTGAATTATCAAATAAATGAAAAAACATAATACCTAAGCCTAAAGAGACAAAAGGAACTAGTATAAAACAAATTAAATTAATCAATAATACTGCTTATTCGCCATCTGAAAGTTTAATATCATTTTATACTATTTTTTTAGGAATCAGGATTTACAAGATACTTTTCAACTTCGACATTATCTGCTCTTTTCTTTTTAATGGTTGTTACTTTCCGGTAATTGGCAATAAAAGGTTCAGAAGTAATTAAAAGCCTTTGCATTAAATCTGTATTACAGTCAATTCTAGAACACTTTCGAGTGTGTGACAGTCGATTTTTCCTTACCTCTTTGTGACGAGCCTCCATAGCGTCCTCGGATAACTGCCCAATTGGCAAGGAGAAGGAACCAATTATTTCACACCCGTGTTCTAGAATTTTGTGCACAGTGCTCGGCATATAATACCAACTGTAAAGTTCTAAATAGAGTGCCTTTGTTTCTTTTAAAAGTTCCCTAAATTTTGATAAATTTATTTCACAACCACTTGAAATGACTCGAAGGATGATTGAGAACTTAAATATTAAATTCTCATCCACACCTGTTATTTCTGAGCTAAGTTGGTATTTTTCAAAAAAACGTCTCGCCGTATTACCATCGTTGGTTGAGCCAAAACCTGGCTTTGGTTTATCCACTATTAAAGCCATTTTTGACTTAAATTCAGCTTGAATTCTTTTTTTATTATTCGCTACCAATTCCTTATCTTTCTCTGCTCTAACTTGCCAGGTTTTAACCGGCATACCCTATGTGCAAAACACATTCGAAAAATCGGATTTGACAATGTAGAGTGGATAAACCAAATCGGTAGTTCTCAACCTTTGATGGGCGAACGTCATTCGAGTTCATCTGTTTTGGCGTGGCCGCACATATAATACATTTTTGAGTAGAATTCGTATTAGAAAGAATATTGGTTACACTACCATCCATCATAGTAAATATCATATGACAGTCTACCTGAGATTTTGTGCCATTTTTGCATTCAACTTCAAATTTTTTAAATTGGGCAATTTTATCTAGCATCATTTTCTCCTCAGCACGCAATAATTCTGCATTTTCTTTTTGAAAAAGCAGTTTAATGGGCCTACAATATAATGTAGAGGAGGTGCGTTGATTAACCCATATATCTGAGTTTATATTCGTTGTAATATTAGTTAATCTTAATGGCACCATAGCCACTAGAAACAAATATTCATCAGTGTTTGATACATCGCTAAATGCTTGCTTATACTGGCTATGACCTGAACTGCCATCGAAACCCCATTTGCAAGTAAGTTTTAATTGCGCTGGACCATTAAAATTGACTGTTTTCAGAATGCTAGTAGCTGTTTTCTCAATCAGTTCCTGAAAATTTACCTCTGCAGAGGTTTCGGTGGCAGTTATTTCAGATGGCAAAAGAGATTTTTTAAATTTATTTAACATATACAAACTTGGAAACAAGTCTTCATGAACCTCATTCACAACTTCTCTTAATCGGTTGTATTTTTTTTCGGACAGATCTAAGTCCAAATATAGAGCTAGAGCTTGCTCAAGTGAAAGAGATGAACTTTTTTTTCTGACGGAACTTCTGTTAATTGTGCGGCAAACTGAATTTCTGCAGGTGTCATAGTAGTTGTAATATGGGACACTCTTCTTCGTTTTGTCTTAGATGAAGCTTCTTCAAAGGCTATTTGAGGTCTACCACGGCTTGGTCCAGGCTGATTTAATTCATTGGCATTGGTATCCACGGCCAAAACATTTAGACATTCCGGGAGTTGTATTGAGCTTTGAAGCCAGGCCGCATTTGGCTGTACGAATCGGTCGTAACATCTGTACTCTTTCTGCCATTTGGTACTAAATTTTAAGCAGTAAAACTTGCTTAAATTTAAAAGCTCACTTTTAATTTGAGCAGAGGGCTCAGTAATATATAACAACCCACATAGTTGCTCACAAACCAAATTTTTTGGGTTGTCATTCCGGTTATTTAACCAGGTGGTAAAAATATCAGCAACTTTTACTGCATCACTCTTATCTAAAAACACGAAAAAAACGCTTAGATGCAGATGGACGCAGCTGAATCATATTTTAATTTAAAGCATATTATTGTGGCATTAAAACCATAAAAAATCAACAAGGTGTTTTTTGGTGTTTTTTTTAAATGTCTAATTGAAGTTATTAAATAAAGCAACAAGCCCAAAAATACATCTTATTAAGTTTAAGTTTCTCTTGTCAATAACAAATACCAAAACAAAGTAACAAACTTATAAAATTAACACTACATACCTTGATTTCGTACTGCCATAATCAACAGATGGTAAAAAATTAAAAATATTAACTTAAACACACCCCTAACTTAACACTTAAAATGCAATAAATAACGATGTCTGAGCAGGTTGTCAACCGATCCATTTTTCATGGTTTCCTAGCAACCAAGCAATTGTTTTCGCTCATGGCTAGGTGCGATTTTGGATGTATAGACATCTTTTCTTTACAATAAGCAAACTAATTTGTAATTAATAAATACTTAATTTTAACATTTTTGTCCATTGGTCGCGGCATTGTGATGCCGTCTGTAATAAATATCGTTTCTTTTTTCCTATCATAAAAAACTTGTGCTTTCTTTTTGTGTACCTTATTTTCTGTAATAAGTTTATTACGTTCTTCTGTCAAGCTTTTCTAAGTAGTACCTACTGTTTCAGCAATTTTTTTCGTTATTATAGATTATTTGGAGGTAAACTCATCACATTTGATGCTCGTATCATAACGAGGGTAACTGAGGGAGATGTTATACTTGGAAACGAAAATTTTTCTATAGGAGTGATAGGAAATGGGAAAGTCACTATGTTTCTCTAGAAACATTTTATGCAGTTTTTTATATTAAAGCTATCTAGAAAGTATATCTTATCCGATTTTTTTAAAGAGTAGTGCGCCTTTCTACCTTGTAAAGAATGTATGTGTTCGTGCACTTTTTCTTCGGTATTAGATTTTAAAGCGTGTCGTCCGTTTTTGTGTTTTGCTCGTTGATCGGCGATAATTTTTCCGTGAGTGGTCATCTGTTCTTGAATATGTTGCATCCTTCTGAGTGTAATACCATGTTAACTAAGCATAGTCTTATAAAAAATTGGCACTTCTAAAAGCCGACCGTCTCTCTTCAAACAAACTTTATACTTGTAAGAATACGAATGAAAACTGAGCTTTATCTTGCTGGTTTCTGTTACGTCTTCGTTTAAATAACTGTGTAGTTATTAAGCCAGATAAATAAATGTTTTGAGCGTTAATTTTGTATCAAGTGCGTTCGTTTATCCAAAGAAATATTTGAGAAACATTTTAGCTTCACTCACATATAGTCCGTCCCCGGTTCATGCGTTTGTGCTCTCATTCTTTTTTTCGATTTCGGGGATATTCTCTAATTTCTGGGGTCATATTTTTACCATTCATACACACAAAAAAAGAAATACTCGGTTCAACGAAATAATACTCTTTTTAAAGAAATCTTAGCATTGTATATACCCAGGAAAACATTTCTTTATATTAAGTACTTTATTTTCTTAATTAGTACGTAATTTTTCTCAGTTTGAATAAATGTCACTGTAAAATAAAAGTTATTGTTTCAAAACAAAATTTCGTACAACTAAAAGAGAGAAGAAACTTCATTAGGCTGGAAGATTTCAAACAATCAAACAAAATAAATAATATCCGCTGTTCAAGTCGAAAAGATTTTTATTTTTAGTAGATACTTCTCTAGTTTAAATTTTAGTTTTCTTGCAAAGAGTAGATGTTTTTACCTCTTAAGCAAAAAAATCATTTAATTTGAGTATATTAGGCATTAAATTGAGTAAGCATATTTTATATAATAGGAATATGTATGTTTATTTTTAAACGATGTTATTTTATTCGGAGATATATAATCATTTAATTTGAGTATTCTAGGTATTAAATTAAGAAAACATATTCTATATAATAAGAATATGTATGTTTATTTCAAAAAGATCCTTTTCTATTTTGAGTATATATGTAACTCAATAAAAGTATGTATTTCTTTCATTTAATAAATGTTATTTTATTCGGAGATACAAAATCATTTAATTTGAGTATATTAGGCATTACATTGAGAAAGCATATTGTATATAATAAGAATAAGAATGTTTATTTTAAAACCATCCTTTTCTATTTTGAGTATATATGTAACTCAATAAAAGTATGTATTTTTTTCATTTGATAAATATGTTATTTTATTCGGAGATATAAAATCAATATTTTGAGTATATTAGGCATTAAATTGAGGAAACACATTCTATATAATAAGAATATGTATGTTTATTTTAAAACCATCCTTTTCTATTTTGAGTATATATGTATACTCAATGGAAGCATGTATTTTCTCATTTAATGGATATACAGGGTGTTTCATAATTAAATGCTAATACTTCAGGATGGAAATGTTTGGATGATTTTAAGAAATAAAGTTATGTTAACATAGGTCCGCCCGCAAACGTTTTATTTTTAGAATACAGGGTGTTAAAGTTTAAAACAAAAAACACTTTTTTTTAGTAATTCCGAAACAGTAAGAGCATTTGATTAAATACTGGCACAACCGCATTTGCATTTAAGGCCTTATTTTGACAGTATTCAACAGTTTTTATTTCAACTTTGGATGTAGGTATGGGTAACCATTGCTGACTTTATTAATAAAAAACTGGTACGCCACTAAATACGCCAAAAATTACTAGCTTCGTTTGAAGCAACTAAATATACACAAAAAATGTCTCTTGATATTTTGTGATAAGACAAGTCTTTTTCGAGCAATAACAAATTCTAGTTTGTTGAATATTTCTGGCTCCTTTGGTCCTATTTAGATGGAGTCGGGATTGCTCAAAACTCTACAAAAATGATTTCTTGCATCATTTTAAGAAAAAAATATTTAATAAATACATGTTCACAAATGCTTGAGATACAGGATACAGTAAATAAAAATACGTGTTTTAAATTTTAACACTCTGTTGTGCCAAATTTTAATCACACATGAAATGAAAAAAATCGTATTTTTTTTTAAAACTTTAACACCCTGTAGCTGCAAAATAGAACGTTTGTGGGCCTAAGTTTATATGAACTTTTTTTCTTAAAATCATCTAAAAATTAACACCATAA
Source organism: Kuschelorhynchus macadamiae (assembly GCA_030620095.1). Classification (NCBI taxonomy): domain Eukaryota; kingdom Metazoa; phylum Arthropoda; class Insecta; order Coleoptera; family Curculionidae; genus Kuschelorhynchus; species Kuschelorhynchus macadamiae. Next base: position 1,047,094 of record JAUTXW010002816.1, on the reverse strand, counting down.
ATTATTAGCACCTTTTATGTTAACTTATTTGAAGGTATAATAGTAAATTATTCAAAAAATGGGGGGTATGATGGGGGCTGTTATTCACAAGGATGAATTTTATATACGAGCCGTAGACGACTGTCAAATCATCCCAGCGAATAATGGCCATTATATGCGAATAGAATACTATACTTTATCCATGACTATCAATAAATTTGCATGGTTTAAATTATTATAAATATTTATTTTGACGTTCCAAATTTCAATTAACCGCGACAGCTCTCTGACTGGACGTTTCATAGCTAGCTAGCTCTGTTTTTTATCTTGATACAAAATCGTATTGCAAATATTTAGTATAATGAATAAATTCTAAGTCAGTGGATACAATTATTTATCGGCCTGATTTATGATTTGTTCATTATACATGAGCTTACTAAATAATAATATCCATTATTCACTAGTTGCACTCTTTAAAACAAACAAACGCAACACTTTGCAATACGATTTTTACGTACAATATAAAAAACAAGCTCGTCATAAAGGCCGATCAACACTTGCCAACACGGCAACCGTAGCGGCCTAATCCCTAGTATCAAGAGCACGTTGAATTAACGTTTAAGAAACGTCAGCCTTAACATATAGACGTTGATATTTAAGTCATATGTCAGTGTTCAACTGACGTCCAAATTTAACGAGTGGAGATGTTAAAATAACTTTTGTTGACGTCAAGAACGTTGATATAACGTTATTTCTTTCGCGACATATCGAAGGTTTGAAAATTAACGTCACATCAACGTCGCGGATCGCAGTGCGTGTATTAAGTGATCGTTTTCGATCCGAATAACATACAAAACTTATCTTTTGCAGGCGTCATTAAAATTAAATATTTTGCAAATTTTGTTGAAAAATGTTCCCGATTCCATTTTTGACAATAAATGCCAAATTTGAAGGCAAATAATTTTCGTATGTCATAGATTCTTTTCATTACGGCACCAATAAATCCATTATGATCCTAGAACTTTAATGGATCCATTAGAGTACTCAGTCCGAAAACTTGCGTTTTGACACTAAAGATGAGGCCTAAATTGATGCCATTATGCCACGCCAGAAGATTAGACAATTAAAAATTATATAGTATATTTATTCCGAAACGAAGCGCTTAAAAAACATATTGACAGTATACATGAATTAACTTTACAGTACTTATTATTTTCTTCTGTTTTGAAAAATATGGTACATTGAAAAGTCCTAATTCGTAGTAATGCAACAAAAAAGATTTTTTCAATACCTCACTTCGGAATAAAAATACTATACTTTATATTACCAGTTAGAATTAAAACAAGAATTTTATTTTACTAACATTTATATATTAAAGTATGAAAACAGGCTTCAAAAACTTATTTGTGCATCCCATACTACAAAGTCGAATATACAGGGTGTCCCGAAATTAGTGAATGACACCCTAACACTGTATTTATTGCTAAAAACAATTTAACTTTTTATTCTAAACATACAATGTAATTCGTTCTAATAGATTGCAGAGTTTCTCCCTCTAACAATAGAAATGGCTGAACTGTTTCCTTTTTTCAAATGCTTTTTATATTCTATTTTGAATGGTTTGTTCTATATCACCTGGCGACTAAAAAAAATTCTGATTTTAAATAACGCATTTCCATATAGAGACAAGCAGTGGTGCTTTTTTGACATCAAAATATTACAATTGCTCTAACATTAAAGTTAATAATAAGATACAGAAGGGACTATCTGTGATGTATGAAGAACACAATGGTCTATAATATGAATAAAAGATTGCAAATGCTTTAACTATAATGCTAACTTTTTCTGACATCTATGTTGTACAGAAATCGTTCTTAAAAAACTTAAGCAAAAGCAGCTGTTTCAACTTTAGTCATGTGGCCCAAATATGGCAGTTTTTAAATGTCTTAACTTCAATTTTTAAAATTTTCAAATTTAAATGATTAAGAATTAGACCTTCACATTAATAAATTGAGGGCACAATTATTCCATGGCTAACTAGAAAAATAAACACTTCCCTACTTAAGTAAGAAATAAGTGAAACTAAATAATCAAACTCACTAAAAATTAGTATTCCAGAATTTGTTGGCAACTTAAATTGGAAGTGTTCCATATACTTTTTTAAAAATCTACGTTCTAATTAAACTGGTGTAAAAAAATGGTAGTTAAACAGAGCATTCACAAACAAAAAAAGACAAACTTTTGTATTACATTAAAAAAATTAAACTTATAGCATTATTAGTATGAGAGTCTGTTTCTTAATCTCTTGAAGTTTTAACATTTTGAAAATCAAACTTTATGACATCAACAAGCAGCCATGTTGTTTATTTCAGAAATCTCTTCTATGATTATCTAAAGTGGAAAAGTATTTTATTTTTTATTGTATAATATATGTAAAAAACTGAGCCATTTTTGTCCCTAAAAGAAAATATAATTCTACTTCTCTAGAAAAGTTCTATAAAATACCACAGCAAGGGATATTTGAAATAGTCATTAACTTATTCAAACGAGCATCATTTCTTAACCTGTATTTATGGAATAAAGACACTAAAAGCACAAACAATTACTTGAATTCTCTTCATAAAAGAAAGTACTTTCCAAAATTACTTTGAAAAACCAGCTGGTAAAACTAGCTCATAAAAACTTCTTTATAAAATCAGTTCATGAAAACTTCTCCAAAAATTATCTACTTAAAAAAATATATATAAGATACTAGCAATAATTGCTCCCATCGAGAGTGAATATATATAACTTTTCTTAATAACTCAAAAATAAACAAAACCCCTAAGATTAGAATTAGTTAAGCTTGTAATCAGTTAAATTTAAAGCCCCAGTAGTTATTTAAAATTTTAAAATCCAAGATGTCTGAGATCAGAAATCATTCTTACATTACCCATATGTCACTCGCTAGAAAAGCCAATAAAATTCTACTAGAAAGCTGCCCCAATAAGTCTAAGTTAAAGTTTATTAGTGTATCCGCTAATATCACTAACCAAAAGCTTTGAGAAAAATATATATTTATCTCCAGAACATAATATACTTACAACATGACAAAATGAACTAACTGATTTCTAAGTATATGGTTACCTTTAATTAAAATAAGCAAGCTAGGTAGTTAAATTCCAGTTAGATAGCTGCTAAAACATATAATTAAAAAATATTCCAAAAAGAAACAATATATTACTAATAATAATTTAGAGTTTTCCAGCCATCGCAAAAATGAGTCATCTCTCCGAGACAGAACTCGAGTCAAGAATTTGTAATAAAATTATATAGCACTAACTGAGCATAAACAACTATAAAAGAGTGGGTATATATATATATATATATATATATATATATATATATATATTATGGGTAGTATTAGAGCGCTAATGAGCCCTTAACACTCCTTTGTGCATAGCTGATAAATTAAGCATTCAATGCCTCAAATTTAACAAAGAATAACAACTTTGAGCTTTGTTAATGGATTTTGATAAGTTAAAGATATTTGTCAGCTCATTATAAACTTTTATTGCTTGGAAAATTGCACATCCTGAATAAATTATATTTTTAAGAAAATAAAAGGTCCTATTTTGTAATGAACACATTATAATTCGTTCCGTTCTTCGATGCACTCAACCGGTATCTGGTATGATGGCTGCGAAAGATCCGAAACGTGGGATTAAAAAAATCAACGATGCCATCTTCTATATAGAACAAAAAGCGGCAATAACAAAGTTATTTTTTTATTCTCAAATGAAGTGGGAAAATATTAAAATCAATTTTTGTAGAATGCATTTGTAATGTGTTTGTTTTCTGACATATTTTGCTTCCGAGTTTTTATTAGAACATCCTGTATGAACAAGACATTTCCTTGAAAGCTGTTTTCGAACATGCGGACCAAACCATACTCTAAGGACCAAACATTAAAATTTTAAAATAGATCAATTTATGCGGTACTTGATTTTAAAATTAGATATAAATTAATTTATGTAATAAAAATAATATTTTAATTCGAGAAACTATAATATTTGTCTAATATTTTAATTTTTACTAAATATATTTACCAATCCTAAGTCTTTCTCCTTTAGCTTCTCGATTTCTTTCAAAACTTTTAATCTTGGGCCTATTTGGGGAATTAGTTCTTTTAAAAAAGAATTATCCAAACTGATTAATTGATCAACATTTATCCTATTATCTGAAAAAAATAGAATGACAAAAAATATTGACATTAACTTAAAGGGCTGATTCTAAGATGAGAAGTTCATATAAACGTAGGTCCAGAAATTTCATAAATATCATAAATAATTTTTACCCATTTTTGTTGAAATTTCGCAGTGTTATTTGTAATAGTAAAGGGCCAATTTAACCCAAACTAGATTACAATGATTAAACCCAGAAGCATCTAGATGGGGCATATTAACCAATATTATTGTCAAAAAATATAAACCACTGATTTTTTTAGTATTTCTATATTTTTTCGAATGAAGCAATTAAATACAAGTTTTTGGTCCCAAAATTGTGTTCGTATCTGGATTTGTTTTTGAGAAATGAAAAATAAAAACCATTTAATTGCATGTCCATTGGCCATAACAAAAAATGAAATAAATACTGCCAGAAAGAAGTTTTTTGACAATTTTTATGACTAGAATAGACTGTTGATACCTACGCAAAATGAAAACAAGTACAATCCAGTTATTGCTAATTTGGTGGTAGTTTTATGTAATTCAGAGATATGTAAAAATTGTTAAAATTTTTTAGTTCAAAGAAGAAGCAATATATGGAAACAATTTTGGGAATAAAAAAAGCTCTTTTTCAAGTTATTTTTTTTGTTAAGTCTTTTCTCTCTAATCAAAAAATTTCAGTAAACCTTGGTAGTATTAGGTCAGAGTGTCAAGAACTAAAATATGGCCTACCTCTGGGTAGTGTACTGTCTGTCAGCTTTTTATTAATGATCTTGAAGTTGCCCTAAATCTTGATTCTGAATCCTTAATAATCTTGTATACAGATGACACTTCAATTGTTCTGGGTGGTTTATCTCTGGAAAATGTTAAACATCGGGGAAATAGGATCCTAAAGTTATTTAGCTCTAGGTGTACCAAAAATAAACTCATTGTAAATTAAACAAAAACACAATTTTTGATTTTTCTCTCAGACATCATATCCCAGACTTCACACTAGAAATGAATGGTACTCAAATTGAAAAAACTGATGAATGTAAGTTTCTAGGTTGAAAAATAAATGATCTGTCCTGGATGGCATATATATGGAACATGTCGCAGGCAAACTGAAATCTGCCTATTTTGCAATAATAAATTTAAAAAATCTTCTATCTACTAAACTGGTAATAAATGTGTCTTAGGCATTAGCATATAATCACCTAAATTCATGATTTTGTATTGAGGCCAAGTAATTGATGTGGATCATGTTTTCATTCTTCAAAAAAGAATAATCAGTAAAATATTTTCATTAAATTCATTGGAGACATATCGACAAACCTCTAAAAATAATGGTTTAATGGCTTTAAAATATGTATTGCTTATGGAGGCAGCTATTTCGATTAAAAGGAATTAACATTTATTTTCTCTCGTCTCTTCAGTTCATAATTATGAAACTCATTCAAAAAAATCTATATTAATAACTAATTATCAACTATCAAAATAAAGCAAGAGCCCAATTCCCCCTAACATTCAGAAAACAGCTGAAGCGTTACCTATTAGAAAAACCATTTTATTCATTGACTGAATTTTTTAACTGTCCAGTTTAGATGTTCGAGTTTTAGTATTTTATAATCTATAAGTGTATTTTATCTTTCCTTTCTGTTTTAACTTTTAAATTACTACATACTTTATTGTTGGTTAGGTATTAATTTCATTTGATTTCACTTGATAATGTTAACTCTGTTATAAAGTCTTATTAATAATAAATAAATGACCATGATGATGAATAAAAATATAAAAATTACAAAAAAAGTCATTGGGTAGATTTTCTTTAGTATTATTCATTAAGATGCTTCCGGGACGCCACTGGGCTAAATTAACCTCTTACTACTGCAAAGGACAATGCGAAATGTCAACAAAATTGCATAAAGGACATATAAAATTTTCACAAAAAAAGGATTGACACCCAGCATCTTAAAAACTATGCCTCAGAATATACATTTCCAGACCCATTTATAAACTTTACGACTTAGAATTACTCAAAAAATCACCTTGTTTAGTTTGGCCACACAGTTAATTAACACCCTGTTGAGTAGTATGCATAACTTAAAAACGTTTTTGTATAAAGACAAATGGCTTGTACCGTATAAAAACCCTCTATGACATTGTATGTAATGATAAAATCAGCAATATCTTGAAACTGATGGTTAACATTAGCACAACTTGTAAAAACTACCTACTTACCTACATTTTTAACCTAGAAAATTATATTTTGTCGAGAATTTTTTTTATTTCGGAGACCTAAAAAATTTACATTGATTACCTGTTTGTACAATCTGATCAGTTCAGATAAAATGCTACAACTTTTGTTTTTATGAAATATCCTGCACCATGACACTGACTTGCAATCAAACAAGACAAAATAATAGAAATTGGATGGGGTCAATGAGGAGACAACACAGTCCAAATTTTGCGATATATGCATAAAAGTCACTCTTAATAAAAGTTTCTGTTTGTTTTATTAAAAACATATTTTTTTATTATCTTTATAAGAAAAAATTATAAATATCTAAAATAAGTATAGGTATCCTTATAGATATAAAAACCTATTACTCTTACACTAGCTTTTGCATGAGCTCTTACACAAAGCTTCTTAGGAATTACTTACGAGTTAATAAAGAACTGGATAATACTGGACAAATTATATAACTAATAAAATTTCAAGACTTAAAATACACACAATCTTAAATATAGGACCCAACAGAAAATTAACAGAACTGACACGATAGCCGGCAACAGCAATATCGATAACTACGCACTTCTCGTTACTTTGTGCCTAATATTAATTTTTAAATACTAATGGAGACCCTAGCGGCATCGTAGAAAGTTATTAGATGGCAAGATTAAATCCTAAACTGCATTATTCTAGATTGTAGGCATACATACCTGTAAATGCAGAAATTACGTCCGGGGTCATACCCCAGGAGGCCAACGTCTCCTCTAATGATTCCATTATTTCAATTCAATTTCAAAAAGTCCTAATGGCGTCGGCGGCCAGCACAAAACCTATAAACACACGACGCGGTCGGTGATGAACTAAAATTTACTAAGTCAGGCCGCACACCTAAGGTACAAATGTTGGCGCCACAAATGTCTTGCCACATATGTCGTTCAACATTTGTAAACTTCTTACAAATGCGGTACGAGCCCGCACACCAGCACGGAGTAGTTCTCTAGCGCATTTCTATACCATGACGTCGTCCTCGTCTTCTGACGATGATGATTTTATTATGTGGCAATTATTAAGACAAAACCGAAAAAAACGACGCTACTGGGTTCATCCCTATAATGAGGGTTGCTCTACTAAGGGAAATTTTGAAATAACAAAGCAGTTAGTGAGTGATGAAGAAAAATTCCAATCATATTATAGAATGTTACCTAATACATACAAATTATTATTTGAGTTGGTTGGCCCGAGCTTAAAAAAGGAGGACACGAAATTCAGAGAGTCAGTTTCTGCTGAAGAACGTTTATTGATTATATTAAGGTAAGGAAATAAAAAATTTGAAAAAATTAAATACATGTAACTCTAACTTTGCGGGTGTGTTTGCGAACATGATGACTGTGCAGGTGTAAGATCTTGTAGGTGAACAACTTGCTGCGAATGTGTATGCGGTGACTCTGCAGAAGTAACATCCTGTAGGTAAATGATTTGCTGCGGATGAGTACGCGCACATGATGACTGTGCAGGTGTAAGATCTTGTATGTGAGTCGTCTGCTGCGAATGACTACGCGAAGACTGTGCAGGAGGAATATCCTGTAGGTGAATGATTTTCTGCGAACATGATGACTGTGCACGTGTCACATCTTGTAGGTGAACAACTTGCTGTGAATGTGTATTCGAATATGATGACTCTGTAGGTGAAAGATCTTGTAGGTGAGTGGTCTGCTGTTCTGCGTATTCTAAAGGAAATGCATTGTAATACGAGCCTGCAGGAGTTGGTGCATGGTTTTGTTGATTAGGAACCGATAGTACTGGATATTTGATGTTTTCCACTAACTGCAGAATGCCTTTTTGAAAGGAAAGCTGTTGCCTTGGAGTCATGGATTCCATTTGAGGAACAAGACTTAAGAGAAACAACTCACAAGAACTTTGTTTCAACTGTGGTGAACCAGTTACTGCTTCTGCTTTTTTCTTTTTTGCATTAAAATAATCAATTGCGCATTTATCCACAGCACTAAGTCCTTTTGTATTACAAGAACTTGTTTTCACCCGTTTTCCGAGTAGTTTCATAGGAAGAGCTGGGCTCGATGGATTCACTGGACTGCTTATATCTGTTTGTTGATCGGTAGTATCGGTAGTAGAGGGACCTGCAGCGGGTGTATCAGGTCGAAACGAGTATTGACTCTCGCCTAGATCATCAAAATCTGTAGAGAATTCTTTATCTCTGGGGTCACTATTTATAGAATCAGCTTCATAAGTTCCGGTTTCTGCATTGGACATTTGCGATTCGCCATTCAGATTTTCTGGTTCTTGGTTAGGAGGTTGATATTGCAGATTTCCCTCTTGGGGATAGCTTTTTCTGAATGCATTCAGAAATTTCAAGTATTGTGCTAAGTAGTACGGTTTTTTCGAACCAGCACTAGATCCACTCTTACCTTTAGTACTAAGACTGCGAATGTATGACGATCGTATTCCTTTCCACTTGCTCTTGCAAGCATCACCTGGAAAAAAGTAGAACATGGAATAGTTAATAAAGGGATTTTTTCAATTAAGAATTTTAAAAAATTTCCATCACCAATAATTATCTTTTAGGTTTTTGGCCACAGGCTCATCATTTCGATCCATGTCGTACGTTTTTATGAGGGGTGAAACAACAATAGGCCAAATAATTGACGAAGGCTGTGACATTATATGGCAAGTCTTGCAACCGCTATATATGAAAAAACCAAGTACAACTGACTGGTTGGAAATCTCTGAAAAGTTTCTGGAATTATGGAATTTACCACACTGCATTGGTGCAATAGATGGTAAGCACATCCGCATTAAGAAACCTGCAAACACCGGATCTGCATACTTCAACTATAAAGAATATTTTTCCATTAATCTTATGGCATGTGCAGATGCAAATGGTTTGTTCACAAGTATTGATGTCGGAGATTTTGGTAAAAATAATGATTCTGGCGTATTCAGAAATTCAAGCCTTGGACGATCACTTTTAAACAATACTCTAAACATTCCGAATCCGTCACCGTTGCCGGGAGAAGAATTGGGCCCCTCATTTCCATACTATTTCGCAGCAGATGAGGGATTTCCCTTATGTGTAAATATCATTAGGCCCTATAATCAAAGAAATTTGACTAACATACGTAGAATATTCAATTATCGACTATTTCGTGGTCGAAAAATTGTAGAATGCGCGTTTGGCATGCTTGTCTCAAAGTTTCGTGTGTTTGAGACCCCTATTTCATGTTCAGTGACAAAAAGTATCAAAATTGTAAAAGCTGCTTGTGTTTTACATAATTTTATAAAAATAAAGGAAAAAGTGCATCCCAATTTCTCTGGAGAAAATACATCGATGGAAAATATTTTAAACCTTAAAAGTTATGTAAGTCAAAATCCAGGAAGGCCTAGCGACCAAGCCATCCAAAATAGAGATTATTTGTCTCAATATTTTGTAAAACCTTATGGTTCTGTACCTTGGCAAGATAACTATGTAGTTTGATTTTTTTTATTATAATTTTGTTCAGAAGTGAATAAATATGTATACTTGTACTGTATTTTTGTTACAAAATTATAACACCAAATCACCTAGGTACAGGGTGGAGTTTTGAAAACGGCGCGGCGCGTCTATTTTATGAAATCATTCCGTCAAAAAAAATCATTACACTTCCTTTTATTTTAAATTATCTTAATATTTTAGACATAAATCAGACGTGCCCCCTTGAATAGTCTACCCTGTACCTATCGCAAGTTACAGGGCTTCAAATTGTGAAAAATGTGAATTTTGAAATGCCATTTTCTCAAAAACGGTGGAATTTAGGAATAGGCAACATAATACAAAAAGTGCGTTTAAAATATTCAGGACAATACAAAATATGCTGTGTGTTCAATTAAAAAAGCAATGTATCCAACAGTTTTGGGTTGAAGCGGCAACATCGCGTTGTGGAAAATATTTTAGAACGATAGACCAGAGTTTTTTATCACGTCGTACGTAACCAAAATTTCAAAATAATCTGCTGGACGGTTCCCATAAACTTCTGATGTACCATCGAATGTGGAACACCCTGTATATTATACTTACCTGTTTCATTAAACTTTTTCCCTATTTTTGCCCAAGTCAACTCTGTCGTCCTCCTGTTACTATACTCTGATAAAGTGTGATCATATAACTGAGGATATTTCTCTATTTCTTGGATAAATAATATAGTTTCATTTATATCGTCTTTCATTTTATTTGAAAAAACGCGACACGCCGCAACAAATATCGAACAAGTTGATTCTATGGGAAGTAGACGCAAATGGTGCCTGGCTGCAAATGTCTTCTGCCGGCAAATGTATCTTAAGTGTGCGAATCTTAATTTAAATACAGGCAAGCGTTAAATGCTGTTCGACACATTTGTGGAGAAGCATTTGTGGCGCAACATTTGTGGCTTAGGTGTGCGGCCTGACTAAAATGACCATGTTTCCGGGAATGCAGTGTTGCCAATGTGATTTCGGGTCTAACTATGTTGCCACGTTAAGTTTATCGGTCAGAAGGCGAACTAACATAAAAATTAACTAAAAACTAGATGAAAATTACTTTAATTATTATGACTTTTCCATTTTATAAGTAAATTTCGTACAATCTTTAAACAAAATGTGGAAAAGTACTGTGTGACGTATCTAGTTGTTTTTTTCTTAAATCTACATCACTTCTCGCTGCAATTCGCGAAAGGTGGCATTCTTAATAGGATAATCAAAATAGTTAATTAGAGGTAAAGAAAATATTTTAAACTGAGTTTATCATTTATTTTATCAGAGAAATTATTTGTATCAGTAGGCAATTTATATGCTTGATATTAGTTTTTAGGTATATTTAAAGTGAGTGCAAAATTTTTCTTAATTTGAATATTAAAAAACTCCAAATAAAAAAATTTGCTTAAAATGAGGTAATAGAAACAAGTCATTTTTATTCTATATTTAAGCATATAAGCATTTTTAAACAGAGCGAGAGATCTTCCTACAAGTATTTATATGTTCAAATGTAGTATATGTGTTTGAGACAATATTTTTACATAGTTTGAGTATTCCTTTTTTTGTGTGTATCTAAACATGTTCGAGCTCTTCTATTCCATTTGAAAAGAACACGTCCATATACCTCTGGCATGTTAGCCTAATAGCGTCGCATCCTCAAATAATATGCTGCCGTAGATGATAAAATAAAACTGTCGAATGAGGTGGTCTAGCCACTGGACTACCAATATAATAATCGTCGTAAAATAAAATTATTTTAAAGTACCTTTATAAAGAATACAACAAAAATGTGCCTTACCTATTTAGCAGAAAAACTGATCCCAGAAGATTATCTCCCAAGATACCTATCCGTACATTCACGGAAAATCTAACTTGATGCCAGCCTTCACAAATAGCATGAGGATTTATGTCAGCTCAATAATGCTTGTTATGAAATTTTACGATTCCGTCTCTATTGAATTCAGCTTCGTCAACTGCCAAAATGTGATGCAGAAAGTTTCTGTTGAAAGCAGCTTCTCTCAGTAACCGTTGACAAAAATTAATTCGTGCAAGAAAATCAGTTGGCATTAAAGCTGGTACTCTTTGTAGCTGATACGGGTACATTAATTGCATATGCAAGCTAAACCAAGACGGCTTGACTATTTATGCATTCACGTACACTTATCCTCCTTACAGAAACAGAAGGTTCATTTTCGACAATTCTTAATATTAGTTCTTCAACTCATCCTTGCGAATAGTTCTGTTACGCCGAAAATCGTTTATCCTTCACTTAAATAAACTGGTATCCCTAGGCGTTGAGAAATTGTATGAAAAAAATTTCGAGAAGGGCCTCTTGCCAATTTCCATCTGGCAACCCATACATGAAATGCATATCAGCTTATTCAGCTGTTGAATAATGTATTTTCAGTGATAATGGAAACTGGTAAAATCAAACATAACGGAACAATAATCATGGCCTATGGGAGACTGTTTTTATTGTTATAGAAAAATACCTATCTAGAAAAAATACGTTTAACAAAAAAATCAGTTTTAAGTCAACACGAAAATATGTTCGATAAAATGTCATACCCTATATAATAGAGATGGGATAAACTGTTTTTTGTAAAAGGTTCCGCTGTCACAGTTCCAACTCTGTAACCGGTTAAAAAAGTAACCTGTTACGAGTCGTTACCATAATCGCGTGATCGCAACTAAACTAATATCCTAATATAATGCCAGTTAATCAGCACAGTACCGAGTACAATCAAAAATTATTTATATTTACATCAAATAATATTGTTTATTCTTTTTCAGAGAGATTAGTATGCTTTTCAGAACAGAGTTTATTAAATATTCAATGTTCATAACAAATAAAAAAAAAACATAATTATGAAGACTTAGGTACCTAGAAACGTCTCAACGCAATGCGTGGTTTAAGGGTAACTAATGCTTGCAAAAAAAGAATAAAACAAACTCTAAAACACAACACATTTCTTACGAATGAGCATTTGAAACTAATATTTTTTTTGCACATGCTGCGTTCATTCATGCAAAACTTTAGCTTTACTAATTGCGCCATTGTGGGGTAAAGACGTTGGTTTTGATTCCACCACAAAAGAGGATCTTGATCCCTGAGAAGCTAGCAGCTTCCCGATATCTATTTATCTCTGTCAGTACATCTGATAATGGTGTACCTAGTCACTTAGAAAATATGATGTTAATTCTTTGGTTCACAATTAATTGTTGTAATTTTTTGTTTATAGGTTAAAAATATTTACCAATCATTTGCTATTAAACGATTTGCCTTTTAATGGAAAAAAAAATGTTTATGGTTGCTAAAATATAATGTTTACTAATGTACTCTTTTAGCGCCCAAATAACACCTTTAAATTACAAAAACGTTGAACTAAAAAAATGTTTCCAAAAGTTTAGTGTTTAGTAACTAAAAGAACACCTTTTACCTGACTTATATAAGAATAATTTTTTATTAACTAGAAGGTTGTGTTTTTTCTTTGACTCAAACTTTTTAAAAGGCAGACTTTTATGTACACTAAAAGCAGGGTTGGGAACGTATAATACGTTCATAACATAACATACTTAACGTAACATAACGTGACTCGTGCTAATATTCGCAGGATTTAGCATCATCTTGAATTTTTAAAGAATAATATACTTTAACTAGTTTTTTGGACCTTTCTGCACTCAATCTATTACGCAATTTATTATGCACATAAGACCAATTGATACGCGTTCTAACTGCGCAGACGAAGCCGGAATTCATAACAGTTTTTTAGCAAGAGAACTTAAATTATTACATTTTTTTGATGCTAAATCCCAGTACAAAAATGGTTTGTTACATAAGCCCGCCTTTCCATTAAGTACTTCAAAAATTCCGGTATTGCTACTAAACTTAACTAAATCCTCCAGGCCTGTCGCATCTAGATTCTCAAAGAGATAATCGTTCACCAAATCTACTTGTTGTTCATTAAGTTTTTTGCCTCTGTAAGATGGGTGCAAATAATTCGCAACTAGGAGCGGAACTTTTAATGCGTATTTCCTCCTTTTATTTAAATATTCTCCTGCTTCTTGGAACTTTGAGGGAAATTCAAGGTTCAGCCACGCTTCTGCAGCTCATGCAATGCTTGCTGTCGACGATTGACATTTGTTGATCAATATGCATACTGGGTCCAACAATGAAACAGCTTCGGTAACGTTTTTGATAAACTGTTGATCAAAAATTAGAGCAGTTAAATGGGCTGGAATCGCTTTTTCAGGGTTCTCTGAAATGACACGTTTGATATAAGGAAGATTCTTCAAAAAGCATGAAAATGAATCCCTATTTGAGCATCATCTGGTCTCGCAAGGTAGAGCCTCCAAATTTTAAAATTTGTGCTTCCATATCAGGGCCATTGAATTGTTTTAAGATGGATGTTACTCGAGTAGCTAATTCACTAGGTAAAATATCCTTTGCCAGTAGCTGACCTGTGTGAGAATTACAAGTTAAGTGAATTATATTGGTTAATCTACCCATTTTTATCATATTAGCAGCATTATCACTAACTACTGCAAATATTTTTGTTTTGTACATTTGCTCTGCTTGAGTTTTTGCAAATTCAATTATCTCTGCTAATTTCTCTCCAGTTTCTCTTTCTTCACTGAGGTCCCAATTATCCAGAAAAACTGCTTTGCCTGTTGCAGAATGCAGCAAAACTGTGACATTCTTCGTATTAGCATTTTCATTTTTCCAGCCATCAATGAGCATAACTGAATGAGACTCGAATTTTACACCTTCCGTAAATTTATTAAAAAGATCGTCTAATATTTTTCCACACAAGGCTTTTCTGGAAGGAATACGATAGCTTGGTCTCATATGCTGCATGAAGTTGCGGAAATGTGTTGATTCGATTACGCTAAATGGGATGTTGCAACCAAAAAATAGCTTTCCCAATAGCTCGTTTCCCTTATTAATGTCTTGAACTGACATTTTATCAATGAAAGCTATCACTGAAGATGAACTTGACGGTCTAGAAGAAGAATATGCAGATATTGATTCTTGATTGGAAACTTCAAAATTGCTATTACCAGGCTTGTTAGTAAAATCCAAATTTGCATTTTCACCTGATTCTAATAGTAATTCTTCATCTTCAAAGGAATTACTGCAAATGCTGGTGGTACTGCCAGTGTCTGTGTCAGTTACTATACGACTTATTTTAGTAGCATGTTTTTCTTCATTTTGTTTTTTCTGGAATATTTTGAATGGGGCGAAACTTGCAAATATTTCTGTGCATAGAAAGACGACTTGAACTTGTGTTGTGAATTTTCTTTTCACACACAGTACACAGAGCTACAATTTTATTTTCTTCCTTTAGTTTCTTGAAGCCTTGAGCCCATACTGGATGGTTTGGACGACCACCTGAACCTCCTGAACTCATCTATAAAAAAAAAACTCTGTTTTGGTATTCGGTACAAGTAGGTAGGTACCGTAAGATCCGCTTATAGTGTTCTCATTTTGATTTGATTTATCGTCGGTGAAACCAGAAAATAGTGTAACTCCAAAAATAAATATTTTTCAGGAGAGTATTTTTTCCGAATAACTATTAAAAAATATATACTGTTATGATAAAAACTAATTTGTTTAAGACAATTTGAAGGTTACCTGTGAAGATAAGACTTATTAATAGATTTACATATTCGAATTTTGTTTTATATGGAGATACACCTTTTTCGTCTCCATGTATGTTTTCTTGGTGGGATATACACAATTTTCCATAATAATTCAAAGAATAATATAATACTGATTACACTTTTTTATTGATAAAATACAAAATAGAATTAGAGTGTAATTATTATTATTATCAAGAAAAGGAAATAAAATATATATACCTATATATATATATATACAATAATATGTTTTACATAGTTACAAATTCAGTGGTGGGGAATATTATCATAAAAATAATGAAAATCTGATTTTAGACTATTTTTTAATGACTGTAGATGCTCGAATTTTTCCCTTTTAATTTTTCTTCTTTCAGCATAAAGGTTTTGTAGTAAACTGAAATCATAACATTGCCTATTCTGTTTCAATGCTCTATGGTTGTATTCCTGCCAAACAACATCACTGTGCCTCAATTTATACTTTAGTATGCCATCTTCACTGTATTTTAGCTGTTTTATGTCTGTTACTAGAGGAGTACCAACTCCACGACCAGGTCTAATGGAGGTATAATTTTTCAAAGCCGTGAAGTCTTTAAAAAATGAGTGTTCGAGATAGGACACTTTGTATGGAAATGGATTTCGACGCGCATTTTCACAGTGTGTTACGTAATCTGCTGGTACATTGATATCTTGGTTACGAATTCTTCTTTCTATCGTTGAATGCATTGAGTCCGCTTCCATTTGAGTGTGGCCCCTAGAAAGGTATTTTTGGATTATTGTCACTTTATGCATCATCGATATGTTGATTAATGTATTTGACAAAGTTGTATTTCTATTTTGAGCATTACACCCATCACTCCAAAAAATTATTGTTCTGTTATCCTCTTTCATTTTTGGTACGACTTCTTCTTCCACGAATGATACTAAAATTGATGAAAATTCATTAGCAGTTACGGCTCCTTCTATTTCACTCCATAGATAACAGTAACCCTCCTTAGTCCTAATGTTAAAGATGGTAAAGTTATGAACCGCCAATTTTGTTTTGTAGTACATAGCAGAAACTTTGTTTCTCGGAGCTAGTAAAACCGATTGCATGTCCATTGTAAAAATGAAATCCGTATCAGCCCCGGTTTTGTCAAAATTCTTTTCTTCTCTCGCTTCTTGTTTTAATATTAGGTGATGTTGATATTTTTCCTCCGTAAGGTTTTGGCTTTTGAATGCCACGCAAGTATCACACTGATCTTTTTTAGGGTGATATAAAGATAGGTTCATCTGTTGAAACATGTCATTAAAAAATGTTCGGGAATATGGCTTTATATTGTGCTCTGTGCAATATTTATCCGAATAAAAACGATACAATTCCTGCTTCGTTTGCCACATTGGTTCTAAATACAGTTTTTGTGTCGTAGAACGACAATAGTGGGATTCCATTTTAGGTAATAAATCAAAAAAAGCCCTTAGTTTTTCTTTAACAATTTCAGATACCGCACTCTGTCTGGTATTTTTTTTCTTCTTAGACTGTAGCATTGCTTCTTCACGATCTATTTCAGAAACATTGTTTGATTTAATCTCGAATTTAATCCATTTTAAAACGCAGTTATACTTTAATCCCAGAGTGGCATTAAACATTTTTTTGCATACCCGATATCTCACCATATCTTGTTCAGGATAATATTTTATAGAGTAATTCCGACGAGAATTTTCCAATTCACCCCTCCTTCTTTTAACTGCTTGTAATAAAGCAAGGCTCCTCACGTATTCCCGTTTTGAAGCCCATGATTTTCTCCAAAATGATTCAAACAAAATTTTTCTCTTATCGTTTGTAAGCTTCTTACATTTAAGAGAATTATCTTTTTCTGACAATTTACATGCGCATGGATTTAGTAAAGATTTTCCAGGTTTTTTAATCTCATAATTCCATTTGCCATCTTGTTTCTTTTTGCCGGAATAAGACAATCCAAACTCTCTTCTGTCTTTATTTATTTGGTAAGCAACATCCCTCTTTTCACTGTTGATCTTTCTTTTCTTTCTCGGATTATTTTCTGTTGCTGATTCGTCGCCATCACTTTCGTTTGATACATCTGGATGTATTGATGTATGGTGCTCGCTTCCGTCGCTGCTATCGGTGTTTTCTTCTTCCATTATTTCCATATTCCACTCCGATCCACTCGTATTTCTATCATCCGACAATACCGATGCTCTGTGATCACTTTCTTTCCTACTTTGCCCAATTTGATTTCTAAAATTGGAACTGAGAACTATACCTTCACAAGAGGTTCCTTCTGTTTGCTTTTTACTTAAAATATTTTCGTCCAATTTCAATTCGTTTTGTACCATGCTTGAGTTGTTTAAGTTTAAATTGTCGTTATTAACAAAACTAACCATCTCGTCCATAGTATCCAAGTATGTTGTATTCTCAGCACTATCCATCCCAAATAATATTTCGTTATTTAGTGCCTCATTTAATGCACTAAGTTGTTCTTCATCCGTATTTATCGATGACGCTAGTGGTGATGTTTCTTGTTCATTCGAGGCTGGCATCATCTTTAACATCTCCACTATCTTAAGTCCGCGTGACATCATGTAAAGTCTGGAATAGAGGTAAAAACAATATATTAACATATTAAAAATAATAATAATAAAAACCACGCTGGGTAGTTGACTTATTGAACTACGAGCAATTAAGCGGTTATTAAACTCGAATATAATCAGTAACCCAGCCGTCTTTTTAAATTTTAATGATATTATTATTATGTTACAGAGTGTCGCATAATAACAAATAGTTTCACATATTTGTACTATCTAGTGTATCCAGGATACTTTTGCCAGATGACCTGCCTCAAGTACCCCCCAAACCATACTCAAAATCCCCCCGAAATTCGGGTTTTAGAGTAAAAACTCCCTAAAATAAAAAAAATTGGCTGCCTAAAAAGTTACTGTTTCTTCCTTCATATACGACACCCATGAAAAACAAGGAAGGGGAAGTCTAGTTAAAAAAAAACTTATCTCTTTTTGTAAACAAATAAAAAATGCCATATAAAATAATGTTTCGAAAACTTAAATAATGTTTGCTTTTAAACATTTTGGTTGGGAGGGACCCTTTTGCCTCCTCTCTAAATACGCCACTGCATAAATAACTCGAGACAACAAAAACGCATTTTTTCGTTGCAGTAGTCTTTTTATCAACCTCAATGCTGCCTTTAGAGGCAAAGTCAGTTAGACGCGCATCGAGCGCTTTGCTCTAAACAGTATTTTAAGTTAAATCGCCGCGCGCCGCCTGCTGTAAACCCCGATTTCATTTTTGTCCCCCCGCAAAAAAAATCCGAACACTCAACACTTTGTTCTCTCCCAAACTAGCATTACTGGTTCAGTTCAGGGTTCAGGATAAGGAACTGAATGGGGATATTAAAACCAGCGACGGTAAAGTATACTAATCAGCGCCATCCATAGCATGATCCGGGGAGAATAATGGTACGCCCGATTTCTTACTTTATCCAAACCTGTATATTGACTGACATAATATCATTATTTGCCAATAATAAGCTTGTTTGGCATTAACATTTAAAAGTCAAACAATACAATCTACCTAGGAAAAAGATGTAACTCCATACACACATCGTTACTTACCTCAGGAAAAAGGTGTAACTCCATACAAACATTCTTACATTATTTATTGTGTCTAAAGTGAAACTACAGGACTAAATAGTTGTTAGAAAGTATAATCAATATCTTACCTTTATATATAATCATAGAAAAAAAAAACAATCCGCTCTTTCACTTATTTCGGCCACTTTTTCCGAGCACAAGTTTTAAAAATATATATCGCCATGCGATTTTCGGAGATACACTATTTTCTTGACAGTTTAGGCCCGCCACGGAGATACATCAAAATATAAAATAACATTACAGGAATCTTTTTTAACAAATATGCATTTCTGACTTGACCACTGAATGGAAACCAATCACAACCAATAGTTGGCGCTAATATCTCTATTTGCCATAAAAGTGGAGATACACCGTTTTCTGGTTTCACCGACGTTATGTTTTCCTTAACCATGAAAAAAAATTCTTATTTTAAATCGAACAGCTATACAGGGTGTTCAAAAAGTAAGGTAAAAGATTTTAAGGGGTGATTCCTTAGTTAATTCTAAAACAAAAAGTTCATATGAACACATGTCCTAAACAGCCTAGTTTTTAAGATACAGCGTAGCGTGTTGAATATTTAAAAAAATCAGTTTTTTCCAAATATTTACAAAATGCTTTCAGATATTCTTTTGAAAATTGGCACAGGTTTGACGAAATGAGGTATTTTTAAGTCATGATAGATTTATTTCACTTTCATCAGGGGCGTGCGCAGGGGATACGCCTTTAATATTTATAAAAAAATATGGTACGCTACCGATTTCTTAAAAATCTAACAAGTTTTTATGATTGATCTATTAGAAATTTACAAAAACTGCCTTTTATATTTTTTCGCTGCAATGCACCGTTTGCGAGAAAATAATAAAAAGTACTTCAATGCGTGCATCTTATGACCATTTTCGTCAATATTTTTCTTTATAATTATTAAATGCGTATCCCCCGCGCAAGCCACTGATAAAAGTAAAATAAATCTGGCAGGGCATAAAAGTACCTTCTTTGAAGTCAGTAACTTGTGGAAATTTTCAAAAGAATAGTTACAAACATTTTATAAATATTTGGAAAAAACTGATTTTTTTAAATATTCAACACCCTGTATCTTAAAAACTAGGCCGTTTCGGACATGTGTATATTTGAACTTTTTTCTTAGAATTAACTTAGGAATCACCCCTGCATTTTTTACCTTACTTTGAGAACACCCTGTATAATATTTATTCAATATTTAGATTCTATATTAAATTCTAAGCATAAATATGTATAATATTTTATACTAATTTTTAACGGTTTTCAGGAAAATGGCGCTTGTAAATTGATATTAACTATTTGAACCCAAGTAACTCCTAAATAACAAAACTAACTATTTAATAATTATCTATTTGACCAAATCAATTTCTACTTTGACTGCAAATGTCAAATTTTGACTCCTGTAAACCCATAAATGTGGTCAAATAGATAATTAAAAATTAAGAAAGTGAAATTATGAAATTCATTTCGTTGTAAGTTTCGATGCCGACGTTTAGCAGTTACAGAGGATAAAGAGCCAAAAATGTCAATTTTCAAGCGCCATTTTGAAAACCATAGAGTTTAACATGGATTCGAAATATTGAATAATAAATATAAGTATGAGGAGTTCAATTTAAAATAAGTAACTTTTTTATGGTTAGGAAAAACGGAACACTCTGTATATAAAAACAGGTACGACAAACGAAAAAATTTGTTACCATCTTCTTTGTTTATCTCTCTAAGCAACTTTCCATTATAATATCAAAATGTGGACAAGATAAGTAGATCACACGATACATATACTCAGTTAATCAAGTATTAAATTAAAACTTTCAAATTACAATAAAAAATATTTAAAAACAATATTGTAATCAACTAAAACACTTGGCTTTACTTAACATGCGGTTGAGGAGCTCATTTTCAAAGTGCAAACAAAACTTTCTTTTTAATTCATGAACGTAAAAGCAAGCAGTTTTAAATAATGATAAATGTAGCACTTAAAGACATTGGGAATCAGCTCCCAAACAGAATCCTTTGGATTTGGCTTGACCACATTATCGAGAATCAGGGCCCGTAATTGTCGATAGCTGCCGTTTGTCCGTCTTAAATTATACTGGCGACGGACAGCTTTTTTATATTAATGGCAATTTTTAGATGGTACCAAGGCAATTCGTAAATTGATTTTGATAAAATATGGATGATTGTAATTGTAAATAGATTTCAAAATAAAATGTAAACTTACTTTACCAAAGTAAATAGTTAAATAGTTAGTAAAAATGAATAATAATAATAATAATAATAGTAATTGTTTTTTAAAGTTCATAAGCATGAAATACAATTTTTTATAAGTTTGATGTATGGTTAAATTAATTTATGATCAATATTCCAAAATTGCCTTGTTGCACTTTGCGAATGAATGGCAAATAATATAATAATACTTACTGTTTACTTTACTCCTAATCTGTAGTTGACAATATCAGTAACACTGTACAGTTCACAAATTCACGATAACAATAACAAGAACTCATCAAACTCCTGCTTATTGTTGAAGCAACTGGTTTGAAGTGTTTGAACTAAAATTTTGAGGTTATATTGTGATCTGCTATTAAACGTATAATATCGTATAATACTGTTTAATACAACCACTCTTTTCACGAGGTATAATACGTTTTATATGCCAGTATAATACCGTATAATACACGTAACGTATAAAACCAATTATACGGTAGAATTCCCAACCCTGACTAAAAGTTATATCTCAGAAAAACCACTCTATCAGTAATTTATATTGCAGTAATTTAGCGCCCATATAATGCAGATTTTTTAGCGTGTAATACATTATTTTTAGCTGTCAAAAAAATTCTCTGGGTTGCCACTAAACCTCACTCACAAAAGGCCTTAGTATGGCCCTAAAAGAATGAGGGACCGGTAAGGTGGTTAGATACGGAAAACCTAGGCTAGCACAGCTCGGGAGTGGTCGTGCGGTCACACTACGATGTTCAAATTTATAGGGCGCCAGTAACCATTTATATATAACCTATTTCCGTTTAAGCATAAGTACCAGGTTACAAGATACTAAAATTTACCGAAGTCAAGGTAGCGAAATGAAAATAAATAAAAATATTTGAATTAACTGATTTTAATAACAAAAAAAAATATATTTCAGGCGTTGATCAATTATAGTAACAATTTTCCTTCATGAAATTAATTTCATTTAACCATTAGCAAATTTAAAGTTAATAAAATATATATATTCATCACTATGAAAACTTAAACATTCCAAGGAGGTTGGTACCTTTCGTGATCACGATTGGCTAACAAGAAATTCAGTTAGGTTAGGTTAGGTACTAGGTCAAATATATAACAAAAATTATATGCCAGTACGGCCCTGAGTATTTATTGACATAGACAGGCATTCCCTGTAATAAAACCAAAAATAATTTTAACTAATTTAAAAAAAAAATATATTCAAGTACGGTTCTGGCCCAGAAGCTAATAGTTATAAAACATTTAAATCCAATTAATAGTTGAAAAATATTTAAATTCAATTAATAGTTATAAAATATTTAAAGTTAATTAATAGTTATAAAATATTTAAATTTAATTAATAGTTATAAAATATTTAAATTTAATTAATCATTATAAAATATTTAAATTAAATTAATAGTTATAAAATACGTAAATCCAATTAATAGTTATAAAATATTTAAAGTTAATTAATAGTCATAAAATATTTAAATTCAATCAATCATAATAAAATGAAATGGTTCTACGCCAAAAGTTATTTATGCCTTAATAGGATGAACCGCGATTCAATTCAAAATATAAAAAAAATAACAGGGCATAAAGTCCTATCCGAAAACTACAATCAGGAAAAGTTTTATAGAACCAAAAAAAAAACAATAAAATTCAGGCCAAAATGATAACCCTATTATAGTGCTTACAATACCAGGATACAATCGATAATTCCAAAACGGCAGTATGCATCTCATAAAATTTTGCAGAGATTCCGATTACAATCAACAATAACACTAACACTTAATGTTCCCTTTTTTTATACTTAGGCAAACGAACACAATTTTTACTTGAATGTCTGGGTACGTCACAGACAGAGCTCCGACATCAAAAACAAAATTTGGACCAACAGCAATGTATCCCGGTTCCAACTAAATATGTCGGTGGCTAGGCTCAGAGAATCTGATATCTGAAGTCCCGAAGATGGTCAAACCCAGGGGAAATTAAAACCCTAATGTAAATAAAATTAATCTTAGAAGCATAATTTCAATTTTTTTCTATTTTTATATTTAATGTTATTTATTTCCTTTTGAATAAAATTTTACCCTCTTCTTAAAACCTAATTTTTAAGTACCTCACATAAATGTAAACTCCCCAGATATTATAAAAAAATGTCATAACCCATTTCTATTATGCGATTATTAAAAAAAAATAATTCTCTTTATGTTATTAACTAGATCCTGACTAAACAAAATGATGCCCTATTACGTAGAGACACAAAATTAATTTAATATATTTAATAATATTTTCATATAATTCTCCTTCATACTTAAGTTACCCAATACTTAATCCATATAACTATTATTAGTAATAATAATAATGCCCCAACTATACCACTAAAACTCATAAAGTATAAGCTATGAGCTTCTATACTTTTTCATTAAAACTAAACAGAAGTTAACGCCATGTTCAAGTCGAAATATTCCGAAAAATTAATAATTAATTGCCTACCAATTAACTAGCCTAAAATATTATATAACATGTAAACAATATTTACGAAATTTTGCAAGAAAATTAGCTTAAAATCCTAACTTATCAATTTTATTTATTTTATTCCGGTACCTAGTATTTAATATAATTGTCTAATTATAGCAGAAACCCAAAAAAAATCCAAAAACTGTAATATTCAATTTTAATAATTATTCTGTTATTACATATATATAAAAACTCATTCATTGTCATCCCTTCTTACGTTCAGAATATATGATCTGATCTTAAAAGTTTTTTTTTGATTATGAAATATCTTTTCAGCTCACTTTAAAAGTATAATTAATTAAATTTCAAGTTATTGTTGCTCTTTTTGTTATTTGAAGTATAGCCAGGCTAATTTCAGATACTATTTTAATTCCATAAAATACCCCTTTGAAAGTGAACCCCTAAAATTAAAATATTCAGCAGTATTTTTTTTTTCATATGGCTTAATGAATTAACTGCTGCCCCTAATTAGTTCTATTAAGGTAAATACCCAAACCATTAAAATAATACTTACACACTGTTCCTTAGTGTGGTTACTTAGAGGACTCAAAACTCTTTGGTTGGCAATGTGGAACTTGAGGAAATTGTGGAAAACCAGGTAGAAGATGTATCTGTTATGATGACCTCTATACAAAAGAGAGGCCGTAATTAGCACATAGCAAATAAAAAAAAAAACGTAAATTTTTATTTCCAAACAAGAGAAAATAATTCATAGGACAGTACTCACCACGTGAAACAGCTTGGAGAAACCCTCAAAACGGGCAAATGTTACCCAACTAACTAATCAGCACTAAAACGGCAAACAAATCGGCAAAGCTGACTAATTATACAACCACCTCGGTTAATCAATCCCTTAAAACAAGGAGTGTACTAAATACACCATCAAAAATTACACCGGTTGGCGCGGCACTCCCGCTCGTTAACACAGAGGCAAAAAAAAAAAATGGCTGCCCTCGAGAACTCTTCCAAACGATCAAGGGTCAAATGACAGATGATATCCCCACTAACACCCAAGTGTTCAAGTGGCGCGAAAATTCAATCCTTTTTCAGCTGCACTATAAGTTATGAAAAGTACCGGAAACGAAAGCAAGGAATCGGAAAAACCAAAATTTCAAATCCATAATTACTAATTATTAACCCTGAAAACACAATAATTAATTAAATATTCAAATTATACCAGCGGATAAGGTACCTACCATACCGACCCAGTACTAAAATCATACGTTCCTGCCACGAACAACCAACAATCGGGCGTCATCTGACTAGTACCGGCTTCACCGAGAAAACCCGAATTTAGTAGCAAGGGAACGCTGAAAGCGGGATGATCGCAAGACCCTGCCAAAATCTATATTTGGCGTGTTCATCGTAAACAATAAATGTTTTGCTTTGACTGAAGCAGTAAGGCTGGTTTTTAGTTTATAACTAAGTCTTAAATAAAGCAATTAATATAGAAAAATAAATAAATATTCTACTTATAAATTAGAACCGTTACAAATCCCCCCCTACTTTAAAGATTTTACCCAAAATCTTAATTTGCGGTAGTCACATCCGGAGGATGAGCTTTTAGATCTTTAATATGCCATACGCCGCAATTTTTCCCATTATCATCTTTCAGTTCGTACGTCCATGGCGACAACTTCTTGGATACAGTAAAAGGTCCAAGGAACTTAGGAGCAAGTTTAGCAGTATAAAATTTGGAAGCATCTGACAAAACATAATTACGTCTCCATACAGGCTGGTTTACAACGAATTCTTCAGGTCGACGACGTAGATCATAATTTGTCTTATTTCTTTCATAAGCACGATATAACTTTTCCTTAACATCATCATAAATTTTTCGATATGCTTGAGATCGATCTTCAGGATTGGAACTGCGATCAAATGTTATTGGTTCCTTAGGCTCCTCCAAATGATTTTTAAAAGGCAAGTCTCTACCAAATATTATGAAATTTGGTGAATATCCCGTAACTTCATGAACAGAGCTTCTAATGGCACAACCAACGGTTCCAAGATATTTATCCCACGTTCTATGATTTTCGGACACGAAGGACATAAGCATGGTCTTAATAACTCTATTAACGCGCTCAGTGGGATTGGCTTGCGGATGATAATAGGCAGTGTATTTTATATGCGTACCATACTTCTTCATAAGATTACGAAATTGGTTTGAACGAAACTGCACACCATTGTCCACAATGATGGATGCAGGGATACCGAAAATTAATAGGACATAATCTTCTAGAAAACGACAAATAGACGAGGCGGTAGCGGAACGCAACGGAAACATTAACGAAAATTTACTAAAACAATCTGCAATTACGAAAATGTACGAATAACCAGAGGTAGATCTAGGAAGTGGGCCAATAATATCGGCACATATTAATTTAAAAGGCTCGGAGACAGTAGGTTGAGAACTAAGCATAAGTCCTTTCGGTGGTTTTTGTTCTGGCTTGATACCAAGACAAACGTGACAACGTCGAATATAAGAGGCGACATCGGATCTCATTTTAGGCCAATATACGGATTTTGCTAAATAACGGTAAGTTTTAAAGACCCCAACATGACAAAGTGACAAATGGGCATCGCGAATAAGAGCCTTTCGATCTTCTTGAGGAATAATTTCCCGCCAGTAATCGTTTTCAGAGGCTAACTCTGTAAACTTTGGCTTAACATATTTAAAAATTTTGGAATTTTCTATCCGAAATGCTGAATAAGTTTTTGGATGATCTTTGATTTTATCGTACAATTTTAAAAACCATTTATCCTTAATAGATTCTAGAGTTTTGTTGGCATGAAGACAATCAATAATTGGTACACTCCGCGATAAGGTATCCGGTACCACATGTTCCTTGCCCTTACGATGGACTATGGTATAATCATATTGTTGCATTCTTATAGCCCATCTCGCAAGACGACCAGTAGGGTTTTTTAAATTGTTTAACCATACGAGACTATGATGGTCCGTAATCACAGTAAATTTGGCTCCCTCAAGATAAGGCCTCAATTTTTCTATAGACCAAATAACTGCCAAGCACTCTCTTTCTGTGACTGTATAGTGTCTCTCATTTCGATTTAGAGAGCGAGAAATATAAGCTATGACCTTCTCACCAGCTGGTGTCTCTTGTGTCAAAACGGATCCTATTCCAAATCCACTTGCATCGGCTTGGACTGTAAAAGGTAACGAAAAATCCGGGCACGTCAAAACGGGTGCACTGACCAAAGCATCTTTTAAGGTCTGAAAAGCTTCTGTACATTCGTGAGTCCAATGAAACGGTTGATTCTTCCTAGTCAGATTTGATAGAGGAGATATGACTGTAGAAAAATTTGGAATAAATCTTCTATACCAAGAAGCCATACCTATTAGTCTTCTGACCTCGGTAATAGTGGAAGGCTGAGGAATTTTTAGTATTCCACTGACTTTCTCGGGATCAACATGTAGACCATTGCGGTCAACTATATATCCTAAATATTTTAGTTCAGGACGACAAAACTTACATTTTTCCTTAGATACGGTGAGGTTTGCAGCTTTCAATCTTTTAAAAACTTCTGATAATACTCGTAAATGTTCATCAAAGGTAGGTGTGATAATGACAATATCATCAAGATAAACGAACACAGATTCCTCCAATTCGCCACCCAGAACTCGGTCTATTAGGCGCTGCCATGTAGCAGGTGCGTTAGATAGTCCCATGGGTAAACGTCGATATTGGAATAAGCCACGCCCAGGCACTGTGAAAGCTGTTAATGGTTTAGATGCTTCTGAAAGAGGAACTTGAAAATAAGCTGACTTAATATCCATAGTTGTCAAATATTTGGCATTTCTAAGTCGGTCCAGGATAGACGAGATGAAAGGAAGGGGGTAAGAATCTTTTTGCGTTACCTGGTTTAACTTTCTAAAATCGGTTACAAATCTCCATGATATTCCATCCGATTTCTTCACCAGTAGTATGGGAGAAGCCCAAGGACTACAACTAGGCTCCACTACACCTTCTTCTAAAAGTTTATCCAATTCGGCGCTAATGTGTTTCTGCATGATCGGAGAGACCGGATAATATCGCTGTTTTATCGGTGCAGATGTCGTTTCAATATGATGTTCCACTAATGTAGTACATCCCAGATGATCTGCCATATCTTCGAAACATCTGTTGACCAGGTTTGTAAGCTGTGTATTTTGTTCCGTAGTAAGCTCAGTTTGTGATTGTAAGGATATAGTGTCCACTCTTGTAGATGCCATCACTTCATTACGAGAAAATGTCCAACTACCATGTCGCAAGTCAGGAACAATGCCCATACGTTTCCAAAAGTCTGCTCCTAAAATAAGATAATGAGGCAATTTAGGAATTACAAGTAGTTGATTTATTTTTATTTTACCCTCAACTTCAATTGGCACGGATATGGATCCTATACTTTGACATTTATTTCCATCGGCAACCGTGCAGGTTAACTTGTGGTCTTCGTTTAAAGGTAAATTTAATTTACTCAAAAGTAACCAGCCAGGACCTCCAATAATACTGGAAGAGGCTCCACTGTCCAATAATCCATGTAACGAAAGTCCCAAAATACTAACTCTTAGATAAGGTCTTTCATCCCCTTCAGCGTGGGAAAGAATAAAATCAAGCACAGCTCTCTGCTTATTAGTAAGAGTAACCATGTTGACCGTCGATAATCGAGACACATTACGGTCATCTAATGCCTCGGGTTTACGTTTCCCGATCTGGCAGAACACTTGGGACACGTTCTCACGGTAAACCCTGCATTACCACAACGAAAACAATATTTATTTTTCGGACTTTGACATTGGGCTGCCCGATGACCAGTAGACTTGCAATTCCAGCAAGTTATCTCTAAAACACTAATCTCACCAGGCTCACTAGTAGATACGCTGCTCTCCGTATAAATATAAGCTAGGTCGGGTTCCATTACCTTCTTGTTTCTGGGAGGAGGATTGAACTCCTCTATACTCTGCTTTCTTTCCTCTAACTGTCTTCCTAATTCAATGAGATGTTGGATAGAGTTAACCTTGATAAGGCCTAATTGACTCTGATAAAATGGTGAAATATTCTTTAACAATATTTTCAACCTTAACCGATCTGACACTGAACATGTAAGACGATTAAACATATTCACCATGGTTGCTATATAAATTCCTATAGATTCTTTGGGACCTTGAGTCCTTTGCTTGATCTCCTCAAAGAGACGGTCATTATAATCACTAGGCAGGAATTGTTTTCTTAATTCATATACTAACTCATCCCATGACTGAATTGCACTTCGAGTCGCATTGTACCATATTTTCGCTTTCCCGATAAATAAATCTGCCGCGGATGCGCACAATTGACTTTTTGAAACATTTCGAGATATGCTCATTTCTTGGACACTTTCGAGAAAAGCGTTCAACGACATTGACTCGCCGTCATATTTAAGGTTCCACTGATAAACTGGTACCGACCTGGGCCTATGAGCAGGAGAAGAATTAACAGTACGAACTACATTAGAATGTGTATCGGATTCTTCAGAACTTTCATCGGAAATTGATGTTTCGCTTTCTTCTTCCTCTGTGTCATCTAAACTTGTGGACGTTAATAAATCTTCAATTTCTAACGGGCTATGGGTCATGGAAAGTCGTTTATACTTTTTAGCTTTATGTTGGAGAGAAGAGTGCAGTGTTAAAAGCTTAACTAAAGCTTGGGAGCGTTTGCTAATATTATCATCCCCCTGGGGCGTGCTGCGATCTGCTCTATTATAAGCGTGCCATAATTTGGTCGAAATTTTGCTGAAATCAGCACTTTCCGCAGAATTACGAAATTCCTGAACAAGATTTTCAAGTTCCGTGATTTTTCGATTAATAGCATCCAGATCCTGATCAAATTCAAAAGGGTATTTGGGATAAATTGTTTTACCACCCTTATCCAATTTAAGTAGTTGGCGCATGCTTTTACGCATCTCAGCTACAGTTGTGTCTCTCGTCACCTTAATTCCTCTAAACGTAAGTTCATATTCGAGCTCATCACGATCCAGACGATTTACCTCCATTTTCATAGTCATTTTTCTTTACTTATATAATATAATGATAATTATAATAATACTTATATAATAATAATATTGAGCACCAAACAAACTTTTTTTTTTTTTTTTTTTTAAGTCTATAATAGACTGACTACTGCACTAACAAAACTTAAATTAAGAATAATAAGCCCAAAAGGATATATAAAGATAATTACCAAATAGTTTTCACGTAAAGCAAACAATAATTTCAATTGTGGCGTTAAGTAGAGCACAACAAACCAAACACAAAAAAAACACAAGAAAATCCTAATTTGTGATCGGAATCTAGTTTAACTGACCTCCAATGGGTTTCATGTGACACTATAACCAATGAGAAAACCAAGAAAAAAAAACAAAAAAATCTGAGAATTTTTGCAAAAATTGGCAACACCGCAATGTAAAAAAAAATCGAGCCCCACGTTGGGCGCCAAAACTTGCCACCAAACCTCACTCACAAAAGGCCTTAGTATGGCCCTAAAAGAATGAGGGACCGGTAAGGTGGTTAGATACGGAAAACCTAGGCTAGCACAGCTCGGGAGTGGTCGTGCGGTCACACTACGATGTTCAAATTTATAGGGCGCCAGTAACCATTTATATATAACCTATTTCCGTTTAAGCATAAGTACCAGGTTACAAGATACTAAAATTTACCGAAGTCAAGGTAGCGAAATGAAAATAAATAAAAATATTTGAATTAACTGATTTTAATAACAAAAAAAAATATATTTCAGGCGTTGATCAATTATAGTAACAATTTTCCTTCATGAAATTAATTTCATTTAACCATTAGCAAATTTAAAGTTAATAAAATATATATATTCATCACTATGAAAACTTAAACATTCCAAGGAGGTTGGTACCTTTCGTGATAACGATTGGCTAACAAGAAATTCAATTAGGTTAGGTTAGGTACTAGGTCAAATATATAACAAAAATTATATGCCAGTACGGCCCTGAGTATTTATTGACATAGACAGGCATTCCCTGTAATAAAACCAAAAATAATTTTAACTAATTTAAAAAAAAATATATTCAAGTACGGTTCTGGCCCAGAAGCTAATAGTTATAAAACATTTAAATCCAATTAATAGTTGAAAAATATTTAAATTCAATTAATAGTTATAAAATATTTAAAGTTAATTAATAGTTATAAAATATTTAAATTTAATTAATAGTTATAAAATATTATTTAAAATATTTAAAATATTTAAATTAATTAATAGTTATAAAATACGTAAATCCAATTAATAGTTATAAAATATTTAAAGTTAATTAATAGTCATAAAATATTTAAATTCAATCAATCATAATAAAATGAAATGGTTCTACGCCAAAAGTTATTTATGCCTTAATAGGATGAACCGCGATTCAATTCAAAATATAAAGAAATAACAGGGCATAAAGTCCTTCTATCCGAAAACTACAATCAGCAAAAGTTTTATAGAACCAAAAAAAAAACAATAAAATTCAGGCCAAAATGATAACCCTATTATAGTGCTTACAATACCAGGATACAATCGATAATTCCAAAACGGCAGTATGCATCTCATAAAATTTTGCAGAGATTCCGATTACAATCAACAATAACACTAACACTTAATGTTCCCTTTTTTTATACTTAGGCAAACGAACACAATTTTTACTTGAATGTCTGGGTACGTCACAGACAGAGCTCCGACATCAAAAACAAAATTTGGACCAACAGCAGTGTATCCCGGTTCCAACTAAATATGTCGGTGGCTAGGCTCAGAGAATCTGATATCTGAAGTCCCGAAGATGGTCAAACCCAGGGGAAATTAAAACCCTAATGTAAATAAAATTAATCTTAGAAGCATAATTTCAATTTTTTTCTATTTTTATATTTAATGTTATTTATTTCCTTTTGAATAAAATTTTACCCTCTTCTTAAAACCTAATTTTTAAGTACCTCACATAAATGTAAACTCCCCAGATATTATAAAAAAATGTCATAACCCATTTCTATTATGCGATTATTAAAAAAAAAACAAATAATTCTCTTTATGTTATTAACTAGATCCTGACTAAACAAAATGATGCCCTATTACGTAGAGACAAAATTAATTTAATATATTTAATAATATTTTCATATAATTCTCCTTCATACTTAAGTTACCCAATACTTAATCCATATAACTACTATTAGTAATAATAATAATGCCCCAACTATACCACTAAAACTCATAAAGTATAAGCTATGAGCCTCTATACTTTTTCATTAAAACTAAACAGAAGTTAACGCCATGTTCAAGTCGAAATATTCCGAAAAATTAATAATTAATTGCCTACCAATTAACTATAAAATATTATATAACATGTAAACAATATTTACGAAATTTTGCAAGAAAATTAGCTTAAAATCCTAACTTATTTTATCATATCAATTTTATTTATTTTATTCCGGTACCTAGTATTTAATATAATTGTCTAATTATAGCAGAAACCCATAAAAAAATCCAAAAACTGTAATATTCAATTTTAATAATTATTCTGTTATTACATATATATAAAAACTCATTCATTGTCATCCCTTCTTACGTTCAGAATATATGATCTGATCTTAAAAGTTTTTTTTTTTTGATTATGAAATATCTTTTCAGCTCACTTTAAAAGTATAATTAATTAAATTTCAAGTTATTGTTGCTCTTTTTGTTATTTGAAGTATAGCCAGGCTAATTTCAGATACTATTTTAATTCCATAAAATACCCCTTTGAAAGTGAACCCCTAAAATTAAAATATTCAGCAGTATTTTTTTTTTAATATGGCTTAATGAATTAACTGCTGCCCCTAATTAGTTCTATTAAGGTAAATACCCAAACCATTAAAATAATACTTACACACTGTTCCTTAGTGTGGTTACTTAGAGGACTCAAAACTCTTTGGTTGGCAATGTGGAACTTGAGGAAATTGTGGAAAACCAGGTAGAAGATGTATCTGTTATGATGACCTCTATACAAAAGAGAGGCCGTAATTAGCACATAGCAAATAAAAAAAAACGTAAATTTTTATTTCCAAACAAGAGAAAATAATTCATAGGACAGTACTCACCACGTGAAACAGCTTGGAGAAACCCTCAAAACGGGCAAATGTTACCCAACTAACTAATCAGCACTAAAACGGCAAATCGGCAAAGCTGACTAATTATACAACCACCTCGGTTAATCAATCCCTTAAAACAAGGAGTGTACTAAATACACCATCAAAAATTACACCGGTTGGCGCGGCACTCCCGCTCGTTAACACAGAGGCAAAAAATGGCTGCCCTCGAGAACTCTTCCAAACGATCAAGGGTCAAATGACAGATGATGTCCCCACTAACACCCAAGTGTTCAAGTGGCGCGAAAATTCAATCCTTTTTCAGCTGCACTATAAGTTATGAAAAGTACCGGAAACGAAAGCAAGGAATCGGAAAAACCAAAATTTCAAATCCATAATTACTAATTATTAACCCTGAAAACACAATAATTAATTAAATATTCAAATTATACCAGCGGATAAGGTACCTACCATACCGACCCAGTACTAAAATCATACGTTCCTGCCACGAACAACCAACAATCGGGCGTCATCTGACTAGTACCGGCTTCACCGAGAAAACCCGAATTTAGTAGCAAGGGAACGCTGAAAGCGGGATGATCGCAAGACCCTGCTAAAATCTATATTTGGCGTGTTCATCGTAAACAATAAATGTTTTGCTTTGACTGAAGCAGTAAGGCTGGTTTTTAGTTTATAACTAAGTCTTAAATAAAGCAATTAATATAGAAAAATAAATAAATATTCTACTTATAAATTAGAACCGTTAGCCCATGATTTAACTCTTTCACAATATCAGTTACAGTTTTACTTAGATTTTTTTTCTGTAACTTTTCACAAATGTCTTTCAGACCCTATTATTCCGTCACTTAGCAATTTCTCCATAAGAATAACTGAGGAGAAGAAATTATTAGACCCACAATACAATTCTTAACTTTTAGCGAAGATTTATCACTACCCTTTCCTATAAGCCATAATTATAGTAGTAGAATCAGCCAAACATTAAACTTTTTTGACAGGTTTTATGTACATATACCATTTTATAGAGAAGAGCTCTTTGAATTGACTCGCCAACAGCCAAAGAGATATTTCTATGGCTTGAAAAAAGACTCAATTAGCGGCCGGATATATAGATTATTTATCTGATGACACATTATGATTCCCTGTAATTGAAAACACACCAGGGAAAAATCTTGCTTGGGAATAACTAGACCCGGAAATAGCTATTGATTATATCATGCAAACAAAAAGTAAAAGTACTTACATTAGGATTATCGAAGTCCACGGTTAAAGCTGAATTTTTCGGTTGCTGAAGATCAGAAATGTTGTATCTTTCTCGTTCCACAAGGGTCATTCTAGTGGTCATTGTTATATTTGTCTTGTTCCTGGCTAATATTTAATAAATCCTAAAAATAATAGTAATAATAATTTTTATTTCCAATAGTTCAACATACATTACATCATTAATATTAACAGGAAATAAAAATAAAAAGAAATAAATCCCAGAACAGAAGTCCGAACACTAGTTTGGAACATACCTTTTTCATTTTACTACTTAATTTCAAATTTTATAAACAAATGCCTAAAACACACTTTAAAACCTAGCCTATAACACACAAAACATCCAAGGAACGAAGCGTTAACAAAGAACATTTACATGATTTCAAAAATAATTATATCATATAAAACAGTTAAAATTAATTCTTACACGATTATTTAAGATTAACAAAAACATGAATAGTTTTTCTGAGTTGGTCATGAATCCATTTTACTAACTGAGATTTAAATTGTTTGCTTGTACTCGATTCTTTTATGTATCTAGGTATCTGACGATAAATATATTGAGACAAGAACCAAGTTGATCGCTGGACGTGCGTTTTTGAAACCTTTAGTGTCACAGTTTGCGTTGTATTTTTAAGTCGAGTGTTTTTAAACTGGGTATTAAGTATCCTACAGACGTATATCTGTCTTACGTCTTATATGTTACTAAGTTTATAAAGATCGTCACTTGGGTAAGTATTGATTTTTCCATAAATTATCTTTAAAAATATTTTTTGTATTACCTCAAGGCATTTAATATGCTTTTGATAGGTACCTCCCCGGCTGGAAATTCCATATTGTAAATATGAATTTACAAGAGCATAGTAAATACTAAATATTTAAGTTGAGGAATATCGAGTATTTTTTTTATTTGTTTAAACTTGTAGATTATTTGCCTTGGCTTTTTAATTAATAAGTTTATGTGACAGTCCCATTTTAAATGTCTGTCTATCTCTTCCCCCAAATATTTAATACTGTCTGTTTCTTCGATGGTAATTGAATTATTTGGAAAAGATAATGTTTTATATGGAGGAACTTTATTCTGATTACAGCTGAAGGCAATGTATTTCGTTTTTTCATAATTAATACTAAGACGCATTTCATCGAACCACCCTTTTATTTTGCACAAATTTTGTTCAGCTTTTTGTTTTACCCGATCCCATGAACATCCCTCATATAAGATGACCGTATCATCAGCAAATGATGAGATGCATCCCTGGATATCCAAATTTAAAAGACCATTTATATAAAGAGAGAATAGCACCGGACCCAGGACAGTACCTTGTGGCACACCGCAGCTCAGATCTATTCGCGAGATAGGATTTAAAAAGATCTAAAGCTATTCCCATGAAACCGAGTTTGTCTAACTCATTAATTAATATGGCATGATTAACGGTATCAAACGCCTTGGTCAAGTCAATTTTTAGAGATATTGGACGTAAGAAAAAAAATAGCATCATCTGTTGACATACCTTTCCTAAAACCAAACTGATTTTTTGATAATAGGCTATACTTATTTGTAAAGACTTCCATTGTTAGTTTTATAATTTTTTCTACTACTTTTGTTAGATTGGTTATTAATGTTATCGGCCTATAGTTTGTCATGTTTGTCGCATCCCCTTTTTTAAACAATGATTTTACAATACCCTTTTTCAAACTATCAGGAAAATTGTTGTTTTTAAAATTTTGTTAATTAGAAATGTTACAGGTTTTTTAATATAGGCAGTAATTGAGGAGCAACCACGCAAAAGTGAACAAATCCACTTTTAATAATTTTGTATAAAACGATATTTTTTGCTATAGCCCTAAATCTAAATACAACTTAAAACCTTTTTCTTTTAAAAAAATTGAAAAAAATGTAAGATATTACCCTCAAAATTTGAAAATTTTTGCTAAAATATTACAAGAGTTTTTGCGGTATTTAGTATGGATTTGTTCGTTTTTGCTTTAATGATGTGGATTTGTACACTTTTGTTTGACGCATCTTTTGGATTTGTTCTGTTTTGACTGGAAAATATTAAACGACCTACTTTAAGCAAAAACATCTTTTAAATTTATCGAACTAAACAGAAATCAACTTAAAACACTATTTCTTAAAAAAAAGTAAAAGTCACAGATATTTAAAAAAAAATAAATTTAGAGAAACTCCTTGAAAAAATATTATTAATTTTTGGTTAAATACTCTAATATAATTAGAGGTGCAGTGCAGGATCTTCTTCACTTAAACAGTCACAGTTCCTTGTTTCTTCTTCTCCTGCGTTTTCAGCATCGTCATCTTCAATGTCTGTAGTATTTCTTACATCATTATCAACAATATTTTTATAATATGCCAATTCGGGATCCGCCCGCCAATCGTCACCGAATGCCGCCTTTAGCAAACTTTCGACATTAGAAACTTTTTGAGGGGGTAATCGGCGTTCTAATGGTAACTCTTCTAACCTAAAATTTTTTGAAGAGCACCCTCGCTTGCCTAAACTTTGGAAAGTCTCTAAATCCGATTCGAATCTGTAATTAACTAGACCGCGGCACTTAACAACAATATTATTCTTTTCATTTGTTAACTTTATTTGAATTCTTTTTACTGCACTAATGCCCGGAAATTTCCGATAAATTTTTTCGAGTCCTTTAATATTATACAGCAGCCAATCAACACCAAGTGCCTTTACTTTTCCTATTTGTCTATAGAATTCGTGGTATTGTTCATTATTTTTAATAAAAGACTCCTTCCGCAATATTTTCTCAACTCTACCAAATACTCTGTCAACGGGTAAAAAACTATGACCTCTAACCGGAAATATCAGAGTAATTGATTGTACGTTTGTTGTAGTTTGCTGTAGCCAAAATAATAATGTATGCAGTATATGAGCATTTTTATTTTGGCCGCCACAGCCGTCACAAAACAAACGCAAATCTGTAATGTTTTCTTCAATGTTAATATTATTTAAAAAATCTAGCTGAGCCAACCTCCGTGCAACCTCTGCCAGCTTGGTCCTCTGTCCACGTATAGAAAACAGGATTTTGTGTATTGTTTTCCACAATACACAACGTGTAATATCCGATTTGCCTTAAATAGAAGGCGTCACCTACAACACTTTTGGGCAATGTTTGTACTTGCTGCATATCAAAACAATATGTTTTAGAAAATGGTGGAGCCTCTTTCATTAATTCGTAAAATGCTTTGGCTCTTAACTTGTGAATCCTACTTTCTAAAATCAATTTATTTTTTTTACTGGTGTTGCTTTCCCTCTGAATGCTATTTTTCAGTCGCTCACACATACCACACACATCCGCTGCAGGTGATTTAAAACCAATGTTAAATTCAGTAGAGAATATTCTGTGAAATGTTGACAATGACACTATAGGTTCCACATTTTGAGGGTCCCTTTTGTACATTTTGTATAGTTTTATTACCGATAGGTTGCTATTTAAGTATATTCGTTTGGACTTGGCACGCCCGTAATGGCTTTCATGACCTCTTAAGCTTTTCAAAAAATTACGAACTTCTTGTTTGCTGCGTTCCAACTTATGTGATACCTGATCACCTCCACGTGTTTCCTTGGGAACGTCACCACGTTTTAAAGTTTGTGCGACTTTTATAACCCTACTTTTGCTTAATTGTGTAACTGACAAGAAAAAACCTTGGCATACTTTTTTGAATGCGTGGCCGAACGGGTTTGGAATCTAAAAAAATATACTTATCAAAAATAAAAAAAAGCATGACATTAAATAACTTACAATATATTCCACCGAAATCGAGTGTTTTCTGGTGGGCTTTAGCTTTTTGGGTCGTTTCCTTTTTGGTACTGCCGGAATAATATGGTGACATATTTGAATGTCTTGCGCGACTTTATTCGGTTTGGCATAAATTCTGTTTCTACAATGTTCTATTTCAGCAACAGTTACTTTTGAACATTCATACTTGGTGCGTTTTCCTTTGTGATTACATTTTTTAATTTGGTTGAAAGGCTTAAATAGGGGCCTTTCGTGCCTGCAATTAAAAAGATCCTAAAACCCAATTGTTCGGTACGGTTAAATTTATGTATATAGTATATTCAGAAATCTAGCCCACAACTTAATTTTTTCGAGTAAATACAAAATGAGTCTTAAAAGTGAAATCTACACACCCGAAAACCCACATAACGACCCGTTACTCAAGTTTTTATTAAACTCACCCCCGTCCCACTCTTTTTCATCCCCAACATTAACATTTTTATAAATTGTCAAACGCTTTATAGAATTACAGAACTGAAACGACATAATATTGATCAATTTTTTATTGAAATCTAACTTTTCATCCCTTTATTTTCCACCCTTATCCCTTTATTTTCCACCCTCATCCCTTATTTTCTATTAAAATACCAAACAAATGTCATAATTAAAATTAGAATACCCGAAACATAAAAAACGACGTATTACATTATTATATTTGGGAAAAATTGCAATTTTTCACCAATTAAACCCACGTTTACCCCTTCCCCTAAACTGATTTTACCCAAAAACAATCCACAACAACAACAAACAAAACAACTTGGCAACAAGTCGGAACTTCGCATTAAATAATGAACATATTTTTCTTTAAACATTACCTTCCAATTCGTTCAAGATCCCTTTTACTAGGTTTTCGAGGCCTTTTTCGAGACCCGCTATTACCATCAGCAACTGCGATAGTTTCTTCCATCACACAAAATAAACAAAAAACACAATAACTATAAGTTTCAATATAAAAACGTAATATGGAATTTAAATGCCCTCCAATCTCCAATTAACACCAGCTCTCGCAAAGCAACGATCGATATTAACAACATGTATTGATGGTTAGAAGTCTTAGCTAAAATCGCATTACAGTTTTCATGACTAAAATCGGTTCAGGATCTATTTATTAATGCTTAGTTATTATATCCCAGACGAGATGGCAGCCCATGTACAAGATATGAATTTTTATTTCTGGTTCTGAAGTGTTACAGGATTTGTTCACTTTTGCATGATTTTTGACAATGCCTTCATATCTACTAGAAGGATTTGTTGCCTTCTGTCAAACTTAACACTGAAATTAACGAGGATTATTAAATCATGGATTTGTTGCGTTTTGGTTGAAATGTGAGATTTTAGCATATCTTTTTACAAGGATTTGTTTATTCTTGGCTGAATTTGCGGTTGAGATCTTAGAGAGAAGACCGATTTCTACCCGATTCAATGCCTAACTCATTTTTCAGCAAAAGTGGATTTGTTCACTTTTGCGTGGTTGCTCCTCAATTGTTTTTAGTGTCTTGGCCGAAATGTTGTCATGGCTTTGTTAAGCTTAACCTATCAACTATTTCCCTTTCTTCCAGTGGCGGCTCGTGGTATCTAAAACTGGTGTGGCGAGAGAAGGTTTGTTACTTAAAATAGGTAGATGGCGCCGCAGGCGAAAAATTTTTGGGCTGTCACGCCCAAATTAACTCATTCTTATGATTTGTTTTTGTCTTTTAGATACCAATACCAAGATATATGCCCAATTTTTCATTAAGTAATTTTTAAAATAAAAATTATTACATAGATATAAAAATAAAATAATAATCTTTAAGATATTCACTCAATTTTCATGTAGTTCGTTTTATCCTCAGATATATGTACATATATACTCTTCTCAAAGATATATAATATACACATTTTTCATCATTGGATTTTTTTATAAAAAATATTTAAAATACTTAATCAAAATAGTTAGAATCGAGTTTAAAGTGTAATAAACCTGTAATAATCTAATATGGTGTGGACAGTAATTTTTTTATAAAAAACCAAAACTGTTTAGGCAAATAGGTATGTGGATGGTGCAGTTAAGTCACTTTTTGTAAATTAAATTAATGCGTCTGTCTTTTAAAGAAGCAAATTTCTCAATGATTTTGTCATAAAAGTCACCATTACATTCAGAAAGTTTAACTAATAACTCTTTTTCTATTGCCATGATCGACAGGGCTGAGAGCCTATCTTGAGATATACTATTTCGTAAGTAGGTCTTTATTCGCTTTAAGCACGAAAAATCTCTTTCGGTACACTTGTTAAGGGGATTGTCAAAATTAAAGTCGATATACTTCACAAAATACTGAAATTAATTCTAAACTATTAATTTGTTTAAGGAGTTCTTGAATATTGACTTTATAAAATTGTTCATCTCGGTAAATTATGCTTAGCTCATTTTTGAGGCGGTCTTTGTCAAACATTTTTGGATACGTTTTTTCTAACGAATTTAATAGACTAATAGGGAATTCTGTGGCAAAGTCTTTGTATTTTAATGTACGGTACAGACAATCCGGACACATATCGGAACAGCTACCGCCGAATTAGTGCGGTATCCGGATTACTGGAGTTTTTTTTTATTGCGTTATTGTTTCTTGTTTTTATGATTTCCAATCTAAACTCAAGATATAAAGACATGTTTATTTAAAAAAAACAAACCCTTTACAAAACATTAAAGAAAAACAGATAATTGTACCTACATATATGTATATATGTATGCATAAAATAACTTAAAATAACACAAACTCTGAAAATATGTAACAAAATGTGCATATATATGTATTATGTCAATATGTACCTTAATATGCATTAAATATTTACATAAAAAAGCAAAGAATATTAATAAATATTTAATTGGAAGGTTTTTAAAAAATGAATCGATTTTTGTCTGCACACTTTTGGATTTCGCTGCCGTAACAGCCTTCTCTTTAAATCCTTTTAAAAGAAAAATATCTTGGGTAGGAACATCGTTTTCCTCGGCCCACTGAATACTATGTGATAAGGCTTTTACAGCATCGCTATGCTTCATTTTCAACACAACATTGTCATCCTCTGTTTCACTTAATTCGCTGTGACTTGTTTCTTTGCTTTCCAATGCTTCATTGATAAGTTCCTCTTCAGTTAAGCCTGAGACAAATTCTTTTTCTCCTGCCGCCCAACTGACAATTTCTTCCTCACTTAATTTATTTTCTGGGTCTATAATCTGCAAGGAGTGTGAAATACTAGCGATATCTGCAATGCTTAACGGACAAAGCCTTTTTCGAAGTTCTGCGAGCGAAATGCTTTCTTCTTCAAGTTCCTCTGCATTAATAACCTCTTCCTTGCTTGGCTACAGACCTGTCCAACTTTTTCTGATGTTTTTTTCAGAGATGCCTTTCGAGGCTATATCTAAATTACAAAGCGCATCTTTTAAATTGTATTGCGTTAAAACTTTTGTTACATCTCCGTCTTCCATGGAGATTAAATGATCTAGCAAGCGTTTTCTGATGCGACTTTTATGTTTTGAATTAAATTTTGATCCATTGGTTGCAAAATAGCAGTACAATTGGGTGGTAAAAACATAACTCTGAAGTCAGGATCAAAATTTATATCTTCCTCAAGTGGATGAGAGGGAGCGTTATCTACCAATAACAAGGCCTTATGAGGTCTGTTATTTTCAGTTAAAAACGTTTTAACTTTGGGTATAAAGCACGTTTTAAACCATTCCATGAATAAGTTTTTTGTCATCCATCCTTTGGTGGTTGCCTTGTAAAGCACTGGCAATATGCAGTTTTTTAATGCTCTTGGATGTACAGCTTTTCCAAGAACTAAGAGTGGTAGCTTATGTTTCCCCGAAGCATTGGAACAAGGCATAAATGTTACACGCTCCTTGGATATTTTCGACCTGGCGCCGATTTTTCCTGCCTGTGAACCCAGGTGCTATCAGGTAAAGCTCTCCAAAAGGCCGCTGATTCATCAGCATTATAAACCTGGTCTCTACTTAACCCCATCTCCTGTACTAGACATCGAAATTTTTCTTGGAATGGTGATACTGCACTTACATCACTAGAAAGTTTTTCACCGCTAACCTTTAAAAATCGTATTCCATGTCTGTTCTTAAATTTGTCAAGCCAACCAGCACTCGCCAAAAAATCTTTTTTCCCAGTGATTTTTTCATAAAAATATTTTGCCTTAGCTTGTAGTATTCCGGAGGAAACTGG
Source organism: Kuschelorhynchus macadamiae (assembly GCA_030620095.1). NCBI lineage: Eukaryota > Metazoa > Arthropoda > Insecta > Coleoptera > Curculionidae > Kuschelorhynchus > Kuschelorhynchus macadamiae. The sequence continues at coordinate 1,004,755 of JAUTXW010002816.1, read as the reverse complement.
CACATGAGCATTGCGTTGTTGTAAAAACCAATTATATAAGGCAATCTCAACTTCAGGATTTTCAGCTTTCTTCATAACCTTTCTCTTTCCTGAAAAAGGATAAGTGAGTATCAGCCACATTGTAAACACTAAAGATAAAACCAACATCAGTTACAACACAATGGCATTATGTTAGTTTCATGTCTACGTACCTGGTCCTTAGTATGATTTGGCCACAAAACTCCTTATTTTAAGTTTGTTCTTTTTTAATATCCGAGATAGTGGATTTTGGAACACCATATGTATCAGAAATGTTACGTATGCTTCCCTCCTTGTCAATGACATCCAGTATCTTGTATTTTTCAGCAAGAGTCAACGTTTTATGAGGCCGTTTGTTTGGCGCCATTGGAAAGACTGAATCTAATCGACCGCGCAGAGTCGTTGAGTTATCGCGAAACGCGACTGGTTTTAACTAGTTTTATTCAGAAAAATGCGGAATTTATTTGCATTTGCACTTAGTTGGTGTCCGGAATAAAGAGGTAAAAATATCAAATTGTCCGGTTGATGAGAGGCGCCGAACTACTGGAGTGTCCGATATGGCGCGTGTCCGAACTAGCGAAGTTCTACTGTATTAAGAAGTTTCACAAATTCCAATTTGTGTAAATCTTCAAACCTGATGTTAATTTGAAAAATTATACAGTCTAAAATTTCATAAAACAGATTTTTATATTGTTCCATTAAATCTGATTCGCTCATGCTACGGGTTTGTCTACTACATGGCAATCCGGTAAGTGATTTTGCTTTTTCAAAAATGGATTTAAGGAAATTTTCAGCGTGCAGCTCATTTAATCGTTTGACGGCAATGTTCAATTGTGAAATGCAGAAATCAATTTCTAGGTTACTTAACTGAAAAACTTGAAACAGGATATCAGTAACAAAAAAAATGTCTTTAAATGCATAAGTTAAAAAAGCAAATTCAAAATCGGAAAGGTCTTTTATATACCCCTTGGCCATGTGTATAGTATCTGAGTCTAATTCTGGATTTTCAATCATGTCCTGAAAAACTAAGATTAGTCCTTCCCCATTATTTGCAACAAAAATTAGAATTTTTGATCGAGAATACCACCTTGTATCACTTGCTTGCGGAACTCGTTTTTTTATTATTTTGTCCAATATAGATGTGCGTTTGTACGATTTATGGAAAAAAGCAGGCAAACTTTTCAAAGTTGCGAAAAAGATTCTGCTTTCCTTAATATAATTTGAACCCTGTTATAAAATTAAATTGAGACGATGAGCAGCACAATGAGTGTACATTGCATGTGGGGCATCTGATCTTATTCGTGTTTGTAGACCGCTCAATTCTCCGGCCATAACCGCAGCTCCATCATAACATTGTGCTACTAATTTCCGTTTAAAATTTAAAGGTTCCAAGATTCTTACAATTAAGTTATAGAGTGCATTAGCTCTAGAATCCTCACTTATATCAAAAAAGCCTAAAAAAAGTTCTTTTATTTCGGCTAATTTATTTACATACCTAACAGTTACACAACATTGGGCTTTTGCAACTATATCCGTCGTATCATCCACAATTAATGAGAAAAATGTAGCCTCCGATATTTCTTGTTTAATAAAGTCTCTCATATGTTCGTCAATACAAAATATTAATTCATTTTGAATAGTTTTCGATTGTCCCGTAAATACACTTTTCTCTTCTAAATGCTTTACAAGTTCGGTGTTACGTTTAATTAAACAATTAAAAACTTCCTTAAAATTCCCTCTGTTAAAAGAAGATTCGGATGCGTCATGCCCCCTAAAAGCCAGTTCTTGTTTTCCCAGTAATATAGTCGTATCTATAAGGTATGTCAAAAGCAAGCAAAGGTTTTTCCTAACATCTTCATTGTACAATAATTTAGATAAACGAGCATTTTCTATTAGTGCATCTTTAATTGTAGTCATATTTTGAGAAAAACGTACAAAACCTAAGTTATTTTGAATATGGTCTTTAGACCCTTCATGCATTTTAACCGCTCTAGAAAAATTTTAAAATCAACGTATCCATCAGAAGTCCATACTGTTTTTGTTTTTCCCAGTATTAAGCAAGGCCAACAATATAAACGCTACTTAAAAACACTTCCACAAATCCAAGTGTGTGTTTGATACCATGACGTTTGAAATGATCGTTTATCTTGTCGACCGTCTTTTTTATCACTACTTAAGGTACTTATCTTCGGCATGGGTCTATCTCCGCGAAGAATTTCTTTTTTCTCATCCTCGGGATGCCTGGAAAATGCCGTTGTCAATAGTGACATAACGATATCGTGGACTGGATTCATAGTTCACACGTTTCGTTTATTTTAAATTTTAATCACTAATTCATATAAACTACTCTATCAGTTTATCTACTCAATAATTAAACTAACGCAACTTCAAAAATACTTTAGATAAAGTAACACTCGACACAGACTAAACGCGCGACATTCACGAAATAATACTATAAAATAAACACCAAATTATTGCCGAATAATCTCAATATCCACCCACTTCCCGCTCAATCTCAAACCGTTACCGGTAACAGTCAAATACGAATACCCTACACGCCCACGCAAATATCAACAAAAACAGATAAACAATATAAGAGTGCGCCAAAGTAATTATTTTTGTAAAATATCAAAAAACAAAAATGTTTTACAAGCCGCCGAAAATTAAAGTTAAAAATTAGTCAAATTTGCACCATTAAAAAAATGTTTATTTTTATTTATTTCAGATAAAGATTACTTTCGCACATCTCCCCAATAATCTGTATTATAAATCTTCAAAGATATTTTAATTTAATTGATAAACGCGAACAGGGATTTGGTCAAAAGTCGGCAACCTTTTATAACACTGAAGTTGAAGCTCCGTCAAAATTTTTATAACAAAAGTGGTCAGTTTCCTCTTTAAAAAGCTTACATATTGAACAATATTTATTTTTGATGCCAAGAAATAATATTTTTTGGGTACGATATCCAATAATAGCATCTACATGACCTTTTAGACCACGCCCCATCAGCAACAACTTTTATCATTGGACGACCTTGATTGTCCACCTCTTCATTTTCAACTGCTAATTTTGTTTCCTCCAAGCCGGCCTCCAGCATTGATGTCCAAGCTGTTTCGTTATAAGTTTCAACTAGCTTATTATGAAGTTTGCCATGTATTTTTTTGAAATAGAAGGTATGTCTAGTACGCTAAAAAATTCCCAAAGCTGGCTATATCCAATCCCGATTGAAACAGCGCCGTTCACGGCTGCTGTATTTACATTAAAAATCTTTTTTTGAGGATCTTTAGTATGCACTGACACTGGCCGACAAGATTTTTCTAACACAGGCCAGCTCATTATTTTCACAATGGAAATACTCTCCCAATAATAAAAAAAATATTCGGAAAGCCCTAATACGTACCATTTTTTAATAGCCTAATTAGAACCTTTTATATTGGCAGGTAAACAATTTTTACAACGGAAAAATTACCTAGACTGGGTTGTTTACAACATTAGACATAAAATAAACGTTAAACATCACTCTTCTGGTGAGTTTCGAATTGAGTGGTTCTCTGTGTATCGATAAGCAAGTGTATGTGGAGACGAGAATGTCGAGTCAAACGCGCCGAAGTTGCAAAAATTTCTGGTGAAATCACAATCCAGGCCATTTTCCGAGAATGTAAAAAAAGCCTACTTTAAATATTTTGATGTGTTAATTGGGGATCAAGATAAGCGGTGGGCTCCTCATGTGTGCTGTGTTAGTTGTAGTGTATCATTGGTCCAGTGCATGAAGGGAAAGAGAAAAAGTATGCCTTTTGCAGTTCCACTGGTATGGCGAGAAACCACCAATCATTCTGACCATTATTTTTGCCTGACAAAGACTGAAGATTATTTCAAAAAAGGAAAGCACAATATAGAATATCCAAATTTGCAATCTGCCATACGACCTGTTCCTCATAATGCAAATTTGCCAGTGCCGATTGCGCCTTTAAATTGGCAAGCTATCGATTTGGGAGATAAGGGAGATAACGCATCATCAGGCAGCTCAGAAGAACAGTGCACCGACCCCACTTTTACCTCAGGTCCCAGTTCCGGCGAGACACATTTAATTGTTCAAAGTGAATTAAATGATTTAGTACGTGATTTGAGGTTATCCAAGCAACAGTCAGAACTTCTGGGTTTCCGTCTTAAGGAATGGAACCTATTGGCCAAAGAAACATAAATTACGAATTTCAGAAAAAGAAATGCTATGTTTTCTGACTTTTACAGTATGGAAAATTCGTTGTGCGCGTGTACTGCTATAGACAGTTTAATGCAGGAACTTGATATTGAACATTCTCCCCGTGAATGGCGCTTATTCATAGACTCATCTAAATATAGCTTAAAAGCTGTGTTATTGCATAATGGAAATTTAAAAGCCTCTAAACCAGTTGCCCATTCAGTTGCAATGAAAGAAAATTATGAAAATATGCCCACGATTTTGGATAAAATAAACTACAATAGGTATAAATGGCAGATATGTGGGGGCTTAAAAGTCATATAGTTAGTGGGTCTTCAGGGAGGATTTACAAAATATTGCTGTTTTCTTTTTTATGGGACAGTCGTGCAATAAATCAGCATTATGTAACACAAATTTGGCCAGAAAGAAGCGAATTTCAACCGGGATCTCAAAAAGTTAAATTTATACCTCTTGTTGACCCCTAAAATGTCTTTTTGCCTCCTCTTCACATTAAACTTGGGCTGATGAAGAACTTTGTAAAGGCTTTGAATAAAGATGGTGATGGATTTAAATACCTAAGATAAGCCTTTCCCAGTTAAGGGATGCCAAATTAAAAGAAGGCATTTTTATTGGGACCCAAATCAGAAAATTGTTGCACGATGTCAATTTTACGGAAAAGCTTACCAGGTAGGAACTGAGAGCATGGAATTCATTTGTTAATGTAGTAAGAGGATTTTTAGGCAATATGGATGAAAATTATGAACAATTAGTTAATGAACTCTTAGATGCCTATAAAGCGCTTGGTGCCAAAATGTCATTAAAAATTCACTTCCTCCATTCCCATCTGTCATTTTTTCCTAAAAATTTGGGAGCTGTTAGTGACGAGCAGGGTGAAAGGTTTCACCAAGATATCAGAACAATGAAAATTCGGTACCAAGGACGATGGGATCCAGCCATGATGGGTGACTACTGTTGGTTTTTGAAGAGAGAAGATAGGACACCTCATAAACGGAAAAAATAAAGTTTAATAGTGTTTTAAGTTAATATTTTCCCGTTTGCTTTTCTCTCAGATGTATATGTTTAATAGGTGAAAACTGTAAACATAGTCAATAAACAGGGTTAAGAATTATCTGAAATCATTTTTTCTATATATATTAAGTATGGTAACATTCGATATGGTTCTACAACTCTAACAAGAATACCCTACGTGCTACATTTTTCTATTTGTCATTTTCGTATTTGGATAGGTCTATTCTATTAGATTATGCTATTCTGATTTGTGTCACAACAAAAAAAATTTTTTTGTCGGCCAGTGAACTACAGAAGAAATGGCAATTTTATCCTCCTTCAGCTCTTAGCGACACTACACTGATGATAAAAAAATATACGTTTAAATTTAAAGCGAAACGAGTCGCCCCTGACAACCTAATCTCCTCTCCGGTAAGGAAAAAGGCAACAGAAATAACGTCTTCTAAGTTTAGTTTTTGTTATTACTTTGATCTGCTGTGTTTTGATTTCCTGTCAGATTTAGGTGTTGTCTCTTGGTTAGGAGTATCGCTAAAAAATTAGAAAATTATAGATGATATTTTTTTATAGTCATTAAGAAATACTTACGCAGAACTGTTTTGAATGACCGTCTCGTCACATTTGAACTTATTGCCATCATAACTATTAAATATTGCAGGTTGGTTAGGAGTACTGTCCTGACTGGTAGAGGATTAGGACATTATGACTACCAAAAATATTTATTTTTATTTATCAATACTTACGACGCCAAACTATTTGGTGTGACTGTCTTATTTAGAATGATCATCAAAATTGTGAACTACTGCAGATGAATGAAAAGTACTGAACAATATTTTTATAATATAATAATCTCGAAGCTCCTTTAAAAATATGTCTATTTTCGTATAACTTTTCCCTGGACATTTCCAACATTTGATCTAATTGAATATCACTATTTAGGGAAATATTTTTTAAAAATAATTAATGATTCCATTGGTAATTGTTTTGAATACTCTGCTAACCTTGTTGTGTCTTTAGATTTTATCTAAGATTTCATAATATATAATTTTGTGCTGAACTGAATTTATTATTTCCATAAGAAGCTTCTAGCTGAGCATTTTCGCGTCGTTCTATAATAAGCTCACATATCTAGAAATGCCCCTGCTTGGGCCGTCGACCTAGCAACAATCGCAAACAAATCTGTATAAAATTACTTGCCGCGGAATTCTTGGCCCTAGTGAATGTGTCTCACTTTCCGACCGTGGAATATTGTTTTGTTTTATGAGATGTTCAGCGCGCTACATTTTATATCAATCATATTATCATTATTCCTTTTTGAGTGTGGAACAGACTTTGACAAATATTGCTATTATTTGCAAATTATGTGTATTTATATAAAACATTATAATCATAGAAATGTAGATAATAAAACGTTTATTAAATTAAACATATTTTTATTTCTAAATTAATAAGAATGTAGGGGAATGAGGAGCTGCCCGAAACTGCTACTGAGAAGTATTTTAAAAAAATCTAAAATTGTTCCTCGTTAATCATAGCTTTTGTTAGTAAGCAAAATAATAAAAAAATTTATGCTTTTATTTGGCAATTATAAAAATCAATAATTTTTAAAAAATGAAAAATCATATTATCAAAAACGCAAAGTTTATCGAAAAACGTATTACCAAAATGGCAAAGTTTAGCGGAAAGCTCTCTTCAATCTTATTTGTTGTAGCTTATAACCGAAATTAGAATACCCGCTGATAAAGGGGACCGAGTACAAGCCGCTATTTGTTTATCTTTAAAAAGTCTAATAGAAATTTGAAACTTTTCGTCAACTTTAAAAAAGCAAAATTGTCTATGAAAAAAAATTGAAGGTTACTTCCAGTTTTACCGCAAGTGACACCTACTTTTTTATTTTCAGCAGATACCTATATATTTTTTTAGACTAACGCATCAGTCTAAAATTAGCTTTTCAGCATTAAATCATATTTGTTTTCAAAATGGCAGCATAGACAACAATTTATTTAAAATTAAACGTCGTCTCTTTTAATATAAAAAATACAGTGACTATAAAATACTTTTCAAAATAAATTTATTCCATAATTTTTAGAACATTATTTTGATACTAATTTTATGACATTTCGTTTAATCAAAAGAGCATTTTACTCCAGTATTTCTAATAGCACCTTGTATATGTTTCACAGTTATCTTCGACATTAAAATATTATTTTCAAGATGGCGATATGCTAGCCGCTTTTGACAAATCAAAATAAATTTGATTTAAAACATTTAACTATTTTATAGTCATTTTAAAAGTAAAGGTTCCCATCATATGCATGCATCTTTAAAAATGTAATTTTAACGCAAAAATGACTGTGAAAAACATAAAATATGGCAATAATATTTTAGGAGCCCTGTAGGTACAACATGATCATATCCTGTCCCTACTCTATGCAAATTAGAGTTTGATTTATATAAATCGGTACATTTGTTCAGATGTTAAATTAATAAATATAATTTTAGTTCGTAAACATTTTTAGGATCATCCTGTATACGCATAAGTAACAACCTAAAAAATATACATACATACTGTGTCTTTTACAAATCAATTAAGATCGTTTGAATTGGGGTAATATAACTTTTTTATACTTACTTGGAATTAAATTCCGTAATCACTTTGGAAGATCTATTCTTAATAAATCTACAAAACATAAAAAAAACAAATCAAAAAATATTTCATAAAAAAAAGTTCAAATATCAACCTTTTTTGTGCCAATCTTCTACTTTTCTTCTTATTTGCTTGTATCCGCCGCTTTGTAGAGCCCATACTTACTTTTACGCTAACACAAAAATTCTCTAATTTATATATTATTATATATCCACTAGCAACGAGCAACTGCATACATTCGTAAATGGAAAAAGAAAAACCGACTACCGAGTACGGTGCTGGCTGTTGATGAGAGAGACCGTGTCGCATAAGCTGTATGAGTTAAAATAGCTTGTAATTTTGACGACGGAAAGCGCGCTATATTCTACTGTGGACGGAATATTTTGGCTACCCGCCTCACAAATTATTCATTTGATCGTCGATGAGATTTAATTTTTCGGACCGTAGCTCTTAAGTAAAGTGTTTATTTATGATTTACGCATATTTGATGAAATTTTCATAGTGTTTGAGACAATTTTCAGAGAATAATGTATCAACTTGGAAAGAATTAATTTTGAAAATAAAAATGTATATTTATAGGAAAGCGAGTGAGGCGGCGCCTCAGTTGCCTCATCTGACGAGCCGCCGCTGCTTTCTTCTGTTACAGTTTCTCCATCGAAAGTCAGTTTTATGTTTTGACGAGGCTTTTTATTATTGTTGGTAAAAGAATTTACAGTGTTCCAGATTTTTTTTGAATCGGATTGACACTCGGCTAATTGTTTTTTATAAAAGTCAATTTTTGTAATATTCAATAATTTTTTTAGTTTATTTTTAAATATCTTATAAGTTCTTTCATATTCTTGGTTTGTAGGATTTTTGCGGCATATATTATAAAGAATTTTTTTTACACTGACTAAATAAGGCCTTTTGTAATCCATGGATGTCTCTTTCTGGTCTTTATTTACATTATACTTTGTAGTCGCTGAACTATTGTAGTTTTTAACGTTACTGTGAACTGCTCAAATGCCGAGTTAGTATTTGGATTAAGATATATTTTCATTAATTACATGATTTTCTATTTTTTTCAGATTGATAATTATTAGCACTTATATGAATCTTCTTTTTATTTAAGAAAATATTTACAAATTTTAGCTCCCCCAATCTGTTTATTTTAAATTCTAACTCATTTATAAACGCAGCTTTTACATACAACAAAACACCATCATTTTGGTTGTATTCACCCGTATTGTAGATTGTAGTGTATCCATCCATTCTAAACATATTCACATCTTCCACTTGCCAGGTTTCTGTAAAAATTATTATATCAAAATCAATATTCATAGTATGAAAACAGCTCAAATGACCTAGCACTTCATTAAAATTTTTATGAATGCTTCGATATTGCTATGAAACACCGAAAAATAGTTATCATAATGCTCAATGCTACAAACAAAATCGGTACTACTACTAATGACTTTATACTTTTTCTCTGTTAGAATAAAATCTCGTAAATACTGATCCATTTTAAATTGGCAAATAGATAGCTTGTGTTAAAAAAAATCACTAAAAATATATACAGTAAATTTCATAAACAAGAAGTATTATATACACCAAAACAAACAATTGCAACAGTAGATATTTAGCTGATCAAGTGAGCAACTAAACCGATATAAAATTGAAATAAAATAACCTAACCTAACAATATTATAAGACAGTTGAAGTAAAACAATTGTAACAATAAGGACTATCAAGAAAATAAAAGATAAACAGCATCAGATAATTCTAGTAAATACCAAAAGCAATATTAATTGTGTTTATAAAAAAGTACTCGCAAATAAAACACTGAACATGATAACCAGTAACTTATTAAGACAGTATGTACAAAAATACAGGAACTAAGAGAATAGTGGTCCAACAATCTATAAGAACAGTTAATTTGTTTGATGTTTTTCTATGCCATATATAGACACTTCACAACCCACCTGGTGATCACTTAATTCCCTTGGTTTGATTAAGGAGGTAGAATCGGAATCAAACTCAAGTAATTTATCATATCCTGGCTCTCTTTTTGTATCAGCCTTAGTATTATCATTTCAATGGATAGTCTTCATCAGTTTCTTATCCCTTTTAGATGATATGACTTGCGCTACAGAAGGAACTGCCAAGAACGGATCACTAGACCACAAGTTTGCCTAATGCGAAAGTTTGTAGATTTCCATTATTATCATAACACCTATGACAGCTTTAATTTCGTCTTTGGAAGTGTTCTGCCAATGTTTTGACGAACTAGGTCCCTCTTTCCTCGGAAGGTTTTGTGATGAGTATAAATTGATTTCCTTAGCGTGATGAGGAACTTTAAGAAGACCTTCAGCGGTTTTACTAAAGTTGGTGTTTACGTCGTGTAGTTCCTCGCATGATTCAGTCCATATGAATGGTTCTTCATAATCAACGTCGTTGTCCTTATTTTCGCTGCTTTCATCCTACATCGCTAAGTCTGGACTAACTGGACTATCGGAGCTATGTTGTTGTCAGGAAGTAAAGGTGCCTTAGCAATGCTAGTTAAGGTATAATTTAGACTAGTACCGGAAGCCATGGCCTCTATAATCTCCAATTCTTCATTTGCTCCATTCATCATTCTTTTGAGTCCTCCTTGTTGTCAGGGAGGCTATGGTAGTATTTGAGGGCACTATCTCGGTGCTTGTGATTATTTAAGTCCCACATGACTGCAAAAAAATACATTTAAGTAATAGAAGCATATGCTGTGAACTGGAAAGCATATTGGGCGGTGGGAAGTTTTCTTACCGTACCTTAAAAGTAAATTTTTCTAATATCAAAAAGGTTTAAAACATGAAAATATACGCACTTGTACTAAGTAATAAATCTAGCCAAATTAAAACGCTTATTCCTTACCTAATTGAAATGATTGCAGATTACCAGCACGGACACAAAATTTGCATACCAAAATTATATAAACTCGCCATTTACCATAGATCAAGAAAAATCCAAGGGAGAATACTAAGCTTAGGTAACATTTTCCAGTTTCTCAGTATCTGGATATGTCCGATAGATGGCAGCGGTTATACCGTTAAGGAGTATTTCTCCCGTTGCCCATAAAAAAGATTTATGATGTTGAGAAAATTACTTCCGCAACCAACGAAATAGTTAATTGTTTCTAAAAATAGTTATTTTTCACTGTTTTCAATTATCTCTAAGCGTTTTAATAGTTTAACTAACACTGTTCCTATTTTCTAAGTAACGGGTGCAATTAAGGGTTTTTGTTCCTGTATACAACATACGCGTGGTTGAATGTGAATTATAGACAGTGCATAATACATGTTTTGTCTATCTGTAATAATAAAATATTCCTAAAATATATATATATATATATATATATATATATATATATATATATAGATATTTGAAACATATTTTTCCATTTTTTACCATCACCTCAACCACGCATATCACATATCTAATAAATAGAAAATCTAGGGGAGATCCTTTTACTTTGGAACGGTATTTCAATAAGAAGAAAATTAAGCATGTTTTGAAATTTATTTTGAAATCAAAGTGTTTTATTTAACTCAAACATCTTTAAAAAAACATATAAAAACTAATTTTAACAATAAGCATGAGAATGAAAAAGTGTTAACGAGCAGAACGTCTCAAAGTATACATACCTGCATGTTCTTTGGAACTTAAGTTTTTGTACTTTGAAACCCCAGTTATTGAACCATATAAGAAAAAAATCAATAGAAAATGTCACTACAGCATTTCTTCTGGCAGTACCTCCCACCACTGTAGGGACTTCTAGTTTAAGAACCACTTCTTCTTCATTTAACTGATAGAGAGTGTCATCATCGAAGAACAACTTGGCAACAAACACATTTTTTTAATATATAAAAACATCATTGCTAAGTTCAACAATATGAGCAACGCAATAGTTATTTGTCTTTTTTGTTGCAATTTGTGCTAAAAAATCTCCTACACCAGGCTTGTCGTCAGACTCATCTTTCTCTTCCTGTTCTGCAATAACAAAATCTACCTCATCTAATGAATCGTCGAAAGGTATTTCACATCCTTCATTAGATCTTCGTCAGAACTACGCTCATACATCTTTTAGTTGCTTTTTGCTTTTTCGTAGTGAATTTGTTTTTATTTTTAAGGAGCGCCAGAGGTTCAATACATTGCCTTGGTTTTTTTGTATCCTTTCTTGGTAACTTTTCTAGTAGCAACCTTCGGAAAATGGACGACTTTGTTCGGGTTTTATATGTTAGTTTACATTTGCTACTAATGAAGAACTAAGATCAGAAGACATTGAGGTTATTTTGGAAGATATTCCTGGTTCTTCTACAGAAATATTAGTTTCGAAAAAACTGTATCCATCTGGTGGTTGTTCGCCTTCTGGTGGTTTGTCGGTAACATAAGAACTAAGAAATACATTTTCTTCGAAGACGTTTCTATTAAATGGATCGGAGCAAGCAGTGTTGTAATATTTTTTTAGAGGCCACCACTCTTCCTGCTTTTCGGTTGGTAATCCAAGAAGGGGCAGTTAATAATATTTACACGTGGGTAATTATATGCTAATTTTCTTAGTTCGGCGGTTGAGAGGCCGTAATGCATTTTGGGATAAATGTTAACATACCTTAGTTGCTCATCATCTTGCTCTTTTGTGAAGACCAACTTGACGTCTTGTGGTGCACTATGCACAAAATCTTAATTTCCAGACTCCCTGTGTTTCTTGAGGTGCCTACATAGTGTTGCCTTGGACACTTTAAAATCTGCGCTGGCCTGTCGAAAACTCAACTGATTTTTCAATACAGCCTCAGCAGCTGCTACCACATTTTCGGGTACAGGATTTATCCTTTTAACATTTTGTTACGTGGCATCTGCAAAAAAGAAAAAATTACGTTTAAAATTTTGAAATTGAACAACGTGTATTTTGGGACAAGTCCAAAGAACACGACTAGCACCTCTATACAATTTTCGATTTTAAAACTCTCAAAAATAATCTAAAACTGCTAAAGCAATAATAAAAATACATGATATAAGATATCTACGATATCTAAAAATATACAAAATATTAATGCGTTAATTAACTTACGTTTATATTAGCCGATGATTAACGATTTAAAAATACATATTTAATGTGCACAATAGTTCGTCTGGTAAATTGTTGGACCATTCTAATTTGCCATACATTTTCAGCCGTCTATGATCGTATTGCATCATTACATGTTTGTTTAAGAATCTTAAACCTGAAGTTTACTGTAAAACTGTAACGTTTCAAAGTACAAGCGGTCTCAAAGTACAAGGATCTCCCCTATATGCCAAAAACTTCCTCTCATATGAGCCGTTAAGTGCTAAAGTGGCGTAAGTCAAGAATTCTGAATTTCATATAATGAAGGTTAAAGTAAAAGGTTTGTTAAACACGATATGAAAAATATATCTGAACAATTTTTGGAGTGCCAACTGGTGACATACGTCATCAACTAATAAGGCTAATTTGCAGCTGAAAGATCGAAACAGTTTTTTTTTATAGTACTTTTTTTTGACTTACACCACTTCTGCAATAAACATTTGTTCGAACCTTTTGCAATTATTGACTTACACTTTAAGAGGTGAATGGGTATCGTGAAATACAGCATAATAATATCGACTAAATGATAATCATCATACGAATAATAGACTTTTATTCATTTTTGCATTAAAAAACACGTAACAAAACATAACATGAAATTAATAAAATTAAATTTCTTGTTACAAAAACTAATATTAATGAACTTCAAGCATAAGGAACATTTTTATCATCATCACTTTCTTGGTCTTCCATGAAGAGTAAAGGCCCATTATCTTCGATATCTTTTGCTGTTTTTAGGGAAGTAAAAAACTCGTGGTGAATAGGTGGAATATATGGGAGCAAATCAAGCATGTCGTTTTTCTTGGCTTCTGTTATTGGTCTTGGTGCGTTGAAAAGACGCCTTTGCTTGATGTCTTCAAATGGTTGTTTAATTGAGGTTTTTGCTGGTGGCAAAGAAAGTTTGCAAAACGGCATATTTTCGTTAAGAGTTTCTTTATAAAACATAGCATGGGGGCTTTCCTTTGTAAATCTGATCCACATTTGAAGCCAATTGATCGGTGCACCATCTTCATTCATTTTCCTTCTTGTGACTGCTTTTTCTAGTTGTCCCGTTGATTTAAAATCTGCCTGCTCCATTACTAGAACCCGAAACTTATTTTTCGTGCGAGCAGTGCGAATAGTGTCATACCAATCTGAAGGAATATAATGAACTTTTTTTCGAGCGGCAGATTCAATATTGCCGAAGTCGGAATCGTTTTTCATGTATGAATGACCAGAAACAAGAAATTTATGATCAATCACAGAAATACTGTTAGAGTGGTCCATTGCTATTTTCATCCAGGTTAATGCTAATTTAAAATTGCGGTTTTGTCCAGTGCAATTGTCGCTGTATGCTATTATGTGCTTTTTTCCAACTGCTTCATGCTTGAGATGCAGCGATCGGCAGGAGGCTATTTCCTGGGAACCTCTTGAGGCAACAGTCTCATCCCAAACATACATCCAAGCTTTATTGGTGGCTAGTTCATGAACTCCCAAATTATAGCAATATAAGTTTCTCTTATAATACGCTACAGATGTGGTTAGGGTAGGAAATGCTAAAGCTTTTTCTAGGTCAAATGAAATGACATGCAATTCCTGGTTTGTCAGCGCCAATTCAGAATCATTCTTCATGGACTGTCTCGCTTTCTCTGCTTTTCGCAAATGAAGATCTCGTTGACTTACTATGGATTCTTTTTCAGGCTCAGGAGTGGCCTCAATAAGTAACTTCAGCTTATCGCACTGTTGGCATGTATCTTTTAGAGGCATATGGAAGTGTAAGTTTTCTTCTTTAAATTTCATCCTGTACACGCTCTCACTAACAGGCACTGATTTATTTTCGGTGGAACGTTTCTTGTATAGATTGTACATTTTTCTCAAATTTAAACTGGGGTCTAAATATTTACGATTGGGATTGTGTGTTCTTGTGTAATGACTTGTGTAAGCTGGAAAACTTTTTATGTGATTTATAACTTCGTCGATTCTGCTTTCTTCAATTTTGTTCGCACTAGGTCCTTTCCCTCTTAAATCATTTCCAATTTGTCCTTCTTTTTCTTTCTTCAGCGCTCTAGACATTCTACCATCTGATATTTGAAATGTTTTTAAAAAATATTGCTTACAAACTTTTACACTCTGGCCATCAATATTCAGAAAATATTTATTTGAAACGCCCTTTTCGGACCTGCTTCCATCACGTCTCCGTCTCTGTATAACTGCTTGTTTTTTTATAAGTCCGCAAATATATGTATTTTGTTGCGTCCAGCTACACATTCTCCAAAACGAGTTAAAGATAATTCTTCGTTGATCTTCATTTATTTTTGAATGACACCTCTTATTGCAGCTACACTCGACATTTTGGAATATTTTGTCAGTACCAGAATTTCTCCTAGCCTTTTTTACATTTCTTTTCCATCCGGATTCGTTTCTACGCCTTCTTTTAGACGTATTAGGAGTTGCAGTACTTTCCACATCTATTGCAGGCTCACTTGAACCAATAGAATAATTCTGAGAGTCAACTGAAAAAATAAAATCAGTACTTGTTAAACGACCTGCATAATAATCACTTGATACATTTTGTCGTTTGCAAATACTTCAGAAAAATAGGGGTAAAAATGCAGTGATTTTGTAAATATCTTCTTATTTTTTAGAAAATAATTATAATATATAGCCAAACATTTTCAAAAAGCTGGGTTTCTAGGTTATGTTTCCAATTATAACGTATTTTTAACGATTAATAATAAATTAGCATTTACTTACCTCTATCAGAATCTGCAGACGAGGAACTGCTACTAGGCACGAAGTCTTTGTCAGCAACATCATCATCAGAATCTAAATAATCGGAGTCTGAACACATTTTGATACCGTTTAGAACAACAATAAACGTACTAAACAAAACCGTATACAAAATAATGACTTACACCACTAATGTATAAACTGTAAACGTCATTCAGTTTTCTGGTTCTTGACATTAGCGCCATCTATGAAAAAACCAATAAAGCTAGACTTACGCCACTTATGTATAAGATAGAATGAAGATGTTGCTTTTGATTTCTGGTGTAAAATAAAAATGAGGAAAAATTGACTTACACCACATTTGCATTCAACGGCTCATATATGAGGAATATTTGGTGCGTATTATTTGTTTCTCAAGTTCCAACAAGTATATAAAAAATATGATTTTTCTTTGCCCAAGTATACCCCTATTGGTGCAAAAAGTTACACAGTCCCTGGTATACTTGGGATAATCGTGATGTAAAATTACACTTTGTACAGAATATGTTGGTTTTTGAGAAGGCCTTGTTTAGGGTTATTTGGCCTCTAACTCCCCTAAATTTTAAGGCGTTTTGTTTTACGATTTGATTTTAAACGAATTAATAATAGTCACATTTTATTTTCTTAACATATTCTTATTTTATTTCATAAAAAAACTGTCGAAGTACGTCATAAACCAAAAAATATTTGTCTATTGAGTGAGTTACGTACGATTTTCTAATTTTTTGAAAGAGTAGCGGCTTCTAGAAATCTGAACATCTTTGAACACTTTGACGATTGTTTTTTTCATCAATTTTGCAGCCATCGACTATATTTGGATAAATAAAAAACTTATTGTTTGTTGTGTTTTTTTCTTGAAGTATTACACTGGAACTTTCCAGGGTCATTACTAATAGCCTTTACATGACCTATGAAATATTTTTGATAGTTTTTTCTTTAAAGCATCAAACAAAAATCTACACACAATAAAATCTCATATTTTAATTATATTTTTGTTTCTTTCTTCTTGTGGTTCTTTAATGCAATTTAATTAAAATGAATTCTTCGTTTTCATTCCCATAAGTTATTCACTTTCTTTGCTTTTGTTGCTGCCAAACTATTAGTGTCATGTGGCGAGAATTGGTTTTCATTATTTTCACTACTACTTTCATCTGAAGCCCCTAGGCTAATTCCAGGTCTCGCATTTAACGTTTCTTTCTTATGTTAATAATATTTTCGATTACCATTTTCTTGTATTGTATACTTGCAAACGTTTCACCCCATATTGGATTTGTGTCTGATTCTTGATTATTTTCATTTTTGCGAGGAATGCTTCTCCCTAATGGATGGGAAACATCTCTATTGCTCTAAACCCAGATAGTAGATTATGCTCAATATTTTTACTTAATTTCTTCAGCATTTGGTTTAGTAGGCTTGTAATACATCCTCTGTGTGTTTCTTTCCAAGTGTATACAATTTGCTGCCAGTATGTTTTTAGTTATTTTCCGTTATCTCTAAGCACTTTAATAAAAAAATGTTTTATACAAAAATTGTAGTTTTTTTCCCATATTCTATTTTGAGAATACTCTATGAAATAATTACTCGTCGGCAAGAGTGGGGTAAACATAACCTATATTTTTTTAAATGGAACACCCTGTATATTATGCTAAAACGAAAGACTTTTTTTTCTGATTTCAATATATATATATATATATATATATATATATATATATATATATATATATATATATATGTATATATATATCGTCGTCGAGCTGCGAATACCTCCAATGTGACAAAATACTAATTTTCCACCAGAAACGAAAAACGTATATAATTTTCACGCATCAAAAAAATAAGGGAACATTTTTAAAACAACTTTTATTGGGATAAGATTTTAATTTTATTAATAGTCTGTATTAATTTTTTATTAAAATTGGCTCAATAAGAAGAAAAAATGTACATTGGAGATATTGTAATTTTTTTTTAGACCACTTTGGAGGAATTTCAGTAGTTGCGGTACATAAGAGCTATTTTTTGTTCTTCATTAATCACTTCGGAGGAATTTCCGAGAACTTTTCTAGATAACAAACGTGTAAAAATTATTGATGATAAATTAATACACAGAAAATAATTCGCACGCACTTTTTGCTAATTATTTTATTATTTCAAAATAAAAAAAAACATGGTTTAAAAACGCCCAATTTACAATATTATAATATTTACAATATTATTATTAGTATCTACTTTTTATTTTTGATTTTCCTTGGTTGATGTGGGAGATTATCGTAAAAAGGATGGTGATCAGTTTCAATTACTCCTTTTAGATCCTGTAAGTGTTTGTATTTGTCATCAGATATAGGTAATTGGCAATTATATAAGGCTGGGTAGCTTGATAAAATTTGTGTCTCTCTTCTGTAGGGAAGTTTCTGCCAATTATCAGTATAATCTAATGTATACCATACTTCGCCATTAGGTGAGTATTTGAGCTGCCTGATGTCTACCACCACTGGATCCCTTACACGTTTTCCTGGCCTAATTGAAGTAAAGTTTGACGAAAGTTCAAACTTTTTAAAAAATGAATGATCTAACACCTTAACAAGATAGGGGTAACTTGGACGTGCCATACGCATCCTCGCCACATAATCAGTTGGGGAGTTTATGGGTTCATAAAAGTAATGTTCAAGAGATGAATGAACGGAGTATGCCCCTTTTCCAGGTACAGCTGTTGTACTGTAACATCATATTCTTTAGAAAAATCACTTAGGGCACTTGCTAACGTCTTATTTCGATTCTAATAATTGCATCCATCCGAAATGAGCACAAAATGTGTAAAATTATTTTTTAGTTCTTCTAAAAGGTAATCAATTATGCAAGAAGCAAATTCATTAGAGGAGACCCCACCATTTGCTTCATGCTAGATATAAAGTGTCACTTTTTTATTATTTAGTGAGTAAATAGTAAAATTATGCATCTGCAATTTCAGCTTATAATAACTTTCTGATGCTAGTAGCTTTGGGCATGTCAGGACACTTTGTAGATCCATTGTGATCACTAAAGTAGACTCATTAGCAAGTTCCTTCATCTTAGCTTTCGCTGCTCTTCCAGCTTCTTGTTTCTCGCGATGGGAAGTGTAATCATCTAAAGACACTGTTCCAACTTTAAATCCAACGCAAGTGTCGCACTGATCCTTGCGTGGCTTATGTATTGAAATTTTTTTCTCGTTAAGAACTAGTTTAAATGCTTTAAGATGTGTTGGTTTTTTTTTATTTTCTGTACACCACTTGACAAAAATAGAATACATATTCTGTTTCGAAATGAAACTGTAATCAACATACTCTCGCGATGTAGAGGCTCTACAGTAATGCGAAGGAACTTTCGGGATTAGAGCCAGCCATTCAACAACTGTTTCATGAAGTTCTTTTTTTCTTAACTCTCTGTCGCTCTGTGTTGCTGTTTTGTTAGTCTGGGACTCGTCTGAGTCTGAAGAATTCCCGCTTATTGTTGCTTCTTGTTTGGTCCAGCGTTTTAAAGAGTCTTCACCCAAGCTTAAAGTGTTCAAAAACATTTTACGACAAACTTTTAACCGCTTTCCGTTGTTCGTAGTTAGAAAGTAATCATGCCCTAAAGGTTTCCTAAGGTTGGCATTGTCAATATCTTTTCGGCGTCTACGTATTGCCCTGGTATTAACGCAACTAGTTACGAATATTTTTTTTTCACCCCATGAAGATAAATTCCAAAATTTAGAAAATATCTCTTTTCGGTCATCATCAGAAATGTCAAAACACAAAAAAGTTTTCATATAATTTTTCTCTACTTGCATGGCTACATCGGGATTTTATTTCCTTTTTATTTTTCATAGTGTTCGTTACAACCTTCTCCTTACTTCTCTTGTATCCCTCGTATGATTTTCCTCGAACTCTTCTAGCTTGTGCTAATTTTCTTTTCTGTGACGTACTAAGTTTTCTTTTCTGTTTGGTTATTAGGTTTTCTTCGTTGTCTGCATTTGTAGCAACTTCTAAGTTTTCTTCTATCGGTATATAGTCAGGATCATCGTTGTTATTATATTCCTCCAAGTCACTTTCTTTTACTTCTTGATTTATCTCTTTTTCTGCTAAATCTTCTATCTCAACTTCTATAACATTAAGGTCACCTACGCTCTGTGTACTCTCTTGAGGAGAATGTGACACATTTTTTTGGTTATCCGCATACGATATTTCATTTGCGATAGGTAAACCTATTTTTTCATCTCCAATTACAGTCTCCTTACCTGTTATGTTAAATACTAAGCAATTTTCATCCCATATCCTTAATGCAGTCTCTAGGTCCATCAAATCTGGTAAGTGCTGAGGTATTTCCAATTCTGATATTGGGTCTGGTAAGTCCAATTCTGGTATAATTGAGGGTGTTACTGATACCGATGCTGGATCTGATGCTATTGGGTCTGGTTCTAGCACTACTTCTTGTCCATCCATTATTGGATTTAAAACAACAGATTCGGTTTGTATCGGAGCTGACACGAGTGGGTTGGGTGATTTCGGGTCGTGTGTCAGATTTTCTGTTATCAGAGTTGATACAGGTGGGTCTGATATGACTGAATTTGGTAATACCGGCGATAAACTTAGTGATACTGAATGATTGTTCTTATTTTCTGATAGGTTTTTCATTATCTTCATAGTACGCGCAGATGCAGAAGACATCATGTTACTTGTATCTCTCTGAAAACAATAAGCATTCATTTTTTTTTGTTTTTCTTTTATTTAAACCGCGGTCACACGCTCAAGTTTTACCGTAGCTTACTTGCGTAAACTAGATTGTATACGTGTGGTCGAAAAAGCGCACGGTTTTCCGGATACAAACCGGTGTTTTCCATCCGTGCGTTGTTTCCGTCCATACGCACGTGGTTCCAGATACAAACTAGCTTGCGAAAGTAAGACTACAGTAAAACTTGGACAAGTGACCTCCGCGTTTTTTAAGCTGCTTGGCAAGTTTTTTTTGCGTTGGCTTAAATTCGTGCTATTATCCCACGAGGTACCGTAACTTATACGGCCGTAACAGCCCGTTCACACGGAAGTTCGTTTGTAACGTAACGTCGCGTCGCGTCGTGTCGTGTCGTTGATGATAGACACTTTGAGCACGCTTAAAATTTTATACGTAACCCTATGTGTGTCCGAATCTCTACATTTTCAGGATAATACGGTTTGCTTTAAATGTCTAATAAACGGCACTTTTCACGATTCGTAATATCGTAAGCGCGTGTGAAACTTGCCATAAAATTCGTTTCGCTATAAATTACGATCTGGAAAAATAGACGAATCATCCCCGTGTGAACGTACTGTAAGGTGGTAAAGGTTACTGTACCGTAACACTATACACAGCCTTTATAAAAAGCAACATAACCTCAAATTATACTAATTTCACTAATTTGATTAATTAATTAACTAATTAATTATTTAAAATACTTGTACATTAAAACACTTACCTAAAATAGAGTAGGGTCACTTTTTGATCACTATATTACGATTGTTTTAACGTTTATTTCACAGCAAATCTAGAGAAAAACGTTTATAACTTTATGGCGCGAATTCTCAGATGAATGATATTCTATAGAAAAAGCTCCGAAGTGTCACATCATAAGTGGGAATATCTCCAATGTACATACATACTTCACAATGGAGGTATTATACGTTCTGAAAAAACCACCATCTGTTTGAAATTTGCACATCGAGCATATTACTATCCTACATTTTAGATAATGATCACATTGGTTATTTAAGAAAGGAGTTATTATTGAATTTTATGCCGACTTTCACATTGGAGGTATTTCCACTATGTAGATAAAACCGTCGGTTTGGTACAAAACCATTTTTGAGGAATTGGAGTAAAACGCGGTTAAACATTTCAATTTATTGTAACTTAATTGTTATTCGTAGCATTTTTCTACAAATTTAGGAGTTTTTATATAGCTAAATAAATATATAATATTCAATTTGTTTTTGATAAAAAAAGGGGATAATTGGGGACATAGGATAGTTTGAACATCTGGCACCTTAAAGGCAAACTAGCCTAAGTTGTTTAAGTGGACTTAGGCTACTAGAGTACGTTTCTTTCTGGACATAGGTTAATATTATTTTGTGATAGGTATGGACAAAAAATACTAACCTTTTTAAACTATTATCTTTATTTTGAAATACATTATGATAGTAGAGATAGGTAAGTACATAAACTAAACATATTATATTATTAAACTACGCTAACAAAAAATAATTACTGATGAGGTAAACTTAAGAAAAAGTCTTGATATTCTTTGGCAATAGCATTTTTTCTACAGAAGTACATTATAGAGTCATATTTCATTTTTGAAATGGGTATTAACTGATTTCTTATTGGTTTCAGAGTATATTCAAGTAAACTCATGGGCTGTTTTCTTAAGCCTTGGCTAATATTTATTTCAAAAAAATCTTCTTGAAGTTTGTATGCAAATTTTAAAATGTGTGGATTTGCAACATCCACTTTCACACAGCTAATATCTGACCATTTTACGATATTTCCAGCAGTACATTTTTCTAATTTTTTTTTTGTACATTGTAATAGTAAGTCTTTGAGATCAAAAAAGTCAGTTTGATCCATTTCAACGACAAAATAAGGTTTTTTAATACATGCAGTTCGAGCAATTGTAGCCCATTGCCCTGAAGTATATACTGGAATACGTCTGGCGCAGCGTTCTATGGCGCTATGCATAGAGTCGCCTTCATTCTGCGTATGCCCTACCTGCATAAAATTTAAAGAAATTTTAATTTTAAATTTTACAGCAGCATAAAGGAGCATAATGTACATAAACTTATTTTTGTTTTGCCCAGCGCAATTGTCAGAAAAAAATGATATTTCCCTAAAACCCCCCTCTACTTTCGTTTTTATAAATTTTAAAATGCAGCTTCCTATTTCACAAGTTCCGCGGGACGCTATAGCTTCATGCCACATATAACAATATCCTTGTTTTTTACCAGCCTCATAAACCGTTAAATTGTATGTGGCTACTTTTGATTTATAATAGGCTTGGCCCACTTCAACTTTTGGGCACTATAACACCTGTTGAAGATCAAAAATAGCTAAACAAAAGCTGCTATCATTAGAAGCTTTAAGCTTATCATCTTCCTTTTTCTTCCTCATTAATTCTTTATTTAATAGGTGATTTTCAAATTCGTTGCGCAATTGAAGTTTCTGGGAGTCATTTGAATTTTGATAATTTACGCACAAGTCGCATTGATCCTTTTTGGGAATGTGGAATCCTAAATTAAATTTGTTAACAAATATCGAACGATACATGGATTCGCGAACTACATCTTTCTTATCAACACCGGTTTCTTTGCAGTAATCAATGTAGAGTCTAAACATTTTGGAAATGTTTAAAGAACCAGGTAAGTATCTTTTTAAAGAATCTTTACGTGAGTAGTGACTTTCGACGGCATCAAACGAATTTATGTGTTGTTTTACTAAGAGTAATTATTTGTCGCTAATGCGGGATTTTGCTGGATTTCTACCTCTATTATCATTATCTACAGTAACCATGTTTTCGCAAATATTACGCTTTGCTGCTACAGTTTTGACTATTTGATGACTTATTCCAAGAGTGTTTAGAAAAAAAGTTTGACATACTTTTTCTCTCTTACCTTCCTCTGATAAAAAATGATATAAATAAGTCATTTTTCTTCGACTATTTCCATCTAAATTTGAAGAATCTTCATCACTAGAGTGGTCTATTGTGTCCTGAGCATTTTGACGACGTCGAAGACGCTGCCGAGTTTTGTTTTTAAAATCAACAAAGCGCAAAATAAAATCTCGTTGACGGTTAACGTCTCCCAAGGCCCAATACTCTGTAAAAATGGAAAGCCGCATGTCTTTTGATATTTTACCAACGCACTTAAGCCGACACGTGTTTCTGCAGGGCTCTTTTAATTTTCTTTCCAAAACAATTTTGTTTTTAGTATTTGTGTAAGTTTTCCCTAAATTCCTCAATTTCTTCGCGACATTTCTCTTCCACTTGGTTGAATTTCTTTTTCTTTTTCTTGTCTTCTGTAACCCTAGCTCTTGTTCCACAAGAGTATTGGTCTCAGTTTCGTCTTCAGAAGTTGTACTGTTTGTGTCATTGTTTGATATAAGATAGTTCACTGAAACGCGGTTGTTTGTATTCTGCAGCGGTATATAATCGGAATCGGAGTCATCGAGATAAGGGTCAGGTTCGGACAGCGAAGCCGTAGAATATATGTCATCTAGAAAAAAAAATATGCTGTATAGTGGCTATGCACTATTTCTAACGTCATAATTAAATAGAAAAAAACATTTCTTCTAACCATCAATCGTAGAACTTCCTATAGGAATGTTTGTCAATTCCGTCAGTACAGGTTCAGGGGTATTTGAGATTAATATTTCTTCTTCGAGGAAATTTGTCGAAGTATCACTAAAACCTGCAAAAAAGTTTAGGTTATGGTCACGTTGTTGAAAAATGGGTAAAGATTTATTTAAAGAGTATCTGTATTTTTAAGTTTATTTTTTTTGTTTTTAAAATTGCCTAAAACAAATCTTACCCTCAATTATAGCACTTTCCATGGGAAAACTCCGTCAATTTAGGTTCAATGGGATTTGAAACCATTTCTACTTCGGGGCAATATTTTGGAGCATCACTGCAACCTGCAAAGAGATGATTGTTATTAATATAACAAGGTTCAAAAATGTTTAAAAAAACTAAGTTTCTTCCTAGACTATGTTGTACTTTAAAGTTTAAAGAATTTAATCATGCACTATTTCTTATGTCATTATTAAATAGAAAAAACTTATGTTTAAAACAATAGCCCAAAAACATTTTTTTTTACCTTCAATTGTAGAACTTCCTATAGGAATGTTTGTCAATTTCGTCATTACAGGTTCAGGAGTATTTGAGATTAGTATTTCTTCTTCGAGGAAATATGTCAAAGTATCACTAAAACCTGCAAAGAGGTTTAGATTAAGGTCACGATATTGAAAAATGGGTAAAGATTTCTTCAGGGGTATTTGTATTTTAAAGTTTAATTTTTTTAGTTTGTAAAACTTTATACTAAAACAAATCTTACCATCGATGGGAACGTTTGTCAACTCCGGCGTTAATTTAGGTTCTATTTCGGGACAATAATATATTGGAGCATCACTGTAACCTGCAAAAAGATGATTGTAATTATTGTAATCATGTTCAATAAAAGTGGTCAAGTGCGAGTGGTACTCGCTCAAAAAGGGTTCCGTACGAAGAATACTTGTTTTGTAATAATATTTAAGAAGAAATAAAATTTGGACAAACTGAAATAATTTCAAGCTTTTGCCTCTTAGCGTTCGTTGCGGACGGTCGCCCCACGTGCTCTCGCGTTAGCCGCAGCGGCGCCGGCGCGGCGGTCGCAGTTAGAGATCATAAATAAACATCTAACAAAAATATGTTGCTTATCGGCTGACTCTGGCGTTGAAATATAATTGAGTCGCTTATTTAGAAAAATAATATTTTTAAAATATACGTAAAATAAGATTAAAACGATGCCTGCATTGAGGTAATGAATGGTAAAAATTAAACTTTCTGATGTAAATTTTTCAAAAACTATGCGTAATATGAGCATCGCTATAGTTTTCCTGTATTATATAGGTAAATATCTACAAAATGTGAGTTTTTCACATTTTTGACATCAGTAGTTTCTGAGATAAGGGGGGGGGAACGGTCATTTTTGACACATTTTCGGCAATAATTCCTAAAATTTTTGAAAAAAAAATTGGAAAAAAATATTTTTGAAATCCTTACATGTAGCCCTTTCCAATGATACCCCACATGAACCATTTCTTTTAAAAAAAATTTTTTGAACTTGACATTTTTCTCCCTCCACAATTTTTCGTGTCACATTTTTTGAAAAAAATATCTGCAAAATATGGCAGTCAACAAGATATATAACTATGGCAAATTTCAAGTTTCTGCGTTAAATGGTTTCTGAGATAAATGCCTGTGACAGACAGACAGACAGACGGACACGTGAGTGATCTTATAAGGGTTCCGTTTTTACATTGGAAGTACGGAACCCTAAAAATGGGTAAAAAATACCTAATTTTTTTATACTATAATGTTCTAAAAGTTTAAATATGCAATATCTTTTAAGGTATGGTTTTGCTGGAACGTCTGAGACTGCGACTCGCGATTGCGTTTCAATTAAGATGACAGTTGTTTTAATCTAAATTAATTGTCATTTAAAATGTCAACTAAATCCGCCAAGAGGTTGTTAGTAGGATTCTATTTGCATCCAGATGAGATCCGTTCACTGTTACTGTCAACAAAAAATAACCCAAAACTACATAAAAAAAACGATAAAAACGTTATGGCCTTGTTTGTACATTACATTTAATTAATTACAATTTATTATTGTATTTAAATTTAATAATAGAAAGTAAATAATAAAAAAGTGACCCAAAAAAGTAAACTGATCTGATCTTGATGCAAATAGAATCCTACTATTAATGCAACGTTTAAAAATGGCTCCCTGGGCAACTCCTTTTTAATTAATTTAAGCCCATTTTAAAACAACAAAGTAAAAGTACCCTCAACAGCAAAAAATACTGCTACATTCAAAATCATGTCAAAACATCATAATGTGAATGTTCTCCTGTGAAAAACTATGCTCAAATTAACACTATGATGTTTTGACCACAGTGTAAGCTGTGTTTTGACCTTAAATGAAGCAGTATTTTTTGCTGTTGAGAGTACATAGGCGAAAGCCAAAAGCCCGAAAACATCTCCAAATCGAGCTGGTGATTACCCAGCAGCAAAGGTAAAAGCCCAAGAAGCAATCAAATTTAAAAACAATAGTGAGGTTATATTTCGGCTAGGGCAAATTTCAGATCTGATGATAATAATTAAATCAGCTTACCTGTCTCTCCGCTGGAACTTATGGTTGCTTTATTTAGCACCAAATCCACCATTTTTTTACATCTGGAAGTCATTGTTTAATGTTTAATGAAAACATTCACTAACACAACATTTGATCACAAAAATAATAATTAAACCGCCAACTGCCAAAATCTGGAATTTTCTGGCAATTCTCGACAAACGTTTTGGTTAAAAATAATGCAACCGAGTACACGCGACTTGAAAACGTATTTCGTTTATTAGATTTCTACGAGGTATTTGTGTCGCGCGCAAACTATTCTATGGGGACATAGGATAGTTTAGATTAATAAAAATAGTTATAGGTCGAGCTTACCCAAACTATCCTAAGTCCATAAGGGGACAGAGGATAGTTTTCATTAATAAAAAAAGTTAAGGTCGAACTTAGGATATTTTGCATTTGTCTCCTTTAAAAGACACTAAATACGAATAATGGACTTAGGATAGTTTTAATACAAAATATAGGTCCTATTTTAAAGGTTTGCATGTATAACTCAATTTCGGAAAAAATTGTTGATAGTTTTGTACCAAACCGACGAAACTATGGTGAGTTTATTCATGTCAGAAACTCATTTTCGGAAATTTTGTCACATTGGAGGTATTCGCAGCTCGACGACGATATATATATATATATATATATATATATATATATATATATATATATATATTATTTGAATGAGCCATTTTTGAGATATTTTAATTTAAATTATTAATTTTTTGCAAACATTTTTTATAGTGACAAAGAAAACCATAGAAACAATAAAACGATAACGTTGTTTAGTTTTACAAATTTATACATTTTCTACATATCCTCCTTGATTTTCAATACATTTAATCAAATTATTCCTCATTTTATTATTAATAGAAGCGGAAATAGAGTTTTGATAATAATTATTTAGATTAAATATTTCACCTTCTATTCTTTGTCTAAGAACGTTTAAATCTGGAGGCCTATTATAATAAATCCGGTTTTTTAAGAACCTCTATAAAAAATGTCTAGAGGATTTAGGTCGGGACTGTTCGCTGGCCACCTTAACGTACCATGCCTACCGATCCAAATATCATAACGGTTGTTTAGATAATTTGTGACAGGCATTATTATGAGGTGGAGCGCTATCTTGTTGTCAAATAAGGCGGTTATATTGGCCAATTGGTAGATCCTCCAAAAGATTTTCAATTTGGTTCTGAAGAAGATTGGTATATCGCTCCCCGTTTAAATTTCCATTTAAAAATATAGGACCAATGATTTTGTTTCGATGTATCCCACACCAAACACTCAAAGACCTACGCCCCTGAATCTTAACCGCCTGAATTTGGTGAAGGTTTTCTCTAGACCAATAATGTTTGTTCTTCCTACTAAACATTCCTGCTGTAGTGAAGGAAGACTCGTCGGTGAACAGGATATTATTGAAAAACTCTGGATCCTGCTGCAGAAGCGTACCCATTTGCAAAGCATATGCCAATCGTTCCCTCATGTTTTGCTCGGAAAGATTCTGGACAGGCATATATTTAAAAGGATGAAACTTGTAAAATTTTAAGGTCGAATAAATTTTATAATCTGTTTTATTTAGTTCAGCTGCCGCATCCGAGATTGATCCTCCAGGATTTTCTAAAATTGTAATAAACTTAGGTAGTGCTAATCCAATAGAAAAAGAGTAAGGAGTATTACCTTGAAAAAAGAGTAGTATATTTAAATCTTCGTTTTCAACTCGCGCTACAGTGTATATATATATATATATATATATATATATATATATATATATATATATATATATATATATATATATATATATATATATATATATATATACAGTGACCGTCTAAAGTCTGTTCCCCCCTACTAATTTTTGAGCCAACTCGTATATCACAACGAAATTTGGAGGGCTTAAATAGGAGATGAAAAGCTATTTTTTTTTATGAAAAAATGATAGCTAAAAGTTATAAAATGGCGGCTACGCGCCATCTTGAATTAATATTTTAAATACAACACCCCGCATATTATTCCATTTTCAAAATCTGCTCATTATTCTTAACATTTTTCTCTAATACACTTTATTCCTAAATGTAATTGTTTTCGAAATAATGACGTTTGAAAATTGAAAATCCGGTTTAAAATGAAGTAATGGTTTTAGTCACTTTCGATAAAAAATTCTGCTAACTAAATTTTTTAATTAATTTGTAGTTAAATCTTTTAATGAATTCGACTAGTAAGAGGCATAAAGACAGTACTTTAAGGATAAACAGTACCAATTACCGGAAAATCTTGAAGGTTACGAATTTGTTCTGTAAATTCACAAGGAAAACAAATTATTTGGTAAAAAAATATTTTATTTATTTTTGAATAACACTTATTTAACCCCAACAATAATTATTTTATCAAGTGTTCGATGTGGCCACTTCCTAAATCTTGACAATAAAGTGCCCTATTATGAATAGCTTCTCTCACGTTGATGAAAGTCTGTTCATCTATTTCTTCACATGCTTCTCTTATTCTGCGTTCCAACTCTTCTATTGTTTGATATTCAGTGGCGTAGATTTTTAACTTCAGATATCCCCAAAGGAAAAAATCTAGAGGGGTAAGATCCGGAGATCTTGGTGGCCATTCTGTACTTCCCCTGCGACCTATCCATCGCCCAGGAAAGTTTGTATCGAGATACTCTCTAACCATGCGATAGAAATGGGGAGGTGCTCCGTCCTGCTGAAATATGATTTCACGATTTTCAAACTCTTCCTGATTGTTTAATACAATTTGTCTTATTCGAGGTTCAATTTCAGTTTCTAAAAGATTTCTGTATTTGATCTCCTGTAAGATTGCCTCTGATGAAAATCGGTCCAACAACGTGGTTGCCCAAAATCCCCGCCCAAACATTAACTTTTTCAGGAAACTGGGTATGCCCTTCTCTAAAAATATGCGGATTGGTATCGCTCCAGTATCGTACGTTCTGTTTGTTGAATTTTCCATTAAGGAAAAACGTGCATTCATCTGAGAAACATACACGTTTTAGGAAGGATCGTTCTCCTTCAATTTTTCTTGTTAACCACTCACAAAATTCAACCCTCCGGTCTGGATCATCTTCCGTGAGAGCATGCAGGATTTTCATTTTATAGGGATGAAATTTTTCATTTTTTAGGACTCTTTGGACACTTTTCGAACTTACTTCGCAGGATTCAGCAACTGCAGACGTCGACTGAGTAGGATTAATTACCATTTCAGCAACAATTTCATTTTTTTTCTTCTGAAAGAGGTGGTCTTCCTGCTCTTGGAGCATCTTTCATCGTACCAGTTGCTTGGAGCTTATTTAAAAGTTTGCGCAAATATGACCGCGAAATAGGGTTTTCGGGAAATCTATCGTTAAACATACGGACTGCTAGATGAAAATTTCTTCCAGCTTCTCCAAAAATCAAAACTGCTTCAAATTTATCGTGTAAACTGCGAGCCATGGTCACACTTTTCATAAAATAATTAAGATGCTCAACGGACTGTTTGACAGTTAGTTATCAAGATGTTACCGCGACAACGATTTTGTTTCCAACGCAAACTTGATCGTATTTTTGATTGAATTTGAAATGACCAAAATGTCAATTTTCAAACGTCATTATTTCGAAAGCAATTACATTTAGGAATAAAGTGTATTGGAGAAAAATGTTAAGAATAATGAGCAGATTTTGAAAATGGAATAATATGCGGGGTATTGTATTTAAAATATTAATTCAAGATTGCGCGTAGCCGCCATTTTATAACTTTTAGCTATAATTTTTTTATAAAAAAATAGCTTTTCATCTCCTATTTAAGCCCTCCAAATTTCGTTGCGATATACGAGTTGGCTCAAAAATTAGTAGGGGGGGAAAGGACTTTAGACGGTCACTGTATATATATATATATATATATATATATATATATATATAATATACAGGGTGTTCCATTTAAAAAAATATAGGTTATGTTTACCCCACTCTTGCCGACGAGTAATTATTTCATTGAATATTCTCAAAATAGAATATAGGAAAAAAACTACAATTTTTGTATGAAATATTTTTTTCTATTTTTAAAAATAAAGGCTACAGATAGCCACGTAAATATAATCAAAGACTCTGTACAGAGTGTCCGGATTTTATTGTATTTGCGGGGTATTTCGTTTATTAGTAGAGTTAGAAAAGTGTTGCTGTGCTTTTGATGAAACGAAAGATGGCACAAGTAGATTTCTCACGGCTCTCTTCATTTTTGAAATACAGATCAAAATTAATTTTTCTATTTTGAGTTTACCCCTCACAATTCAGTTACGTTGTAATTTATAAAAAAAGTAAAAATGGTTCTTAATAAAATTTTTTTTCATAAAATACAGTGGCGTAGTTATATATAAGATCTGATACTTTTCGAGATTGCTCAAACTTATACCTTTTTAAATGAAATACCCACTATATTTTTTCAGTCCTTTAATCGAGCATTGTAATTTTAAATACTAATTTAATTCATTAAAGTTGTCAATCCTGCATAACCGTTTTACCTGATTTAATCATTTACAAATTTTACTAATAGTAATTACACAGTTTTTATTGGATCTTTTATTTATTTTATACAGAGTCAGGTAGTGGAATGTGACGTTTTTCACTACACTGTAGTAATTAGAAATTTTGTTGTAAAAAGAAGTAAAAATCTGAAAAATAATACTCATTGAATGCAGTTTTTATCAGTTTATTATTTTTTAAATATTTTCTCGGACGTGGTTCATAACTGCGCCTCGAAGTCTTCCATCAATTCTTCTTATCCCCTCAGTTATGTTCTTTAGCTCATCCAGTGTGTGTGGCTTGTTTAGATACATTTTAGACTTTAAGTACGATCATAAGAAACAATCTGGAGCCGTTAAGTCAGGAGAACGTGCTCGCCAGGCAAGGTCTCCATTTCGGGAAATTAATCTCCCAGGAAACTTATTCCTTAAAAACTGCATAACTATTCTAGCGATGTGACTTTGCCCCATCCTGTTGAAACCATATTTCGTGATCTTCCACTCTCAATCTACGTAATTCGGCAGTAAGAAATGTTTGTAGCATTTGCAAATATCGCTCCGAGAAACGGTTACAGTTCTATTCAAAAAATACGGTCCAATAATAGCTAGTAAACTGCATACAATAACAAACCCATCAGTCATAAACAGAACTCCCCCACCCATTCATGTGTTAGGCAGTGGCGCGTTAAAATGTGTCACATTCCAGTGCCGTACCCTGTACTGTTCTAAATAGTACATCAATATCAAATTTTCTTCAATACACAAAAAATAAGTTTTACTTATACAATAACTGCTGACAGAGAATACTTTAAAGCAGACAATGAAAAGTTAAATTATCATGATGCAGAAAAGCGTGATTATAGTTTTTAACAAGTTTTTTAACAAAAGCCATGGTTCTATAGTTCGGTGCCGTCCTTCAAAAAACAAAAGAGATTGTCCGGTAATCCTTGCTGGAATATTATGACGTCAACTAGTGCTGCACAGTCCACCAAATTGTTCGTTACTTTATGTTATGTCCTTTATTATTTGGATAACAAAGCAACTGCACTATTCATTACACAATATATTACTTTGTAAATTATTAACATTTACACTATATCGAGTTAGGCCGGTTATAATTAAGACCACGTAAGTCTACACGTACCGTATCAATCATACCGGGATTAACTGAGATAGAGGAGGCGGCGTTGTCAGCACTCACGCAGGAGCTAAATATATGACTCGCCCCTTCTTTTTAACGAAACAAAATATATTTCTGTTACTTGAATTATTATTATTATTATTATTATTTTTAATAAGTATATGCAAACTGCCTCAGTTGTTTGAGGTACCACTGCTGAATTATTACCATTTACCAATAAAACTAAAAACTAATCAAACAAAACAATGTTTAAAAACAAAGATATTTAATAAAAAAAAAATGCATAATTTTAGTAACAAATTTTAACAGCACTAACTGAAGAAAAATAGCTATAAAATATTGTTTGAAATGATAAAAAGATTCAACTAAAACTAATGCTCTTGTTCTGTTACCGTATGGGTAGTATTAGAGCTACTAATAGGTCATTAAGACATCTTTTTTTTTGTATAGCTGTTAGATTCGGTATTTAATAACTTAAATTTAAAAAGAACAACTTTTTAAAGAATTATTAATACATTTGATGAGCTAAAGGTGTATGCCAGCTCAATATATATACATTTTTAGTACTCGGAAAGTTGCATAAACTGAATAAAT
The DNA here is from genome assembly GCA_030620095.1 of Kuschelorhynchus macadamiae. Classification (NCBI taxonomy): domain Eukaryota; kingdom Metazoa; phylum Arthropoda; class Insecta; order Coleoptera; family Curculionidae; genus Kuschelorhynchus; species Kuschelorhynchus macadamiae. The sequence continues at coordinate 971,834 of JAUTXW010002816.1, read as the reverse complement.
CATATTTTTAAGAAAAATATCAGGTTCCATTATTAAATAAAAACAAAATAGTTTCCTCTGCTTTTGAAGTTGAGTGTTCCAGAAAAGAGACAAATATTAACTGCAAAAGTTGGAATCAAATTCAATACAGTGGCTTCTTCACCTTGACAGAATGGCCTAGAAAGATTTATAGGCAAAAATAAGACTTCTGAATTTCTAAATACATGTGCTCAAATGACTCACCAGTGTCAAAAATCCTTCCGAAGAAGTAATTAGTTTGGTACAACAAATCTCCAAAATATTCTCCAATACAAAAAGGTAAACCTATAACAAACTTTTCTATGAGGTCTGCCGTCTAAGATCCCCTAATTTGGGCCTGAAAAATCCAGATTTAGTTGGCAGACACAAAACGACACTCGTTGCCAAAAGGATGTTAGGCTGAAGAAAAACCACTCCTTCTGTTGACAGATGTTTATATACTAGTAATCAGGGTTACCACTTTGCAAAAATGTTCCAAAATAAGTGAAGTGACAAATGACATGACAAGTTCGAATATAGTTTATAATATTATAAAGTGACAAATATTGAATATTTATAGAATAATAACTTTAATTATTTCGAACGAACAATATGTATTTGACCAAACAAATTAATTAAAACTGAAGGGTTACAAACCAAATGTGGTGCGAATTAAAAGGCCTATTTCGAAGTAATGATAGGTAGACATTTGTTAATAATCCGATGATGCCAAATTTCTCAGTTCGGAACCACTCTGAAAGTGAACTGTGACAATAAAATGAATGTTGCAGTTGATGGTTTATTTATAAGTTACGTTTAATAAACGATTTATGTTTACAATTTAAGTTACTAGTAAATGAGGGCCTTAGAATTGAAGGGGTATAAGTGCAGTTTTTTAATTATTGAGATATTGGGCTCTAAAGTAAAGTTCTTTTTTAAAATTCCATGGAAGCTATTGTGAAACTTTTTATCATTAGACTTTTAGATAATTGTGCTAGAAATATGTATATTACAAGAAAATAGACGAAAATTGTCAAAAATCTGAAAATTTTTGAAATAATGCACTTATACCCTTTTAATTCTAAACTATTATATAAATTTTGAAGAATAATAAATAAAATATATCCAAAGATAAGCAACTTTTATTGAACAAAATATGATTTTATTTTACAAATATTAGTTTTCATAATCAGACTCGACGACGTCGGTATCTGGATCTTCCTCTTCGCCTTGAGTTGATGGTCCAGGCACCACCAAATTATCATCATCTTTATTTCCACTTGGTGTTTTCTTAGTACTTTTTTTGCTCTCCTTTACAGCATGGAGCAAATTTTGGTAAAAACTGTGATAAAGCGGTGGGATGTATTCTAGAAGAGACATTAGATTATCCCATTTTAGTTTATTTATTTTAAGTCTGTCTTGACTTACGTTATCTTTAAACATATCTTCTAAGGTTAGTATTGGTCGACCGCTATTTTTGCAGGAGCAAATGCATTTTGTAAATGGAAAATGTTCTTCCAATGTCGCCTTAAAAGAAAATGAGTATGTATCTTCATACTTATCAAATTTGAAATATTGTATTTGTCTCCATTTTAAGACAAACTTATCAATGTCTTTTTTAGGGTCCGAAATCCTATCATTTAAAATATCAAATGAGTAAAAATCTTTTTGTGTCATTTCATGCACTGTAAATTTTTTACAGGATGATTGTATAACTTTTACCCAATGCTCTGGAATAAAAACCTGAGGGATTTTTCGTTTTACCTTTTCGATTAAGCCAAAATCCCGGTCGCACTCCATAAATGTATGCCCGGGCTCTAGGAATTTGTGGTGCACTTCTTGCAACCGAGTCGCTTTAACTAAAAACATAAAAAGTTTAACAATATTCTTATTTTTATTCTGCCCGCCGCAAGAATCACTATAGGCAATTAGCTTTGTAATATTTTCTGGAAGGACCTTTGTGATGAAGTGGATAAGGCAAGACCCAATTTCTTGAGATCCCCTTGATGCGATGGTTTCATTCCACACATACATGTCTGATTTACCTGTTATGAGATTGTGGACGCAAAAGTTATATGTCCAAAGCTGCCTTAAATAGAATATTTTGGAGGTGGTTAATAAAGGAGTAGGCAAAGTCTATTGTAAGTCAAAACAAATGACGTGTGTGTCTGTTGAGTCAGTATGTTTTTCTACATCCATTTTTTTACAATGTACAGCTTTTTCTGCCTTTTTTGGTGGATTTCTTGCTGAACTTTAGCAGTTTGAACCTTTTCTAAATCCTCCGAATATTTTATTATATTCTGGAAATTGTCACATTTACTGCACGTATCTGAGTTTGGTCGATGAAATCTTATGTTAAATTCTGTATTAAAAATATGTCTGTAGTAAGAACATCTGACAGGGATCGATTGTTGTTCATTGCACCATTCAGTGTACAAGCTGTACATTTTAGTTAAATTTAATTCTGAGGATAGGTACCGACTATTTAAATTAGATTTTCGTGAATAGTGGCTTACATATTTTGGAAATGAGTTTATATGCTCTATTACTTTATTTTTTTTATCCGGATCAATTTTTGGACCGGGATTAAGTCCCCTTTTATCTTTTTTGCAAATGCCATTATTGTTAATTTTTGCACACACAGTGGTGAATCTTTTATTGCTGATATCAAAAGTTTTTAGCAAAAAAGTTTTGCAGACACGCTTATTTAAAAGGTAAATCTCTGTACTAAAACGTTTATTTTTGTTTGAATTTTTTTTTCTAGAAACGGTTTTTTCTTAATACATGATGACAGAAATGAGTTTTGGAGGTCATAAGACGAGAGATTATAAAAATCTTGAAATAAACTGGTCCTATCCTCTTCTCTGATATTTTCGTTGCAGTGATATCTGCAATCATGGACGTAAGGTTTCACAGAACGTGCTGGGTGAACCTTTTTTTTATAATCAACATACGCCTTACCAGAATTTCGCAACTCCTTCCTTTTGTTATCTTGCCACTCTGCTTCTCTTCTCTTCCTCTTTCTTGTTTTTCTGGTTTCCTTCGATTCCTCTTCTTCAGTTTCTGAATCCACTCTTTGGCGTTCTCCCTCGGGCTCATAGTCACTATCTTCGTCAGTATCGTAGGGATCTACTGGTTCTAAAAAATATGATTTTATTAGTTATTTTTTAGCAAATGTTTTATATTATTACCAATCAAATGCCAAATCAATGTTTTATTCATTGACTTTCATTATTGAAATTTTTTAATTTATTGCGTTTTTAACAAACCCATAATTTTTACGTAAAAATATATAGCCGGCAGTGGTCATTTAGCCACTCAATATTACAGAAATGTCAAATTAACCTCATTTAGTAATTTTATAAAAATAATCAAGTAAAAATGAAAATAACAAATTACCTTTATCACTACTGCTTCCTTCCATTGTAAGTTCACTTATAATCACTAATACTGAAACTATAACACCTTGAACCTTCGCTTTTGTTAATTAAAGGAGGAGCTAAGTTTATCCGACGCAAATGATTCACATGAACATGTTAGCATTAAAGGGGTATAAGTGCGCTTGCATCTTTTCAATGGCAAGATTTCTGTAATTTATTTTAACACCTTTTTTGTAAGTGCCGATAGATGGCAGTAGTTTGTCGAAAATCACTTATATCTCTTCTTTACCAAATAAAATATAACTTTAAGTTTCCATATCTGTACTTAACCCTGAAAATAAAAAAATTGCACTTATACCCCTTCAATTCCAAGGCCCTCAAATAGAAATTAAAGAAAAATATGAGAATTACATTTTACTGAAATTAAAATGTTACACTACATCTAGACTTAAATCTTTATCAAATATGAGGTTAAGATGGGATTATGAAAATTGTACAATATCACTACCGGACGTTTATTGATTTCTTTAACGTAGTTTTTGTTAATACCAAGCCACCAACTGGTCCAGATCGGCTTGCAAAGCAGTTTTTTCAACATCAGCTGTGAAAAACTTTAAGTCGTCGGCGTACAGCAAATACTGCAGCAACAGAATCGGTCCCAAGTGTGATCCTGAGGGACACTCGAAGTAACTGTAAAACAGTGGCACACTGCACCACCCACAGTAACCCGTTGGAGGCGCTCGGCTAGATAAGAAGAGATGCACTCCAGGTAATGAGGATAGTGATACCAATTTTCGGAAGTTTCTTCACCAGAAGAGGATGGCATGCAATATTGAAAGCTTTCGGCAAATCAGTGCACACGACGTCCATTTGCTTTCCATTTTGCCCTGATGTAGTTACAAAGGTCTGATAGAAGGCAAGGTTGGTTGCAGTAGAGCGTTCTCTAAAAAGCCATGTTGTTCGGAAATAATATATCTCCTGTAATTTTGAGATATCTCATCCCGTAGAATAGATGCAAAAACTTTGGAATATTAGACAACATTGAAACGCCTTTATAGTTTTCAATATCTGTACGGTTTCCGGACTTGAAAACTGGCACCAAATTGGATTGTTTCTAGTAAGCAGGAAAGTAGCCCCTGAGAAAAAAATGACGAAGCGGTTCAACTAAAGAAGGACAATATGCAAAAATAAAGGTGGAATATTGTGGAGGCCAGCAAACTTCGTTGTGTCGAGCAGTTTAATTTAGAAGCCCCTTCTTCGCAGGAGAAATGGTGATTTGATAGATGCCCAGCAAACTCGATCGATTCGATCCGGTCGACATTGTTACCATAAAGAAATTGTATCAACTGCGAAAGTATTCAGCAAAAGCCGTTGTAATGCCAGATAGAGTGTGAACATTTTTGCCTTGATACTTTATAGTTAGAGGATGTGAGGAATCTGTACGAAGGATATTAAATGTTCCATTTTTAGAAACATACATATCCGTTCAATATTCCGCTTCCTTTCCGAGGTCGGAATACATACGGTAATCAACTTTATGTATATATGTTTGTACCTTTTATAGAATCTGTTATTTTAGTCAATAAGTCTTTTAAGAGGACCATCAAACCATTTGATGTACTTTAAATCCTTGGCTATTGTCTAAGGATTTCTCAAATTTGTTAGCTATCAAATTGATCTGTTGCGTTTCTAAGTGGTACATAGAATCTACAACCAAGCTTGCCGAAGCTATGGACAAAGATTAAGGGACAATAAAGCTATCATCTTCGATCCAATTAATTTGAGGCAAGTTAAAGTCTCCGTAAATTGGGAATTTATAGTCAACATATTGATTCATCAAAAGCTCACAGCTATCACAGAAGGATAGAAATCGACCTCACAGTTCGGTAGAAAGTAAACACATCCAACAATGGTGTTGAAGCCTTGCGTTTTAATCTTAATCCACATATCATCATAAGCAGACGAGCAAGTGGTCGAAATCGTCATGCGCCACCTCCTTGCTTGCAGTTGAGTTCGTCATAATTCATGTCTGTACCATAGACAATAAAACTTGGAGGTATACATTTGGATGAGCTATAATCTGAATTATGGCAAGTTTCAGAAAGAGCAATTATCTGGTAGTAAGACACAATAATGCTTCGAAAGAGTTTACATGTCTTTGTTCTCAATCCCCTCAAGTTCTGATAATAAATTATTAAAAGCTCATCAGTTGATTCTAGACTTATCGGATATTAAAAATTTGGTGCCGCAACTTCACGATCGTTAGGTAAAATGCAGTCCCTTGCCACCATACCGCTGTACAACAATTCATCAATAGAAGAATTAATAAAACTATCGCACAGGTATTTTACAAGCAATTTTTCGTTATCAAAATCCAAGTGAGCCATAATCGGTGAACTCCTCTATCAGGAGAATAAAATAAGCTTGAGACGATCCGTCAAAGAAGGAATAAAAAAGAGTATTTTATTGCAGTATAAGCTTGTTGAGAATTGGTCTATTTCCCAAGATGACGGGTAAATAACTATTAAGTTGGTGTTTGACGTTTCTGTTAGAAGGAATTTTAGTTTTTCTTTATAAATAGCTTTTCCAAGTACACAGTTTTGGGACCGATAAACAAAAAAACAAAGTCATCTTTATTGAAATTTTTATATAGAGGAAGATATTCATTGACTATCTCATCAAACAGGATACCGATTTTCCTCTAGCAAATGAAGTAAAAAAAATCCACTGACACATTTTTTGAATATTATTAAGCAGTCAATTGACAATCAAACCCTAACGAAAATATGAACATTTAATTGTCTCTAAAAGTAGTTTCTCACTGTTTTTCAATTATCTCTAAGCACTGTAATAGTTTAACTAACACTGCCCCTATTTTTTAAATCAATATTGTAATTACAATTTTTGTTTCTATTTACAGGTTGTCCGGATTTCGTTGTACTCCCAGGGTTCTCGTTTATTAGTAGAGTTGTTTAGAGACTGTTTTCGCGTATTTTGTTGAAGTATAAGCTTGTTCAGAACTGGTCTATTTCCCAAGATGACGGGCGGTTTTTGCACTATATTCCAAACAGTTTTTAATTTTGTTCCTTTAAATATTTTTTCATCGCAAACATTTTACACTTTTATTGTTAATACAATGTTTTAAGCAAGATGTAACAAAATTTTGATATTACGTTTGGAACGGGAGTGACTACAGCCCCGGCAACATGAACATAAATGTCGTGTCCCAAAACACCATTTTAAGCATTATTATTTATTGCTATACTATTCTTAGATTATTTAAATCAATACAATTTTCCAGAATTTTCCACAAAGATTACACGTTCGTTTAAACCTTAGACAAGGAAAAAAGAGGGGACGCGTAACTTTTAACCTGAACTGGCGGCCAGCTGGCACCAGACCAGTGGCGTATCCTCCGGGAGATGCCAGTTATATTTGCGATTTTATTTAGTGCAAAATATGCTTATTTTGACAATAAACAATCTAATTGAAGTAAAAAATAGACTTGCTTTTTCTACTAATTGTCATGATTCTCTACAGAACATAAGGAATACAAATATTTGCAGATTTATGTTATTTGTTAGACTCTTGGCTAAGTTTAAATAAAATTAGCATCCACAACTATTTTTTTTTCGTGACTGATTTAGCACTTAACTTACTAGGCTAATGACAAGAAAACTTACGCCACTTTGACAAAATTTAACTTAAAGAACTTTCAATAGATTTATCAAATTAGCCAGCTGTAAGAATTAAATAAAACATCAAATTGTGATCTTTACATTATTTATTCATAAACAGCCACAATATTGTTACACTATAAAAGACTAAACTAAGGTATAAATGAATAAAGAAATAAAAAAAAAACTACTGACTCTTAAATAAAATGAACTTAGTTAATTGGTTCTTTATAGGGTCTGCTATTTCTGAGCGTCTTTTGGCAATGAAATGTATTCTAATATTTAAAATAATGAACAGTCGCTATTTACAAAACTGTTCATAATATACTCGTGCTCCCTCCAAATATCTTGCAAAAAAGAGTCACTTTCATTTTCACTTATTTCTCTTATACTACTTGTTATATTTGCTTCGGGAACTTTATGTCTGCTTGCTCCAGTTAAAATTGGTATATCATCTAGAGGTATGCAGTTACCCACCCCACCTTTCCTGATTTCAGCTCTTATTAACAAACGCTTGTAAGCGGATGTAAATTGTCTTGAACTGGGATTATTATTCCACCCACCTTTAGATCTAATAGATGAGAAAAATAATTCCAAGTGGTCCTGACTGACTTTATAAATTGGCAAATGAATTAATGTTTGCTCCTGTGAGACCAATTCATTAAAAAGTAATAAGAAACTTTTAAGGCACATAATTAATCCTAAAAACCCAGTTTTTCGATTTGAATCAATTATTAATTGGCCAGTGCCGAGTTTCAGTTTAGAGAGCAAATATATGAGAAAGATATTCAATGGCTTTATTAACGAAATGTGTAGTCTTTTGGAGATTTTGTTTACAAAGGGCTTTCTTAAATGAAGGGCAAAATAATGATCTGCTATTTAATACATCAAATATATTATTGAACATTCTTATGAATTTAACGGTTGCCTCGCAACCTTGGAAATCAGAAAGTTTTAATTTATCCTGACAATACATTAGTGCATCAGCTACAGAGTTGCTTAGTAACTGTACAGCAAGCCGGACTTTCATTTTCTGTTTAAAAAGTGTAAGCCCTCAGAATCCTGCAATTTTTCTAATTTCTCAATGTATTCCCACTTAATAAATTCCCCTTCCCCATCTACTAAATTTTTTGTCCCCCAGAAAATTTCTGACTAGTTTCACCATATGACATGGATCATAAAATGCATAAATATTTTTATTATTTATTGAGAAATATGATTTTTGTTAAATTGGTGATACAACCTAAATTACTAGCCATGGTCACATTGGTGAAGCACCATCGAATGTCAAAGACACTACCCGAGCACCTACTTCTGATATTAATTTAATACCATGAGTAACCAAAGTGCATTTCTGGTTCACATTTAGCCCATTACAAAAGAAATATCAAACTGGTAATTTCCAATTGCCATTAATACAATTAACTAATAAAACGAAAGCTTCTTTGGTCATTGCATTTTGATCGTTATCTAAATCTCCCCCATAATTTACATATCCATGCATTTTTTTCCATCCCACTCAATGAGTTTCCTGATTAAAATTTCATCAATAATTAAAGAAAGAAGTACAGACCTACTAGATAACTGAACATATTTTCTTAATGTAACAAGAGATTGTTTTGTAAAACCGGGACCACCCTCAATATTTTGAAACCATTTTCCGATCGTATTTCTGTGAGGCAAACAAGAATTAAAAACTTCTCGTACATAATCATACCCCTTTGGTGAGAAAAAAGTTAACGTTATGGCGAATTGTCTAAGTTTTGGAGAATATTTGTTTTTCTTTAAAGTGCGTTTTTGCATTTCTTCACTGATATTTGGCATATTTTCAAATAGAAGAGCACTTTCTGAAGATAATAGGTTCTTTGATTGCAGTTCCTTTACGATTTGTTTGACTGAAACAATCTTTTTTTTTATACCGTCTAACTTTTTCAGCCAATAGTTTTATTTTTTTGACTTATATCGACTTTTCTCTACTGCATGTTTTTTTCAAAGAACGACTTTGCTTTATCTCTTGAAAAAGTTTTCTTTTTAATATCCGCTTCCTCGGTGTCTCAGACGATATTAAAAGTTGAACTGGTTCTCTCGAAGTGGCGGGAGTAGGCTCAATGCTTTGTTCAAAGGATTTTTTTCTTCCCTAATAATAAAAAATATATATATACATAAATTAACAATAATAATTACCTAGAGATCTAAGTTAGCATATGTACAGGGTGGGCCAAATTGGACACTTTTAAAGGGAAACTCCCTTTTCTAGAGGAGATAGGCAAAAAGTAATGTCGGTGTCTGGGGCTCAATTTTGACAAAAAACATAGTGGTGGAAACCGCACATCGATATCTCTTACCGTTTCAGAGTTACAGGGTGTTTTTCGAAAATGTGCATTTTTAACAAGTAGCTGTAATTTTTTTCCTATTGATTTTTTTTTGTTTCTGTAAAAACATTTTCAAAGCAACTTTTTACGTAGAATTTAATGGTTTTAGAATAATTTAAAAAAAATTAATAGTTTAATAGGTATAAGCAAAAAAAAAATTTTTTTATATGGTACACCCTGTATATTATTGAATAATTGAAAAGAGCTTAAAATTACCTTTCCGAAAACATAGCACACTTGATATTTTGCTCAAGTTCTCTTTGAAATAGAGAGTTTTTTATAGTTTACTCATTTTAAACCAAGTAGGCTTTGGACGCACGCGGCCTTAAATAAGAAACAATTGCGTACTGCTACTAGTAGTTACTTAGCAAAAAAGTGTATTATTTACAACGAAATCATTTATTATTTATAATTTAAAAACAAATAACAAATTTAGAAAAAGGTTAATTAAAATTAAAAAAAATTAAATTAAAAAATTAAAATAATAATACGAAATAGTAATAAAAGATTTTTCCTACAGGAGGTTTTCAAAATGTCGACCGTTTTCTCTTATGCACAGACGGCATCGTTTCATCACACTCTTTGCAGAATTCATTAATTCAAGAGGGGTGAGAGATGCAAACCCTCGCATAACTGCGACTTCTAAATCTTCTCTTGTATTTATGGGCAATTGAAAAATAACGTTCTTTAGTCTTCCCCAAAGATAAAAATCCATAGGGGTTAGGTCCGGCGACCTCGCTGGCCAACGATTAGGACCTTGGTTACCTATCCAATTATTTTGAAAGTTAACGGCTAGAAAATTGCTGATGATTTCAGCATTGTGTGGCGGTGCCCCGTCTTGTTGGAAGAAAATGTTACGGTGTGCCATTAAGGGTAAATCATCAATGAGAGGTTCTATTTGTTGTTGTAATATTTGTAGATACCGTTGAGAGGTGAGAGTTCCATCATAAATTATTGGCCCAATAATCCTACCCCTAAATATACCTGCCCATACATTAAATCCAAATCTTCCCTGATTTCTTACCTCTACTATTGAATGAGGATTTTCCTGTGCCCAAGTATAGGAGTTATACCGATTGAAAATACCGGCACTGCTTATATATGCTTCATCTATCCAAATACAATTTAACGGAAAATCGCGTACTTCATTACATTTTTCTAAAAACCAGTGGCAAAAAACTATGCGGCGTCCAAAATCTCCGGGTCTAAGGTGATGCACTTTTCTGGTTCTATATGGTTTAAAATTATGTTTCTTTAAACTTCGTCGAATGTTACTTCGTCCCAGTCCTGTTACTGTAGTCAGTTTTCGTGTGGATGTTTTGGGATTATTTTGAACGGCTCCTAAAATTACTATTTCTTCTAACTCTTTATCTCTGTTTGCTGCATACTGTTTTGGTCTATTTTTCTTAAACTGGCCACTATTAATTAAATTGTAACGCAATCTTCCGAAGATGTCTTTAAAAGGTTGCCTTCTCTCTGGATATCGTTCGTGGTACAAATTACTTGCTACCTGTGCATTCTGTCCGGCTTCTATAAAACACACTATCATATCCCATTTTTCATAATTGTCAAATTCCATTTTAAATTTAATTAAAAGCCTAAACCGGCCTAAACTAAAACAAAGCGTCGATCGTCGATACAGCCAAAATGGCTAAAATAACAATTTGACAACTACTTACGCAATTGTTTCTTATTTAAGGCCGCGTGCGTCCAAAGCCTACTTGGTTTAAAATGAGTAAACTATAAAAAACTCTCTATTTCAAAGAGAACTTGAGCAAAATATCAAGTGTGCTATGTTTTCGGAAAGGTAATTTTAAGCTCTTTTCAATTATTCAATAATATACAGGGTGTACCATATAAAAAAAATTTTTTTTTGCTTATACCTATTAAACTATTAATTTTTTTTAAATTATTCTAAAACCATTAAATTCTACGTAAAAAGTTGCTTTGAAAATGTTTTTACAGAAACAAAAAAAAATCAATAGGAAAAAAATTACAGCTACTTGTTAAAAATGCACATTTTCGAAAAACACCCTGTAACTCTGAAACGGTAAGAGATATCGATGTGCGGTTTCCACCACTATGTTTTTTGTCAAAATTGAGCCCCAGACACCGACATTACTTTTTGCCTATCTCCTCTAGAAAAGGGAGTTTCCCTTTAAAAGTGTCCAATTTGGCCCACCCTGTACAAGTCTATTAAAAATAAATATGAAAGATGGGCCTTTTTTAAATATGGAAAAAGGCCCATTTTTCATATTTATTTGCAGCCAAAAAAAATATTAATACACGGAGAATAATTAAGTCATATTTGTTGTTCAATATGTCTTCCTTTCGTCAAATACCTCAAAAAGAAATAAAGTGATATTTAACTCTGTAATATACCCTATCATGTAAATCACTATTGGGAAAAAATGTCATAAATTACTACTATCCACCCTATCTCACTAGTGCGGTACTTACTAACCACATTAATTGCCCTAAAAACTGCAGATATGCAACTCAAATTAGATGATAAACAATCGGATTCAACTAAACTCTGTTTGTATTATAATAAGTATAAACTATCCTGCATGTATATCCGCAACTATATATATATATATATATATATATATATATATATATATATATATATTTTTTTTTTTTTCAATATATCAAATATCTCACGGGCCTTCACTCAAAACATATAATAATAAATTGGCATAGTTTTGTTACTATTAAGGATCACCATATAATGACATTTTGAGATACAGAAAGATAATTTTTAAGTCAAAATTGCCAGTCAAATGTTATTTTCGTTCCGTAATATAATCTTAACATAAACAACTCATAATAAATATTTTATTTAGAATACCTACACATTTGTTATTTTTCTACAATGCAATTATAAAAATATGACTTGGCAATTTTTATTAATGAACTTTTGACTCCTAACTTTTTATATCAGTTTTGCATAAAAACGTCAAACGTAACTACATTCAAAAAAGTATTCATCACTTGTGAGTTGCGTTACCTATTTCTATTGATAATATTTTGACAGTGTTGGATTAAAAATTATTATGACTGAAAATCTCCAAAAAACTTCTTTAAAATTTTATATGTATATTAATGATATGCTATCTATCTTATTGCATATCAGTAATCTCTGGTTGCTTTTTAATGCCAATCAGCAAATAAAATACATTTATTCAAATCTAAATAAAAGACGTAATTTAAATTTTACCTGTGAAACGTAATTCCAGACTCTTTCCGTTCCCTGCGACTTTTACACTTATATGCTGAACACCATCTTAGTTTATTGAAAAAATCAACACCTTCAATACAGTTTTTACAAAAATAAAGTACAAAAGGATCCTGGTGTCTCGCAAAAGCTGACTCCAAAAAATGGCGGACGATCGATATACGGCCTCACATAAATGTCTTTGTGGGATATGCGCGTTACGTGTCCCCTCTTTTTTCCTTGTCTAAGGTTTAAACAATATGTACGTTTTATTAAGCTGTCAATTGACAGTCAAACCAGAGTACATCAAACCGACGAGTAGAGACATTAACCGTAAGAACCTTTGTTGTTGGGAGATCCAGTTTCGGCTAACGGCTTTGACAGTTGGACATCATAAAAGACTGCTGAGATCATGAACTGGCTGGAAATAAAGTTTCTACAATGTAAAAAACTTGAAATGAACTTTTAATTAATTATGAGGTGGCATTTCATTTAAGATTATTTTATAATTCTTCTCTTTACACCCTTTCGCTTTTTTTAAAGATTACATTTTATTTTAGTTAATAGTTTATATACAAAAGGGTACAGGGAAAAAGCCAACACAGTCCAAAATGTATAATTCTCAGGAGAAAGAAAACCAAATTTAAAACGATAGAAATACGACGCATTTTTAGCTATTTCGGCGACATATTTTTTTATATTTAGTTCAATATGTTCTCTTTTTTTGTTAACTAAAGTAAGGTTATGGTTGTATTTTTATTTTGTAGTTAGTTATTTTTATTTAAACATAAAGTGGTCTAAGTTGGTTTTTCGCCTGTACAGGAAAAAACAATAATTTTTTGCATATCTTTATTTCAATATTATAGGTATTTCTACATATTTATAAATGAATAATACAAGCTGTAAACTACTAGCTCCTAAATAAAATAATCTGATTTCTAAAAATCGCTTTGTTCATCGGGCACGTCATCTGGCTCTGATGGTAACTCGGGCTGGTTAGCAGAGAGAAGTTGGCTGTAATAATCTTTAGATCCCTCTTCTTCACAGAATTTCATTAGAACCTTTAGATCAGCACATTTTTCTTTGGGCAGAGGAATAGGCTTATGGTAGAGCTGGTCGGGTCCTTGAAGATCTGGTGCGCTTGAATTTCTTTTCTGATTCTTCCGTTCTTCTGATCTTTTATTAATGTTGACGTGAAAGCTCCGTTATATGTTTCCCTATGGTCAACGGTTTTGTGTTTTGATTCAAAGAACATTAACTGTTTTAGTTGCCTAATAGGAAAAGGAAACTTTTTCTTGTTCAACTTAGAGGACAAAAATTACCATAACCAAACATATCTTGTTTACATGATACCACAACAAACGGATACGGCTTGGTTCAGGCGGCTTCTATGACCTCTTCCATCTGGGGTTTCAGCCTTTCCACTTTTGGGGATCGAGCAAATATTTTTGTCGGGCTCCATGAAGGAATGGCCGCGCACTGGGTAACTAATTGTCACAGTGTCAAATCTTTTTAGATGAGCAGTTACGTAGTGGAAGAACTGAATGATGGTGTGGTTTTTGTTTTGTCCTCCACACGAATCGGCGCGAAGACAAAGTTTCTTAAGAGCAGGATCTAAATGGCTATTGAATAAATGATATAACATTGAGGCAACATCATCTGATCCCTTCTTTGCGACGGTTTGGTCGTAGGTATACATTATTGAAGCAGAAGTTATATTCGGAGTAGGGAGATTTTTTCCAAAATCTATAGCGATAGCCTCTACAGTTGACGATTTTCTAGCTTCAGTTTTTGCACGCCTTTTCAATTCATAGAACCAGTCTGCCCTCTTCAAATGAAGTGTCTTCTTAGTTTCTAGCTTCCTAACATCCTCTTCTAAGTTTACTTTTTCGGTATCACTTTTTGCAGCAGCAATTTTCCTATGCAGCTCAGTAATTTCAGCTTTCTGCTCATCACACCAACGGCACGTTTCGGTCCGTGGGTAGCCAAAAACGATGTGGAACTCTGACACAAAGATTTGCCTGAATGTTTCATAGCACATCTCAATATGGGGATGTTTAGCCAAGAATAGTTCAAGAAGCTTTTTAATATTTATGTCTTCGGGGAGATAAATTATGTTATAGTCCTTTGAGCTGTAGTGTGCTTTACGTCCCTTTAAGGAGCCGAAAAACTATAATAACAATTCACGGGTTTGTTGGGAGAGCTTATGTGCTCTATTGGTATGCTTTCCATTTCCATCAATTGGCTCCTTGCCAGTGGTTCTTAAAGATGTTTTGATTGTATGTAACCTAACGGCTTTAATTCCAAAAAGTGACCGAAACGCTTTAAAACATACTGGCACCTCCACTGCATTGCCATCCCTAATAACTCTGACTTTGTAGCTATAGGAGCTTTCATTTAATATAGCATAGTCTTCATCTTGCCTTGGCCTTCGCCGGAACACAGGTCTTAATGAAATAAGGCCAGATAAATAACTATTTTGGGCATCATTACCATGCTCGCGTCCAATGTTATTAAACTGTCTTATTAAGTCTCTTTGTTCACTGACCGAAATATTCTGGAAACACTTATAATTAATTCGCAGTCTTTTCCGGTTTCAAACGTCGAGGCCCGTATCT
This sequence comes from Kuschelorhynchus macadamiae, assembly GCA_030620095.1. Classification (NCBI taxonomy): domain Eukaryota; kingdom Metazoa; phylum Arthropoda; class Insecta; order Coleoptera; family Curculionidae; genus Kuschelorhynchus; species Kuschelorhynchus macadamiae. The sequence continues at coordinate 956,573 of JAUTXW010002816.1, read as the reverse complement.
TCTTCGCAACATCTCTAAGGCGGCCATATTTTTTGCGCTTTTTCGTTGATTTTTCTTGATTAACACACATATTTTCGTCACTGTCAGACATCTTAAACAAGAAGAGTACTTTTAAGAAATTTAATTCACTCTAAAAGTGCCGAAACAATAAATAAACACAGCTAAAGTGGGCCGAGTGGGAGAAACTAGGCATTTTAATATTTTATGGACTGTGTTGGTTATTCCCATGTTTCAGGTGGACTGTGTTGGTTTTTTCCCTGCAGTATACATATATAACCTTGAATATCTTTGGACTCGGTCTGTTGTTCCCCTTGATGATTTGCCATAATAAAATACAGGGTAAAAAGAATGTATTGAAATTATAACCGCGTTTTCTTCATTTTTGGACTTTGTTGGTTTTCCCCTGTACCCTTCATATGTAAGAAATTTGAAGTGGACTATTAATTATGATTTGCAATATCATTTCAGATTATTTAATGATTCTGCTCTTTGCATCCTATCACTTTTTTACAGTATACATTTTATTTTGTAGTTTGATCTTTTTTTTAATTTTATACAGCGCGGCATGTCCGAAAATTAGTTGACATATAACGAAACTAATTAGTAAATACTGATTTTAACCCGAAAAAAGATTTGTCATAAAAAGATTTGCTTATTAAAAAATATATATAGTTCGAGGCGAGAAAAATCAATATATGTATACCGGGTAGCAAAAAAAAATTTAATTTTGTATGTACCTCTATTTTCAATTTTTGACAAAAATGATAGGTATAATTTGTTTAGAGAAACTTACTTGGCCAAAGAATCTATAAAAATATGAATCATGTGCTTTTACGAATACACTGAATGGCTAAAAAATATGAAAACGTTAGTTCTGTGAAAAAAAATTGTATTTTTAATAATTTTCTTAATGCGAATGTTTTTTGTGAAAGCGACAGTTATCATAAAAAATAATTTCTTTCGGCAAAACTAACATTTTCTTTATTTTTGCTACTCCGTTCTATACATTTTTTAAGGTTTTCTTCTTGATTTAGGACTAATAAATGACTTTGCACAAGCAAAAACCATTTAATAATTTTAAAAACTACTTACGAAAAACATCATAAGATGTATGGAACCGTCACAACAAGCAAAAAACATTTTAAAAATTAAGAAAAAGATAACAGACATTTGTCAACAGACCTTGCAGTACACCTATAAACTCAGTGAACCCTTGCATAAACATATATATATATATGTATATATATATATATATATATATATATATATATATATATATATATATATATATATATATATATATATATATATATATATATAAAAGAAAATTTAGCATATTTTGTAAGTTTTTATTGTCTTTCATAACATTATATGTGTGACAAAATTTTTAGTTTTCGAATGCCTTTATTTTCAGAGCTATTAAGATCTCTGTTTGTAAATTCTAGAGCATAAAGTATTTTACATCTTATAAATAATTTTAACAGAAATAATTTGGGAAAATCTAAACAGGGATGAAAAAATTCTACCTTACCAAATATACTCAATAGGCGATTGGAAATCTGTTCGCCTTTAGAGATTTGCTCAAACTGGGAGTTAAAAAGCATTCCAGGGTATATATAAAATGTACCCATCTTTCTGGCAGAGATGATAAACCACCAAAATCGCCTTCAGTGGTATCATAGGCCCTAAAATGGGTGAGAAGTTTTTCTACATCAAGACTGTTAATATTCATGGCTAAAAGCATAGCAAATGTCGCATGAATGTATTTACAGACACCTTTTCATTAAATACCTACAAACATAATAAAAAGCATTCTGTGTTGGAATAGTTTCTCGGCGATAATTGCAATCAGGCAGTGAAGTTGCTGCAGTTGGTGTTGTTTCTAATTCTTTATTAATAACTTCAGTTATGACTGTGGATTTTAAAGTAACGAGAATATCATCTAAGTCCTCTCTACAATTCGTGTAGTTCGAACGAAAATAATTCTGAACAAATAGTTTCCTGAAAGCTCTCTGAAAAACTGCACAGGAGTAGGATTTATGCAATTACCGCTCTGTTGTCTTAAACTTCCGAAGTAATTTTCTAAAGAATCTGTATTTAGTCTTCTTGTTTTTAAATATTTATATCCACAGTTTGAAAGCTTTTGCCATAAATTAAGAAGGCTTTTTATTGTGATTGTCCAACACTTGATAAATTTTAGTCTGTTAGTAATGTCTTTACCATTTTTGTTTAATATCCTTAAATTCGACAAAAACTCCATGTTTCATTTAAAAATTTTAACTGAAAATCAGAAACGTCAAAAACCTTAAATTTATAGGAATTATTCAAAAGTATGGAATTAAGGATATCAAACAAGTCATTGAATTGTTCTACAACTTCTGCAATTGGTTTCTTCGATGATGAGTATAACCCTCTTGCCATGATTACTAAAGAATTTTTGCATAATTGTGGTCCTCATTCACCATAGCCTACATCTTCAAAACCAATAATTTTGTCATTTCTTAAATCAAAATATAGGTGTGATTTTATTGACATCTCACCAATACAAAGGGAGCAGTGTCTGTCTTTATCAGTCATTGTCTTCATTTTGATTTCTAGGATTTTCTATATAGGTTTATTTTGTAGCCCAGGTTGACATTCTAGCTTTTCAGTCAATCTCTCAAGTGTTCTTTTATCAGGAAGTGTTAACTTTTTGGCTAAATATCGCTTTATTGGAGCTTTGGGACTTAGAAAATAAAGTGCCAGAGCAAATTGCTTTACTTCCATTGAATATCTTCGGGAAATAGGCTTTTTATTTTTCAACTGAACGTGAGGCTTTATTACTTCAGCTAATGGATTTTCTAAAAATTGGTTACACAATTTATTTATTATCAACTAACAGTTTTTCTTGTTTCAATCTCTTTTTGTTTTTTTAAAAACGCTTGATTTTCGATCTAAGTTTTACCTTGCATGGTGTACCGACAGAAAGAAACGATGCTGTTTGAGTAGCTATAGTTGGCGACAGAAGAGGCGGTGAATGTTCTTTTTTTAAGTCCGTAGGTACCAAAACATCCAAAGTTTCAATTTGAACTTCTTTTCATGTACTCGGACCTGAAAATATATGTTGCAAAATGGAAGATGCCGAAGAAGTTTTATCCATTTTGAAGCTCATAGTTTCCAAAACATACAAAGGTTCAATTTGATCTTCTCTTGAAGTAGTAGAACCTGAAATTAATAAACGTATGTAAGTTAAACTTACCTAGTTCCTAAAAAATAACAAAATTAACAAAAGATTTATTATTATTATTTCCTAAGTTCTAACAAATGAAAATATTTGATTACTGTACCTGAACCCTCAAGGTTAATTTCTGTGGCTGGAGGAACTAGTCTGATATCTGTAAGAAAGAATAAACAAAAAATTATAATATGTGTATACAGTTAAAACACTGTAAGAGACAGTCATAATCTTAAAACTTCTGATATCATACTTTCTGAAGTCATGTTCAGATATGACTTTAAGATTCTGTTGTTTATTTAAATTATTTATGGCGGAATGCACTTATCGTCGGTGCGCGCTGCTATTATTTAATAGAATAGTGATTATAAAAACAAAATAGTATATCTTTAAAACATGCTTAGTACCGCCTTTAAATGTCTAGTGAATTTGTGGCGCGTTTACATAGGGTGAGTTTTTTTATATCCAGTACAGGGATCTCAAAAACTAGAAGATATAGAGAAACAGTTGAATGGTGAAATATTTACAGTTTTTCTTACTCAATTCAAGACACTTTTTATATTTAACAAAAAAGGTTTTACTAAAGTTCTTCCCATGTCTCAAGCTTGGTTATTATTGGTTTTAGAGGAAAAGGAAAAATGTGTAGACAATCTTGTTTATAATAGAGAGGTCTTTTCCATTTTTTTTCTGGTTACTGTCACTTCCGAGGTATGTCGAAAATGTTTTTTTTTATGGAAACCATATTTAACTGTGCGTAGTCTTATAAAACAGGCCGTTTTAAACCCATTTTAATGACATAGTTATTTTGCGAAATAAGGAAATTGCAACATTTTAATTATTAAATTTATAAACTATAGTTGGTTATGGAAACTACAATCTTGTAATAAGTTATGTTCTGACATTCCGGTTTGATCAAAAATTAAATTAAAATTAGTAGATTTTACATTAAAAGATTAAATGATAATTTAAAACAACATGACTTCTCAAAAAAACATTTTATCAGATGGAAACAAAGATTTGGTAGTGCACAGGATAGATCATTTATATCTGAATCTTCGTATTATGTGTCTCACTTTTTGGTTGTTTGTCATACAACATTTTAAGTGTTTTCTGAGCTTAAAAGCGGCCAAAATAAAACTCAAAATAATGTTGTGCAATTAAGACATTTTTTTCTACCACATTGAACATATTCCACTTTTCTTTATTTTCGTTTCTTTTAAACAAAAATTAGGTAAAACCCTAATGTTAAAACACAACTTAGTATAACTTTACAGCATCCATGATCATGGCCCTTTCTATTACAAGCAAGTTTTGTTTTTTTTTAAGTAATAATAACCAAGCTAGAGACATGAGCAGAAACTTGATAAAATCAATTTGTATCTAGTGTTCTATGATATTTTTGAAAAATATAAAAGATGTTTTGAATTGAGCTTGAAAAACTGCAAATCATTCACCATTTAATTGTCTCTCTATTAATTCGAGTTTTTGAGATCCCTGTATTGGATATAAAAAAGATACATCTCTCAACCTGTATATTTACCTTATACTTCCTCCGTGGAATGCTTGAAAATATTGTAGGAATAGCATCAGGTAACAAGCGTGTTCGTGCAGATGTTACCTTTGAGAAGCACTGTTCGTCAAAATGTATTTCGCATAGCCTATACATATTTATTTTTCTTTTCAGTATGTCAGCTCTGTTACAAGCTTCAGTGCATTTTTTGGCACTAAAATAAATAAATATATAAGCATACTTATTTTAAAATTTCAAGATCTATCTATGGTGCCTATATTATGTTTTAAAATTTAAAACTCCCCAAACATAAATTCGAGCTAAAGTTTTGACATTGGGCAATTTTTTTATTAATATATAGGGTGCATGTTTAATCAAAAGTAAAATGTTTCGAAATTAAGAATATAGCAAAATTGAAGTCTTCTGCAAGTGACATTTTTTGCTGTTATGTATTGTATGCATTGGTAGATATTTCTTCGACGTATATGTTTATAATATAAATAAAAAAAAAACACTTCAGCAAGTCTCGCTCGCAACAGTTGTCTTAAGCCGGCATCCCACGGCGCGTGGTTTGGCGAGCCTGGCTTGTAGCTCGGGTATGTCGAGGCTCGTCAAGATTCGGCTCGTTGATCGAGACTCGGCAAATGGATACGATCCCACGGCGTGTGTGAGTTCGTAAGTTAGGTTCTTGTTGGCTTGCCAGTGGTCGAGAACTATCGATAGTCGTGACTATCGATATTTATCGATTGTCAAGGCAAGTACTATCGATTATTATCGATAGTTTTCGATAGTGTTAATTAATTAAAATAAATATAATAAAACGTATTTTTGTTACCCTGATCACACAGACTGTGTCTGTACAAGTACAAGTCAGTATATACTATTTTTTATTTACAAAACTAAAATATTTTTGAAAATAAAACAACTTCACAATTTAAGATATCGATCTTATTTATTTTAAAATCAGATTTATTTCAGGTCAAAAGTAAAAATGTTTAACAAAGAGAATGCAAATTAATTAAAATATTTTGATAAAAACCATTATTCAGTTAAACTAAAATTCTTATTTAAAAATATCAACATATTAACTCTTTCCGGACGCAAATTGGACCGGCGTTCTGAGATAATCTGCCCAGCTGCGCTAAATGTTCTTTCACTCTCTACGGAAGTGGCTGGAATACACAAATATTTGAGGGCACATTCCTCTAATGGGGATAGCTCCTTGCCTGTTACCTACAAAAAATAAAATGTAAAAAACTAGATATTGATTAAATAAATAAATATTACCTTCCAGAATAACAGAGGATCAGTTTCTGCAGGTGAATTTGCCCTCTCCAGATACTGCCTTTTTGTAATTATAACATCTGCGGTTACTGATTTGGCTTTACTTTCAATACGTTTTTCTAAAAAGCCAAAAAGATTGGATCCTCCGTCTGATGGATTTTCTGTAGTGGTTGAATCTTGGGATCCCTGGTTATTCAATTTTTTTTGCATCGTACTATACATTTCTTGCTCTAAAATTGTAGCCGCTGCTGTGGAATTTTCAACGTTCCGGAAACCCTCCTTCTTAAATCTAGGATCTAGCAAGGTCCCAAGTCGTGTTGGACTTCTTACTTCGTATGGAAATAACCTCTTCCTTACAGACTCTATCAATCTGGTACATAAAACTTTGCCTTCGTCAGTATTCATCTCATTTAACGATTTCGTTAATACATTGTATATCCCAAATGATATCGGAATGATTAATGAGATAGTCACATAATTGTTACCTAAAAATTAAAATGTTTAAAAACTAAAAATACAGTGTAAAAAAAGGGTATTTTACCTGAAATTTTTTTAGTTGCTTCCTCAAAGCAATGCAAGACCTTTTCTATGTCTGTCAACACAGCAATGTTATCAACAGAAAGTGGCTGAGGGGCTTTACGCAATTTAAGAATAGTTCGGCCTATAGCATCATTCGTTTTTAGAATTCTTTGAATCATGTACAATGTGCTGTTCCAACGTGTTGGAACTTCTTGCAACAGCTTGTACGGTTCAGGGGTTTCTTGCTCTTTTTGAAACATTTCTGTGGCGATAGAACTACTTTTAAAAAAGGTTACAATATCTTTGCACTTTTTTATAACCTCCTGAACACATACAAGATTATCTTGTACTGCCAAATTGAGGGTGTGTGCATAACATGGTAGATGGCGCTTCTGCAGTAAATCACAGGCCTTTATCATATTGGCCGCATTATCTGTGACAATACACGACACTTTCTGTTCCAAATCCCACTCAGTAAAAACTTCTTTTAGAGCGTTAGCGATATTTTCTGAAGTGTGATTTACTCCATTTGTTAGGGGCTTAGTTGAAAGAACAGCTGAGCTAAGATTATACAATTTATCAATATAATGACAAGTTACTGTTAAATATGATTCTGTTGTTCGTGATGTCCATCCATCACAAGTTATTGCAACATAATCAACATTCATCAAAATACCTTTTAATTTGTTATATACGTCATTATAAAACTGATGTAACATTTTTGTACTCAATGTGAATGGGCTGGGCAGTACATATCTTGGGTCTAAAGTATTTACCAATTTTTTAAAGCCTCTATCGGTGACAATACTGAACGGCTGAAAATCTAAACAAATCATCTCTATTACAGCTCTATCTAGTTGTTTTTGTCTTTGAGATTCACTATCGTAATGATTCGCTCTTTTAAAATATGAATCTATTGACTTAATACTTGAACGAGCTGAACTGGAACTGCTTTGGGAGGCATTTTGATCAATATCATTTGTATTATTTTCTAATGAATGAAACCTTTTTAAATGATCTTTCAAATTACTGGTATTCCCGCTTGTTTTATATTCTTTACCACAAGCGATACATTTTGCCAATTTTCGATCTGATGACCTTTTAAAATACCTCCATACAATGGAAGATTTTTGCCTTAAGTTTCCAGTCCTTGACGAAGAAGGTTGAGGTGGTATATGATTGTCAGTTTCCATCTCGGTATTTTCAGTGGAGTTCGAGCTGTCTGAATGAATTGTGACATTTTCTTGGGGTGAACGGGAACGAGGTCTATTTGAAGAAGCGGTGGATGTAGATGGCTCTAAAATGTATTAAAAATGTTTTAATAACGTTTATGTTAAATAAGCGTGAAAGTATTTACGCCTATCTGATGTTTTTATGGTCGCGGCCAAAGTCTTAGATGATTTTTTAAATAAAAATTTATCCATTTTGGATTTAATAAACACGAGATAGATATATTAATTACAAATTATACAAAGTAATTAAAGTAAATAAATATAGCATAAAATAAAATACTCGCCAACGTCAACATAAACACAATAAACACTAAAAAACAGTGTCTGTCTTGTCAACTGTCAATAATGTCAACAAAACTGGCTTTTACTACCAGGACTGAGGACTGGCCTTTGCTCCCAGCAAATCTGGAAATCGGCTAATCAGGCTAACAACCTTTAAAAAATAAACCTTTTATGAATATCTGCCCGCAAAAAGAAAAGCTGATAAGAAAATTGACAAGTATAAGTGTCGTCGGGATACTATCGATAGTTCGTAAAAAATATCGATTGTATTCGATAGTCAGAACTATCGATTGTAATCGATAGTGCTATCGATAGTTCTCGACCACTATGGCTTGCCAAATTTTGTTTTTAGTTTTGCCAGTGGTGTTGTACAATTTAGTACGGTGACAATGAATAGGAGAAGGCGAATTGCTGCGGTGGCTGCGGCTACTTACGTTGTTCTCGGAAATTCTATTAACCTAAAAGAAAAGCCACAAAAAAGAAGACGGTGGAGAATATCTTTTTATCAAAGCCGTAATAGGTAAGTACTTACTTAGATATGATTAAGGTTACGAGTATAATGATTTTCTGACGTTGAGGTTTTAGTTTAAGAATATGATCTAACATTTTCTTTCATTTATTATGAAAAAAATATTTAAAAAAAGCATTGTACGTTAACAGAGTCGATTTATATTTCTATTTTAATGCTAAGCTTTTTTTTCAGGTATGATGCATCAAATATGTTAGTGGGTCTATGTCAGGAACCGTCTGGATTCTTTGAAAATTTTTGTAGACTGTCTGCCACTGATTTCCAATATTTTCTGAATAAAATTGGCCCAATTATAACTAAAAGTGATACAAATATGAGAAAAAGCATACCTGCTCAAGAAATATTGGCAGTTGCGTTAAGGTTTTTAGCTACTGGCGACAGTTTTAAAAGTCTCTCGTATCTTTTCAAATTCTCGCCCCAAACTGTTTCCCGCTGTGTAGTTGATGTCTGCAAAGCACTCGGTGGCGCACTCAAGGATGAAATTAAGGTAGGTACACATTGTATGAAAATATGTTTTAAAGAAAAAACATAAATACATAATAGATTAAGTAAAAAACTTTGTTATTAATTTCATTTTAAAGTAAATAATTTGTCAACGAAGGTCAGATCGTCATCATTATTGTTTTCATTATTAACACCTAACTTGCTTAAAGATTCTTCAATTTGAATAGGAGTTGATTGGAGTGATGATTCCGAGTTACTTGAGACATATGATGGCTGACATTGTGATGATACTGGTGATGTGAAAGGCGATGGCGTTAATGAGATGCTTGGTTGAGAAAATTGATTATAGGTTTGTTGAGCATATAAATTAGTTGGGGGTGGTGGTTGATAATAAGGATAGTGATGTTGATTTTGAGAAGGTGATGAATGCTGAACAGGGTAGTTTTGCATGGGGTAAACATGAGCCGAAAATGAATGTTTAATAGAAAACATTAACTGATCGATTTGGAGCATTGCAGTTTCTCTTTTTGCTTCATCAATAGCTCTTAATTTTTTCGCCAACAGTTCACAATATAGAGAACACTCATCAGAATCTGGTTCTTTTGAAAAATGTGTTAATATCTGGTAGGCCTCATCCATGCGCTTTGCCGTGTCAGCTGGAATGCTTGCATGTTGTCTTTTCTTTCCTTTTATTGGACCTTTTGGGGACTTGAAGGAGCTCTGCTTAGTTGTCTGTTCGATGTCAGAGGAGCCAGACGTTCCAGCAACTGGTTCTTGAGAATTTTGTACTTCGTTGGAAGAATCAATGTCACGATTATCCTCGGTCTGTTCGATTTCTTCCGAAAAATTGTCAGTTGTCAAATCATCAGTTTCTTCTTGGTCGAAAACCTGTAAAAAATATTTTTTTAAGCAAGTTGAAAAATTTTTTCTACATAGTGTAAAAAAATCAGATAATAGTAAAACATTTTTAAAACCGAGCATTTATTTAAATGCTCTAAAACGAAAAAAAAAATTGACATCAATTACACCCATCATTGTGTTACAGTTTACAATTTTATATGATATAATAGCTTGTCGCGAGAATATCTCTATCTTACAATAATATATATAATTGCAAATAGAAATGTATGTTCTTTTTGTAATTATACAGCAAAATATCGGGCTGTTATATCATAAAATTGTAAAATGTAACAAAATGATAAGTGTGATTTATTTCAAAGTTTATTTTCTTCTTTTTAGAGCATTTTAATAACAGCTTGTTTCTAAAAATGTTATTAAATTATTTACAACGTAAATTAATTTTTTCAACCTACGCTTTTTTTCCATAAAAAGGTAGGTAATCTTTTTGCATGTCTCTTAGAGCAATAATCCGTAACTAATTAAACTTTCTCACTATAATTTCTTACTTTTTTTATTATTCAAAATAAATTTTTTTCTTTTCTTATTTAACAAGGCATTTTCAAAGTTCACCCTTTTAACGCCCTTAACTCCCTTAATATGCGTTTTCCGGCTCATATCCCTAGGCACTTTTTTATCAGTTTTAAAACAACTACCATCTTCTGAATTTTTTACACCATTTCAATGATATACGAAAATAGGTTACGAGACTAGGGTCAATTTTCTAAATAACAATAGCATTCGGTTATTTTATGATATTAGTTTGGTTCGATGTATTTGGCCCTAAACTTCACTGGCCCAAACAGTTAATACCCCTAAAAGACATTTGCCCGAACCTACATTACACATAACCGTCACTGGCGCTAACAGTCGAAATCCCGACACATTGGAATGCATGGAATTTGTCCTTGGCCTTAAACGTCGAAATACATAAATATGTACGCCAATGACGTAAGAAACTTCTGTCACTGTTGCCAAAGTGCGTTATTGTTCAGATGAAGTACATATTTCCGAAAATATTAGTAAAATAATATGGTGTTTTTTTATTTATGGTTGATAACATGTTATTAATATTCCTAAATAATAAGTTTTAAATCGTTCTCAAAGAGTTTTGTTTATAAAAATAGCAAATAGCTACGTATTAATTTTACTGCGTCGTATCAGTGTTAGGATACAATAAAATAAATTTTACTAACATGATGTAAATTGTTAGTTGGTTCGGTAGTGAAACATGCAGAAATAATATGCAAGAAAGCAAGCTTTTACTGTGTTCCGGATACGTCCTGAATTCTCAGCTCTTCGCCCATTCAAATGCGATTTCAAGAACGAGAGTACTAGAAAGTTAGATTCGGCAATTTAAAAGAACTATCAATATTAGGACATCAGAATAATCAGAAAGTATATTGTAATGTACAAATTTCATATTGGTAAGTCACCTAGATTCTTTTTTTGTGTAGGTATACATTTTTTTCTTAAATGTTCCTCTTCGGATTTTCTACAATATATCGGGTTTTTAATGTATAGTGCACACTAAATGTTAGTTAAAAGAAAAACCGCAACAAAAACATTTGTATTTGGTTGATAACATGATTATGACATATAGTTGTGTTTGCATTTTTAGGAAAACCATGTAAATTCATGGATGTATCAGCCACAGTAGTCTCCATCTTGGCAAATTGGGGTATGAATCTTAGACAACAATAAAAAATGAAAATCAGCTTTGCATATAAAATTATGAGTAAACAGACATAGCAGTGAGGAATGGTTCTATGATCCATCTGAGAATAAATACAGAACTGCTGAGGTAATTCACATGTCAAAATAATTAGATATTTTAATAGAAATTAGACATTTCTCCTTTTCAAAGTATTTTCTTCTTACAAAGGGAACTTTTAGAAAAATTTGTTAAATAGGTAGCTAAATAAAGTGCTTAGAAGAAAAATAATAGTTTATTTCCTCTTTAAAATTTTAGTTTGTGAAGTTAAAGCCAAAAATGTTATTTCCTGATAAAATGGTGAACGCTTCGCGTCGTTTTAATAATAAACTTGCTGTGAGACCACTTCGGGAATATCCTGAAAATTTCATCCAAATTGTTGAAACCACCGCAGAGTAATAGATTGATTGATAACCTCCTTCTTTAGTCTTTTAAAAATTGCATTAATATTTGTGACATGGCCATCTAAACAAAATAAAGAAAATGCCTGCAGATCCGCCATTTTTTGTCCGATTTCAAACATTTAAAAACTGATATTCATAGAATTTAAAGTTTTATCGGAATGTAAAAATTTATAGATATTAATATATTTTATTCCCATATATGTAGGTACCCATTATATAAATGTCTGTGATTAAGTTATTAAGAATAAGTTTGAAGACGACTTCATAAAGTCAAATTTTCAATGTGGAACAAAATATTATTTTTTACTTTTTAGTTTTGTTCTTTTTGAAGTTTTTTTATTTTTTATAAAAATTTCTGTTTGGAGAACAAAGCTTTCTGAAGTAGATATTGTGAAGAAACGCCCCAGAAGTGAATCCCATACCTTGTGCCTATGAAATTGAAACCAAACTTATTCTTAATTACCTAATCACAAAACTATATTTATGTAATGAGTGTTTTGATGTCTAATACCAAGAGTATAATGTTTTACTATCTCTATTAATTTGGTGCTGACGTCACAGACTAAAATTTTCCAGATGGAATAAAATATTATTTTCCATTTTTAGGTGCATTTTTTGAGGTTTTATTTTTTTATACAGTTTTTTATTTCATCCTTTTTAGTTCAATTTATATGAGTTTTATTTTAAGTTATATTTAACAAATAACCATATATATCTATGTAAATTCCTAATAAAATGGTGTACGCTTTTATTGCGTCGAATAAATATTTAATATAGCGTCATTCCGCCATATTTAACCTTTTTATAATATGCTGGCTGTGGGACCACTCGGGCAATATCCCGAATATTCCTTGAAAATTTCATCAAAATTGTTGAAACCATCGCAGAGTAATATATGTACATACATACAAAAAATTCATAGGGTGAAATTGATAACCTCCTTTTTTGAAGTCTGTTAAAATTTGCATTAATATTTGTGACATGGCCAGCTAAACAGATCCGCCATTTTTTGTCCGATTTCAAACATTTAAAAACTGACATTCATAGAATTTAAAGTTTTATCGGAATGTAAAAATGTATTGATGGTACAACTTCTGATTAAATCAAATATATTTATAACATGCCTAAGATAAAGCTAGAATAATACTTCGACAAATAAGCATTTAGTATGATCAATTTTTTTGAAATTATAAGGGCTCATTATTTAAATTTAATATGTAGTTTTTTTTTCTTTTTAAAATTCAAATAGCATAAGTTCACCAAGACCTGGTTAAGTAGTGCAATATCTATTTCATTCATTTCTTTTTTTTTTTAAATAAGAGTATTAATTTTTTTGAAAGTAATTAAGAAAATTCTTTATTTTTAGTATGCCCAGGGACGACCACTATGTAATAAGATCACAAACAAGATGTAAGCTCTAGAAAGTTAGTATGTATGTCATTGATTAAAATCTGGCCTTCTTACCAACTACACCAATTCAGTTATTGCCAGGGGCCAGGCAAGTGAAAACAACCTTTTCGTGAGTTGAGAAGACTGATTACATCATAAGAAGAAAATATTTACTGTAATGTGTTTTAAATAAAGTTAATGTTTAATATAATCTTAGGTTTAGATTTATTCTGAAAATAAACTATATCTTGACATTCACCATTTTGTCAAGTAGGTATTATGCCATTACAATGTGTCTGACCTATAATGAATAGACTTACTTCTTAAAACTTTTTATTATTTTTTATTGCCGTATTTACCCAGTTGTAACAGTACACTCAAATAATCTATGTTAATTTAATTAAAAGTTGGATGATTAATTTATATAATAAGTTAGTTTTCTTTACATTAAGGGTCAGTTATCCAAAAACTATTTAACCTTATTCATATCCTCAATTAATAAATACTGCACTTCTTCCCATGTATTACTGGGGAAAATCAAAGTGGAGTCATCAGCATAGGCAACCACTTTACCCCCTCGTGCCAAGATTACAAAGAGTGTTGATATACATGTTAAAAAGCACAAGACGCAGCACTGTACCTTATGGTACTCCAATTTTGATTTCTTTAGGCTGACTCATAGCTCCTCCTCCTACTTTAACATAATTAAGTAGATACATTTTGAAATCATTCAACACGGATTCACATTCACACATCATATAGCTATCCACAATGTCCAGTAACAAAGATATATAACTTTTACAAATATTTGTGATTAAATACACAAAATGATTTAAAGTATCATTTTTTAAAATATAGCTATTATTGTTACATCCAGGGTTAAGCTAACTCCAGACTGGACTCAGAAAAAATTCATAAAAACTCTCAATACATAAACTTAATTAAAGTTATCATAACAAAAACAGTTGTCTGTATTTTAAAAAGAAGGCAATCTATCTTGTTAATATTTTCAGAATTTGAAAGCTTGCTTCTTTAGCTTTAAGAAGCCAGTTATTTTGACAACTTCTTCAATTTGTTAAAAATAGTTCGTTGACACCTTAAATGTAACCTCAAAATCCACTTAGCATATTTAGTCAAAAGTAAGGGTTGCTGTAATTAATTTCTTATGAAATTATTTGTAATCACAGACTTAAATTATTCATATTGTTAAAAAGTGATATGATTTGTAGAATTTTAATCAAAACCATTGCAAACTAAGCTTCAAAAATGATCATTGGAAATTGAATATCAGTATTTTTTTATTGTAAGGTTAAAAAACTTACAAAATTATACCTGGCTTCAAAACTGTTTTTGTAAAATTAATAATTTTGGTCTGTTGCATTTGGAGAAATTGAAAGAGCAAAACATAATTATAGGCTCTGTTTACTATATCCGAGCTAGGCCCTGAAGAATGTTGTCACACCAACCAAGTTATTTGTTTGAAATTGTCTTTAAATAATTTTAACAAGAAAATTGGATTTTATTGTATTTAATAAACCAGTGGTTCACCTGCCCAGACAAATTGGCATTTTATCACCTTAACAAAAAAATATCGAACCTTATTTTTTTTTTATTTGAATTAATCTGTGCAGGTAATTTTTACTCGACTTCCAAAAGGAGCTTATCAATTCAATCCTATTATTTTTTTTATGTAGGTACATCGAGTACTCCTGATTTGACCAATTGCGCCCAAGACAAAATATTTGACGTTCACCATACTATCAGGAAAAAAAATATGCCCGTTAATATCATGATTTGAGTTCTTAATGTCACAAAGTTCAATTTTACTGATCATTTTAAATTTTAACAGTGAATATGGCTAGTTTTCTATAAATGTGTAGAGATGGCACATTTTATGTAATATTAACATGGCGATTGTGGTTAGCTACTTATTTATTTTCTTAGGGATGTCAATAAGCTTTACCAAGTTTAGGTAGGTAGTAGGTAGACCGAGTAGTAGTATATACATATATATATATATATATATATATATATATATATATATATATATATATATATATAATTGTATGATTAGTATGCATCTGGGCACAAACAAATTAATCAGTAAAATTATGTGTTTTATTTAAAAAATTACAAAACTTATTCCTAGCTATTATATATTATATTTATTTTAGCACTTAATTTTTTCTTTTAGGGTTAAACTTACATTTTACTTCTTTTAGTATCTGAGTTTTATTACCTGACTGTATTAAATATTTTAAATTTCATTACTTAACTATTGTTCTATGTTTTGTTCTGTTTGTGAGTATTAAGTGTATTTTCTTTTGTAAAATTATGCTTTTTTGTATAATAATATATTAAATAAATACAAACATTGTGAAATTTTAAACTATAATAATAAAATATATTAACAATGACAGGCAAATAAATAGTATTTTTATGATCAACAATGATCAATTATCATCTAATAATGTACAGGAATATTGATTATAAATAGAACCCTCAATTTTTTTATGGGACACCCTGTCTATTATATGCCCATTAAATAGGCATCTTTTTGCTAATCTTAAATATGTTAGATTTGATACCTTTACCTTTGAAGACAATGGAGAAAAACCATGCCATAAGAAGCAAGTTATTCATATCGGTGTTTTCACGGTGTTTCACGATAAATGTTTCAAACCTAGTATAATTATAATTAGCAAGAAGAGACCCATTTGATGGACATATACAGGGTGTACCATAAAAACAAAAAAAAATTGTCATGCTTTTCTGAAAAAACACCAAGTATAGATAGAAAATAATGGATTAAAAATCTATAACTTCTGCATTTACCAATTTTTTTTTTACAAAAAAGTTAAATGAACGTTTAATTTATGATCAATCAAAATTCGTATGCAATCATGAAATGCTTACTTCATTTTGAAGTATTCAAGATTTTTGTTTAATTATATAATATGATTTGTTCTTAAATTCCAATGGGATTTGGTTATATATCCTTGGCACCATTTATTATTAGTTTATTTTGACAAATAATGACATTATGTCAAAGTTAGTTAAATAATATTTAACATATAATGTTTAAACTAGATTTTTCTCAATTAAAAAATATTTTTCTTAGTCGGACATTAAACAAGGCACTACAGGTATTATATGGGATAATGCTTTCAGTCAATGTCTATCCTTCTTGAAACACTGTCTCAACCTTAAGTATTATTAGTTTTATAATATGATACCTTAATGTACAGCTGATTTAATTGTGATATGACAGAATCTATGTATAAAGCTATTGTAGGATACCTTTTTCACTGGTTTGGAACTATTTATTTAGAAAACTTAACATTTACTTGAATAAAGACTTTAAAAGATATACCATAATTTTTTCAACAATATGCAGTCTTATAAGTTTGACAGCCAGTTCCCAACATATGGTAAAATCAACGATAAGATGTAATATTTTTAGGAAATTTTATAAGATTAGGCTATAAAAGTTTATATTTTAATAAGTTAATTGATACAATAATTTACAAGATCTAAACTACTTTATACCAGGGAATAAACTTAAGAACCTGAAAGCATGAAATTCATTGAGGGTATCTTCGAAAGACTTTTGTTCTTTATAATTATATCATCTACCTAACTTTTTCTTAAGCCATACTTAGATTTAAAAAAAATTAAAGGTGAGATGTGCAATATCTTGCATACTTACTAAATTAACTTACTACTCAATTGTGTATACCAACTGAAGAAAATATATAAATAGGCCACAGTTAATATTTTTAAAATATGGGAAAAAAATCTTCAAATTTCTAATCCACTTTAGCTATATATCTTTAATCAATATACAAAATATGTGATACACTTTACAGCAACAAAAAAATTTATTAAAGATAAAATTAATAATAAAGTTGACCCTACATTTATCATATGGTGCATCTTTTTTAGTTCTTAAACTACACACTTTCTCAGCAATAGTAATTGTAAGTACTCAAGTATCACTATAATATACACGTCACTACTACCTGCAATGCACATATGAGCAGAACTAACTTCCAAAGCCTTGTCTACGATACCTATATCAAACATCAAGAAGACTTGCATTGGTCCTAAAACAAATTATATTTAATAAAGTACCTGCACGAATAACAAGCTTAGGGAAAATCATTAACAATCTTATAAAATACTAATCAATATGTGTCTGATAAAAACTGATTTTTAGATAGGTATTTGCTTGGGATCGGGATACAAAATTAAAAAACTTAAAAAAAAAGTTGAAATTATGTGTCTCAAAAAGCTCACAAAACATATTAGTTAAAAGATATATGTTCAAGCATCAAGGCTTTTGTGGATTTTTATATGGTCTTTAGTAGACAACTTTGTTTTATTTTTAGGTAGGGAACAATATCCACATTAATAACAGATGGGGAGTCAATCCTATATACTAACAAATAAGATTATCTGAGTGTAAGAGTCCAAAAACTGAAATGGTGGCAACTTTATACCATATTCACGCTATTCTAAAATAAACATACTCACTTTAAAAGTAGAAGCCTTGTTTATGTATAGACAAGGGTAGAAGGTTTAAAATCATCTCAATGCAAACATGCAATAACCTCTTCCTGGGCTTTCCAACAATTTTTTTTTTCAATATTCAATCTCCATTATTCCATTAATTAGATATTATCCTGTGATAAACAAATGCTTTATAATAAACCAAAAAAAAACAGTCAATGTACTGTTAACAACAAATATATTTATTTTTATCAATAAAACTTGACAACACAGCAGGCCTATTTAAAGAATTTTTAGCCAGTAGCGTAGCTCGCCAATTCGGTATTTAAAGTGTCGGGCTAGCGGCGCATTCCACACATTCCAATCTGTCGGGATTTCGACGGTTTGGGCCAGTGAAGTTTCGGTCCACTAACTGTTTGGGCCGGTGTAGTTTAGGGGAAAATACGCACTATCATTAGTTTACAATGTATGATAATATTTTTTGTCCCTCAAAAATCTAATAGGTACTTTTTTTTTAGTTGCCTCAAACATCCGTTGAATGGTGTAATATAGCAGAAGAATTTAAAGCAAAATGGCAATTTCCGAACTGTCTTGGTGCGATAGACGGGAAGCATATAATAATACAGTCACCTATAAATAGTGGAACCGAATTTTACAATTACAAGGGAACATTTAATGTAGTGCTCATGGCTTTGGTGAATGCAAATTATGAATTGATTTTCGTTAATATTGGATGTCAAGGTAGAATAAGTGACGGGGGTGTATTTCGAAATACATCTTTCTATAGAAAACTAGAAAATAATCAGTTGATGCTTCCAGAAGATCAACCACTGCATAGTAATGAAAAACCAGTCCCTTATGTTTTTTTAGGAGACGATGCTTTTCCTTTAAAACGTCACTTAATGAAGCCATATCCTGGAATACATGACATATGTAGCGAAAAAAGAGTATTTAACTATCGCCTTTCCCGAGCACGTAGAGTAGTGGAGAATGTCTTTGGCATACTTGCTTCCGTTTCCGGGTTTTTAGAAAGCCGATGTTATGAACCAGCTAGAGTAACAGACATAACGATGGCATGCGTATTACCACGCAATTTCTTACGTAAAAGTCGAACTTCAAGGTCAAATTATATGCCACCAGATTCAATAGATTCTGAAACCGATGGAAATATTATTTCCGGTTCATGGAGAAAAAATAATGAAAGTATGAACTCATTTTTACCAATGCGTCAAATAGCCAGAAAACCTGGACAAGAGGCAATTGAAGTAAGAAACTCATATGCACAATATTTTTTAATAAATGGAGCAGTATCATGGCAAAATAACTATTAGTATAAGTATGTCCACGGATACATGAGCAAAGAGGACAAACGGACCAAAAATGTCGTTTTTTGACCAAAAGTAATTCTTTATGAAAAGTTGTGCTGGTTTTAAACTGTCTATTGCCATACTTATTTTTTGAAAATGCATATATATTGATTTTGCAAGCTCGTATTTCGGTTAATAATTTAGGGATTTTACAAAATACTAATCCCCGTTTCCACTAAAAGGGTTTAAAATTTAGACAGGGTCTAGTTACTATAACAATTTAAACTCTCAGTTCACCAGTAGTATTTTACTTATTTGAGTGTTATCTTCTAATTGTGACATTTACAAAAATTATTTTTTCAATCGTTGTATTTGTCAAATTAAACCTATAAATAATGTCAAATTAGACCTCGTCTAAATTTCAACCTCTTTAGTGAATACACGTATAAATGTTTTATTATTAATTTAAACAAGACAGTATTTTTTACATATACATGATGTACCTATTTTCCTACACAATAGAAACTGAAGAAAAATAAAATTTCGAATACTGACTTAAAATTTTAGAATTAATCTTTGAATAGGATTTAAATTATTTTTTATCTGACACTTTTCTCCAAAATGAGAAATGGAAATAGTGTACTCTTGATAATATTTAATGTTTTTTGTTTGTTCGGTCACCCCATATAATATTTTCAAAATCAAAATATGGCAATGCACTTTTCAAAACTAGCGAAAATTTGTTGTCCCTCTTTCCTTTTAAAATCTCTATCTGTTGGCATGATTATTAATATATTATTATTAAATTTCTAAGTAAATCTATTTTGTACTTAATATTTTTGCAAATTTACGTTAGTCGCCTAAAGTTAAGATAGGAATTAAATAAATTAGTTAACTTACCTCTGAATCTCTTGTTTCATTGGGCATATAAACACCATGCAAAAAACGAAACATAAATTCGAATGCAAACCAATTAGGTTTAAATACATCTTGAGATCCAGACCCAGTTTTTGTTGAAGCTTTCATTTTTTGTAAAAGCTTTCTAAAAGTAGCCATCAAGATATCCTTTTTTTTCTTCAGTTCTGAAACTGATAACTTTCCATCCATTTTAGTTGCAATGCGGTTCCAAGCATCATGCACCACGTTCCGATTTTTGTGGTTTAGGTCTCGGGGGTTCCATATAGCCGGCTCCCCTTCATATGCCGATAAAAATTCGAGCACCAACTCATTGGACCACTCCATTTATATTATATATTTTATTTATTTTCGGTCGTGCGTTTAGAAATGCCGGACACTACTGAAACTTCCCTATTAGTGCTGGTGGTCGTTGGATAGGGTTGAACGAGCCGATCACCAACTCGTCGAGGCATGCTTTCCTTTGACTCGCGTCAAATTTACCGACACAACACGGGAAAGCACAAGCCGCGCCAAAATTAACGAGCCAGCACGTTCCCACGGCGCGGCGCGGGGATTGGCGAGTTTGGCTCCTGATTCGCCGATCCTCCCGCCGTGGGATTCCGGCTTGCATGATTTGACTTTGCACTAGATTTGTGTAAGGGCCAAATTTAACGACTTCTTATTGGTCAAATCATTTGGCGCCAGTTTCAAATGTTCATATTAAGATAACATTAAGATTAAAGATACCTCCGTGTTTTATAACAGTAAAAAATTCCTGGGATTAATTTTTTTATTGTGACAAGTGGAATTTTGAACGCATATTAATCACTTAAGAATTAACAAATGTCGCTTGAATAAAATAGAAATAATTCAAAAAATTGTTTTAAAAATTCTTTATGAAAATTAATATTTTTACCCCTCAGATAAATTATATAAAGAAAAAAGATGATTAGGTATAAGAAATATCTTTATTAATAAAAATTTGATATTTATTTATAAAAATAAATATATAAATTAAGAAAAAAAACACATTTATGATACAAGTTGTGAAAATAAAATCACAAACCGAGAATATTTAAACAAATAAATAAAAAAAAAATTAAAATAATTGGCTACTAGGTATATGATTATTTACCAGGATACATAAAACAAATTAAATCTTTTATTAGATATAAATTACAAATAAAAAATTTGATTCTAAATTCTATTTCGAATTTTTTTGGAAACATGTATTACATATATTTTAATATCTCTTAAGCTTTTCATACTAAAAACATAAAATCATCATTGTTTATCCGCAAAAATGTGAATTTTATTAATGATTTGGTATTTTTTTGATTATTAATATACAAAAAAATTATTAAAAATACATATAAAATAAAAATATTTGCCCGAAACAAGTTATATACTTCTGGGGTTTATTATAGTATATTCTTAAAATTGTAAACAAAAAGAAATTTGTAACAATCATTATTATTTTAAATTTGAATAAACTTATTATTATTATTATATTATTATAATTACAATTTCTAAGTACCATCGTCACCAAAAGTATCTAGGACAGTATCATATTAGCACCAAATTTTTAGGGTCAAATATTTGTCAAACTATGAATTTCAGGTTAACTTTGTAACGTTATGTCGATATGAAAAATGTAAGCATTCGTTAATTAGTCATCAAAATTAGCTGAAAATTAGATTCTTATACTAGTTTCACTCATGAAAAGCACTATAATCAAACATGATTATATTTTTAGATGAATAACGTTTTTAACATGATTGACCTTGATTTTCCAGGTTAAGTTAGAATAATAGTCTAGGAGATTATAATTAATAATTTTTGTCCTAGTTACTTTTGGTGACGATGGTACCTATTATAACTTTTTGCTAACATACATAAAAAAACTATCAAAAATAATAATATCAGTCATTTCTAATGACTTTTCCCTAAAGAAATATTTTGCTGTACACAATGTGATACGGAATGTGGTGCTGCAGCAAGTTTTCTTCTTTTTAAAGGCACAAGCCACTGAGGTTGACCAGCGTCTTTCGCATTGGTATTTGAATATCCATGTTCTGGTATAAAATGTCGTTTTGCTGGTCTGCCTGTATGTTGTTGCCTTCTTCCTCCCAAGTAAACTTTCCTTCTAGCTAATGATGTGGGTTGCACCTGGATGGTATTCATTCTTTTTGAGCTATAAAATTGCTGTTTTCCAAATGTATAAAGACTAGACACAAGTGCTGATTTTGTTTTAATCTTGTTAAAATTTTCTACAAATTTTTCCGTCGTATCTAAAACTTGAGAGTCTTCTTTTACATCTTGAAGTAATTTGTCAAAAACTTTTTGTAGATTTTGTGTCAGACTAATAATCTTGTCTTTGCTATTGGATTCTGATGTATTATTGTTGTCTGGTTGATCATTTAATACTTTATCATTTGGCAAAAGTGAATTGGATGTTTTTACATCATATCATCATATTGTTCAACTGTAGTATTATCCACATTATTATACCATCCTTCTGGCAAATTTTCACTTGACCCTGTCAAAATCTTATGCATCAGGATTTTTGTAGACTGATTATGTTTTAAAAGTAACTGATTATGACACAAATTATATTTTATAGCAACAGCTAATTGGTGCTTACAGGGTGCTCCCTGATTACCAATTGGACAACTACAATGTTCTATAAACATGTTCACTTGATATTCTGTTTGCTTAGCAGTGTTTTTTACTAGAAAAATATCTTCAGAAAGCTTGATTACCAAGAGACATTTAGTTTTTGTAATAGGAATATTATATTTTGATTTGGTATAATTAACACTCTTGTTGCTAAGAAAGTCTGCAAGTTTTCTTTCAAAGAAGCTCTCGTACCTGGTTGTCATGAAATCGAAGAGCTGTACAACACTATAGGCTTTAATTCTGTTCATAATTTTATCTTTAATAGTTCGAAAATTTGATTCGCTCAAATTATTAGTAAAGTGACCTCTGGTCATATATTCTGACAGATAGGCAGGTACCCATTCATCAGCCCGAGAGTATATATTTTTTATGTATGTTATAAGGATTGAATACTGTTTAACAAGATCATTTGTAATAATATTATCATACATAACATTTACATCATTAACCGTCTTGCAGTTAAACAGACTTTTAAATAAATTAAATATTGCAGGTGCATCACATCTTTTAACTTGATTTTTTGCATTTAACAAAAATCTCCAAAATGCTTGTAACACATGGAACTTACAAAGTAAAAGTTTAGATTCTGGAAATGCTGAATGTAAACTATTTCTTTCACTTTTAGAGTCATCTGTCATAATAATTAGTGGATACATTTGCCTAAAAAAACAATTTTCGGGTAAAATTGTTTTTAATACAGTCAGACCTTGGGTGATTGCATTTTCAGATTCTGAAAAAAGAATTAAAAGTCCTAGGGCTCCTGCTAAACTAGGTGAAAGAAAGGTAAAAACCCTACTGCAGTGTCGGTCCATGGACCCTGATGCATCTACAAACATCATTTCTGAAGAAGATTTTAAATTTTCATGTACTCGTTTCATTAATGGTGTGCAAATAGCTATGATAACTTCAGAATCTTTTTCATTATAAAACAATTTAGCGCACTCATCTTCACATTTAACATTGTACACTTTAATGAAATGTTGTAGGGATTTTATCATTTCTATTCCATCCGATGCTCCGTATTCTTTGTTAAATGTAGTATAATATTTGTGAAATACCCACTGCAAATTAGGACACAGTGCACCATCTGCTACAATTCTATAATAGTTATCACCATATTCTTCTTGCAAATCATATTTGAATAGATCCAAAGCCGAAGATGGAGAATGTCCTTTTGAAAACAAGGCAAGTATTTTTTCCTCCGTTTCCTTAGTTGGCCTTCGGTGTCTTAAAACATCTGCACACTCCAGTAAATGATTGTGATTGTGTTTTATTACTATTTCACATGGATGTGTTTTTATTAAAACATCTTGACTTCTAAAATAAACATAGTAAAATTGAAAGAAATACTAACTACAATAAATTATTACCTTTTCATCTTATACTGTTTTACAGTGATTTTCAAAACAGCTTGACAATTAATATGTTTGGACGAAGGTATTTTGGTTTTAGATGAAGGCAAACTGGCTCTGGTGTTATGATGACATCGATAATCTTTCTAAAAAAAAAACAATAAATTCTACTCAGTTAAATACTGCACACAGAACAATTCTAATATAATCTCTAATCTCCACATTCTAAATCACCACCACCTTAAATATAAGTCTTGAATGACCATCACCACTACTGTAAGTTCTTAAAACTCGAAAAGTTACTTTGTTATGGCTTTCAAAATTTTTGAGCCATGCTTCAGCCTCTTCTTTTGAAAATATATTGACTCTGATAATTGTTTGAAATGCCAGTTTCAGTTCACTCATTTTTGTAAAATCTATTAACTTGTACTCGTAGGAAGTCGGAAGAAAATCCTATAACAAGTATACAAAATATAATATTAGCTGGAAAAAACCAATACTTTTAATGTAGTTCATAAATTACCTGTAAATATTCCATTATGTGTTGCAAACGCTAACCGCCAAAATAATCAAGTTAGTAGTTATACTGGTAGTTACTACAATCATAGAGAAAACAATGAATTATATAGTTACGTAGTATATACCTAATTCATTGAGAGAAAATAATATAAAATTATACTTTTTCTATGCTACAATTTTTTGTCCAATTTGTTAGGTTAGCATCAGAATCAGAACTGTCAACTGTAAATTTTCTACCAATCAAATGCGAGAATTCTGATACCCTTCACAAGTCTAGTGCAAAGTCAAATTATGCTTCCGGCTTAAGGAGAGCCAATAGAAAGGGGCGAGAAAATCATCTCCAGAAAATTCGAAGGAGTTTGACATTTCCCTCCATCATTCTTCTTCACTTCAGGCTTATGCCAACCTAATGCCATAAAATAAAATAATAATTACAGTGGAGTTCACTGTTGGCGCCACTAGTAGAAGGGAGCAAGAACCCGATAACATTCGGTGTCCCCGAATAGAGCTGGCGAATTGCTCCTGAGCAGAACCAAAATCGTGACTGAAATGAAAAAACACGACACTGTCAAAGCTGGCTGGTTGCCAAAAAATAAGAAACCAATGAAACCATAGTGACAGAAGTAAAAGGCAGGCAAATTCGAATATTTGTAAACAAAACAAAAAACAATTTCTTTTGTCTTAATTTAGAGAAGTTGAAAATACTTTACAAAATGTAATCCAATGAATTATGAATAAAACATATTGAGGTATGTAAAATGTAATTTACATAAAAGTCTTAATATTTTAAAGGTTATATTTAACTGCAAAGTTATATTATTCAATTTTGTTTCAGATTACTAATGGGCTTAAAATAATGAAAAACCATCAGCCAGATGTCTGTTTAACATTCTATACTATGCAAACATAAAGAAAAGCAGCTTGGATAAATGAAAACAAAAGCTATGTAAACTGAAACTTTCTAATGGTTCAAGTGTTCTCGAAGTGTTAAATTGATATTTACAAGAAAGAAGAGAGTAAATATGTTTATCATAATTCAAGTGAGTGAAATGGACTGAAAGAAGAAACCAAAAAAACAGAATATTTTATTGTAAATGAAAAAATTGTTATTTCCATTAATAAAGAAGGCCACTATCTTATGAACTAAAACTGATTATATATTCAAAATATGTCACTTTCAATAGTAACACCCAATTAGTATAAATTCTATTAACTTTCTTCTATGAAGTGTATGATACGTAAATTTGGAAAAATCCAACTCGTAGAGTTATTCGACAGGATGGTGACGGAGTACTGTGTGAAAATCAGTAACTATATAACCAGCCAAATTTTGTAATTGCCCTAGTGTTACTATAAACTAAATAATTATACATAAATTTGAAAATGTTATATATATATATATATATATATATATATATATATATGAAATGATAGTAAATTAACTACCTAATCCGATAAAATCGAAATATACGTGGTGTCCCACTGGAAAAATTTAAAATATGCTTGTTTGAAAAATGCCTTAATAAGTTGAGTATAGGAGACATCCTGTATACAACTGGATAGAAACTAGATAAAAAAATCTTAATTTCATTCCTTGGGTCACATGTTATATCACAATGGTAGTAATATGTAAATTACAGTACGAAAAAAAAACATAATTTTAATATCTTTGTTAAAAAAAAAATTAAAGTCGATTTTTCAGAAAACTAAGCAAAATTTCAATAAACTTGTAGAGACCAAAAATAATTAAAATTATGTGTATTTAAAATAAAAAAGTTGACTCTAATACAGGAGAAACCACCCTTTATAAGCAAATTATAATAAAATAAAATTTTAATTTTTATCAAAAAACTTTTGTATTAGACTATTTTTTGCATATCTTACGGATTTCGAGATAAGGTAGTGGGTTATCTTACGTGGGCCACCCTGTACGTACTGTTTAGTACTTAATTATTTTTATAATAACAAACTTAAAAATCATTTTGTATTATTTTAACGTTTTAATATGTATTTATTTAAGAATATTTTATTCTATAGGGAGTCCGCTTATATTTTAAACAAACTTTAAGCTAATCTTTTAGAAATATCAAAAAATATTGTATACAAAAGTTTTATGGTTTTCTCTAAAATAAATAAATAACATTTGAAAAATAGGTACCCCCTAAATACGGTTCTAGAACCGACTTCAAAAAAGCAGGAGGTTCTCAATTCGACGCGTGTTTTTTATGTATGTTTAGGGTGTGTGGTTATAATTTAAACGGTACCCTAAAGACTTTATTGGATGAGATAAAAAAACTTTAAATACAAAAGTGTTTTTATTTTATCGGAATCGTTAGAATTTATAAGAAAAACAAACAAAAGACGATCGAAAAGTTAACAAATGAGCATCAGCTTCGTTATTTTAAGTGGGACACTCGGTATATTTTGCGTTATCTTTAAAGACCCTTTCATTCTGAATTCAAAAATATATACTTTGCCTATATTTTGCAAAATTTAATTATAAATTGGTAAATGCACTATACTCTGGAATTCATGCAATATGCGAATAGTTCAATTGTTTTTTTTTATTATGGCCGTGCAAGAAGAAGTTGCTATAATGGTGTTTTTCGATGTGGAAAAAATATTTATAACGAATATGGGGTTATAATTATTATAATTAATTTAACTGAAGTTACGTAATATTTAGCAGAATTGCCAACTAATAGAGCCAACGCCAACTCGCGAATAGTAGGATTTGATTTCAATTAAATTTAATTATGAATGAGGGCTCATCATGTCGTGCAAGAAGAAATTGTACGGTGTTAGAATAAAAATAGCAGTTAAAACAAAACAGTTTATTTATAATAATAAGTTAATTTATCCATCATCCGCCATTCGCAACATACTTTTGAAGATTTTCTTAAAATTTGCGCGTAACGGAGTGGTAGATATAGTCGGGATTTATTTCGTTTAAACAATTCACGCAATTCATTTATATTTTGTGGTTTATTATAATATATTTTAACAATATGTTCTTGCCTCCCAATCCACAAATTATATTTACCATTAAGGTAATCTGTTATTGGAGCGCTGTTGTGGGCTAGAGCTCCGTCTTGCTGTTAAATTAACTGGTTGTATGTCCCAACAGGACTAGTTTTCTAAGTAGTTCTGTATTTCATTCGTCAACAAATCGATATATTTTTGGCCGTTTAATGTACCATCTATTATAATGGGACCCAAAATTTTATTATTTAAAACTCTGCACCACACGTTTAAAGACTGGGGACCCTGAATTTTAACTACTTGTTTTTTCTTTGGATTTTCAGTAGCCCAAAAATGTTTATTTTTACGATTGAACATACCTGCCGTCGTAAATGCAAACTCGTGTATGTAAAATGTATATTTTTTGTAAAAAAATTCCGGTCATTTTTGCCGACGAGCTAATATGTCGGGTCAAAACTCGACTCTTTGTCTCTTATTTTTTTCTGACAAGTTTTGGACAGGGGTGAACTTAAATGGTTTAAAATTATGTCTTTTTAATATACTGTTTATTTTCCATTTAGACATTTCAGATTCTGATAAAACCAAACAACTTTTGTATTTAAAGTTTTTTGATGTCTCAGATAATAAACTCTCTAGGGCAGCGGTTCCCGAATTCTTTCGGCTACGGAACCCTTTTTGATTTACCATTTTTGGGCGGAACCTTAGCTTAACTATAAAATACACTTATTAAAACATTGTTTTTTTGAGGTTTATTTGCTTAGTTTTCGCATTCTGTAAGTATACTTTGACTTTAAATAAAGGACTTTTTAAGATACAAATACCTATTTATTTAGTTAAAACATTAATACATTTATTACATTTACTTAACTTAATGTGATGAATGAAACCTTTTCATTGTTTTTGCTAAAATATCATTAAAGTCAGGTTTTATATCCGACAATTGGATGCGGAGGTCTGGTGCCGCATTTAGCTTACTCCTAAACTTATTTTTTGTGTAGGCGTAAGCTGAAAATCCAGCCTCGCATCTGTAGGTAGTCACAAATGGGAGTAACGCCATGATCGCCTTTTCAGCGATTTCCGGGTATTCGTTTTTTATGCCAAACCAAAATTGGCTTGGGTTCGTGGTATTTGTTTCAAAAAGTTGTTTGAGTGTAGATGAATTTTTAATATCAATTAAATTTTCATACTCCAATACAGTTAATGTTGGAGGTTTGGTGCGAACCATAAAAGGATTTCGGACCCATTCGATTTCCCGTAACTGTAGCTTTTCTTCTGGAAAATACTCTTCCAAAGACTTTTTTAGGTCTGTCAAATGTTCGCGAATACTATTTTTCACGTCACGATTTGGAGATCGTTTTTTTCCAGAAATTGCTGAAGTAGCGGAAAGCAGTCATAACTTTTTTGTTCAAGACATTCATTCCAGAAGGCTATTTTCTCTTTAAATGAACATATTTTGTCGCTTACCGTAAATTTAGTTACCATTCTTCCCTGGAGAGAGCTACTCACTGTATTAAGTTTGGCAAATATGTCGGCCAAATAAGCCAATCTCATTGACCATCGCTCGTCGCACAACAGTTCAAGATGAATAGCACTTGCAGGCGAAGAAAGAGTCTGAAAGAAAACCTTCAGTTCATCAAGCAATTCGCAAACTCTAGTTAAAACTCTTCCCCTGGAAAGCCATCTCACTTCTGTGTGTAGAAGGAGTGATTGGTGTTGACTTTCCATGTCTTCACACATCTTTTTAAATAGCCTTGACTGCAGTGGA
This sequence comes from Kuschelorhynchus macadamiae, assembly GCA_030620095.1. Lineage (NCBI taxonomy): Eukaryota > Metazoa > Arthropoda > Insecta > Coleoptera > Curculionidae > Kuschelorhynchus > Kuschelorhynchus macadamiae. The sequence goes on along the minus strand of JAUTXW010002816.1, from coordinate 927,142 downwards.
CGTGTTTTCACAAAATTGACGATTTGTATGGCTTGATCAAGGACTTGTTTTAAATCAACTTGCATTCTTTTTACGGCAAGAGCGTGACGATGTAAAATGCAATGACTGCTATTACAATTTGGCGCAACAATTTTAATTCTTGACACTGTTCCCTTTACTTTTCCTATCATGGCGGCAGCTCCATCGCTGCATACATCAATACATTTACCCCAATCAATGTTATGTTTTTTCATATAATTATCAATGATTTTAAAAATTTCTTCTCCAGTGGTGCTGGTTTCCAAAGGAGCACATAGAAATAAATCTTCGTCGATAGATCCTTCAAATGGATACCTAACAAAAACCAGCAGTATTGCTAGTCCGGCAACATCCGTACTTTCGTCCAGTTGCATTGCAAAGGCATTGCTCTTTTTTAATCTACCAATCAATTTATCTTCGATGTGGTCTGAAATTTTATGAATTCGGTCAGATACGACGTTGTTCGAACACTGAACTGCTGCGACTTTCTTGGCTAAATCCTCTCCAAGCACGCATGTAACAACTTCAGACATGCATGGTTTTAATAAATCCTCGGCGATCGTATGAGGTTTTCCAGCTCGTGCAATCCTATACCTTAGCATGAATGAGGCTTTCGTTGCGTTTTCATTATCAGATTTTGCAAATTTTTGTAAAGCGGTCACACCTGCTTGATGTGCATCTCTTTGTCTTTCAAAAAAAGTTATGTTTCTATCTTTTAGGTGAGAATGATTAGTATCAAGGTGACGCTTAAGTTTTGCAGGTACAAGAGAGCTATTAAACAAAATCTTGTTGCAAACAACACATTTCCCATCAGGATTTTCAGCATTTCCTACCGGTATAAACCCATACGCCAGATAGGACTTATCATATTTCCTCTTTTTTGAAGAAGTTCCCTCTTGACGTTCAGTCTGGACGGCAGGTGGTGTCACTACGTTTTGCTGATTTGGTTTAACAGAGAAGTCTTCCGCACCTATTCCCTGAAAAAAAAAAAATGCAATAAAAAAGAAGTTCATAATCGTGCACATTTGTAACTTTTATACTCGTAGTCTGCCATGTTTGTTTACGTTTTTCAGCGCCCCCATCGGTAGTCATAATTGCCAATATGTTAAACTCAGATAAAATCTTTGATATTTGCAACAAACCCTACAACTTTTGTATTTAACATTTTTCGATATCCCAAATAATAAATCAAATTTGACATCGATAAACGAATCAAAACGAATTAAGGACCACTTTTTTAAAACATGCACGCTTGAATTTCATTATGTTTTTGAAGAGACCTGGTATAATTTTGCGGGTTTGTACTTTAAAGATAAAAAATTAAATAATGCAAGAAAATTATTTTAATAAGTAAATTTGCATAAAAATTCCAAAAATATGTTAAATTTCAAAATAATAAAGATTGACAAATTATATTCTCAGACTCTGTCTGGGAATTTTAAAAATATTATCCTAATAACAAATATTATCCAAATAAAATATTAAAACAATATTAAAACCAAAAAACCGACCAAAAATCCATTTTGCCCTTTTCAGATATATTTTTTATTTTTTAAATCATCTTTAACACTATTTTTAAGCTTAATAATTTTCAAGTAATCCTCTTTTTTCCAAATTCCAAAAAAATATATTTTAATATGCAGAACTGCTTTTAAAAGTGGTCCCCAAATCTTTTTTACTAGTTTATATTAATTACAATAATAATTTTTGTTTTAAATATTAAATCTTTGTTTTTTCAGTCACGGGAAAATAAATGAATTACACACGGAAAAAATAAGATTTTAGCCCTCAGGAAACACAAACTCGAGCTAAAATCTAGCATTTTTTCCCTTGTATAATAAACAATTATCCATAATAGTTTTAATTTGATTTTTTTTTAATTGACCCCCTTTTCCCCTGCCTACATTCAATAATTAAATTATGTTAGTATTAATTTCTTACTGCACAATTATTATTGGCACTACTGCTGTCTTCCAAAATGTCTTGAAATAAATGTCTTTCTGGTAAAGATGAGATTTGAGAAGTTTGATTAGATTGGATAGTATTAATATTAGTGTTCGAAAAGCTTGCATCACATTTCCCTTTGCCAAGCCCAGTTTTTAGCCATTTATCCATAGTTAACTGTAAAAGATATAAAAAGTCATATTTTAAGAAAAAACTACTTTCTTGTAAAACTAATAAATTCTTACCAGTTGATTTATTGGTATAAAACGTAAAACTATTAAAACATACGTACCTGCGGTCCTGCGTATGACAACAATGCTCGTAAAACTGAAGAAAACAGTTGCATCGTAACGAAATTCTGACGCAACATAAAACGCGTGAAGTTGACGGTCCTAATTTCGCTGCGTTGCCAACAGTTCGTTAAAACCTTGGTTTAAACGTGGTTAAACATGATTTTCATTTGTATTGAAACATGATATGTTGTTGAATGTAATTAGCTATTTTAATATATTTCACTTCAAGTCATCAATAATTATGATCACCTTATGAACTACACTTTAGCATAGTCGGTAATGCAACATCAAATCAGTATTTTTGTATATTTCATTTCAATATTTTCTCCGAATTTTGTTTGCTCCCAAATTAAGTCTCTCGCATTTAGCATTTAGCAAATATGCTTCTAAATTTTAATTATTCGAAGTTTGCTTTCAAATGAAATCCCGCATTTTAAAGGAAGATAATTGAAACTGAATAATAATTACGTCATTTGGGTCATTTCATGTCAAATTGACCATAGTTGGAATCTTGCCCTTTCGATTTGGATGGATTGTTTTATTGTAAAACAAGGTTTTACCATAGGAAAAAAATACTTTTTTCCAAAAATCATCATTTTCTGGATTTGTTTAAATATCTCGAAGTATTAGGAACAAAAAAATGTTGAGTTTAGTTTAATGAGGATATTTTTGGTATTTGCAAATTTTGAAAAAAAATATAAAATATTTGTTGAATTTTCACATTTTTTAAGTCGCAAAATCAGAGTTTCTTGTTAATTTTTTTTTTATTCGCCTCTAAATAATTTTAAAAGATTCTTATAAAATACTAGTAGGTTTTATGTCGAATATGAATTAATTTTTGATTAAAAAAAGAATCATTGACGGCTAACTTTTCGCGGAACCCTTGGGAGCCTCTTACGGAACCCCAGGGTTCCGCGGAACACCATTTGGGAACCGCTGCTCTAGGGTACCGTTTAAATTCTCTCCAGACACCCAGTACATCGATTACTCCTATATAGGTGCACCGATTTCAATTATTTTTTCTTTGCTTTACTCAGGATGATGCCAAATTGGTCTTATAATTTTTGTTTTAAAAACCTTTTGGCGGTTGTCTGCTAAAAAAATATTTTTATTAGAAATTAGATCAAATGTCGATATTTCTACAAAAAATGGCGAATGATAGTTTATTCTCAGTATAACTATATAAGCGTACATAGCAGAATTAGCAACGTTATATCATGTGAGCTATGTTGAATGTGTTGATTTTTCTTTGTGATACCCGATGTTAGATTCGTAACCATAGGGTGAACAAAAAGAGACCCTAAAAATATGTATTAAATAAAAATTCAAATCTTTCCTTTTAAAAAATTGATTAGTTTGCACTAAAAGGTAAAATATAATATTTTAAAATTTCTGAAATTTTGACTTTTTGAAGTTGACGCCAAAGTAATTAAGTTGGAAAACTATTATTTTAAACGCTGACTTCAGGCAGCTAATATTTTAGAAATTTTTAAGTATTCTTCTTTTTGAAGTCGCTTACATTTTTTCGGAAAAAGACAAATTCGTCGAATACGATGGAAAATCGGATAAGAGTACTCATTTAAAAAGAACGAGCTAATGGAATGTTTGAGATGATTCATCCGTAATTTAAAAACATGCCCCTTATGTCTTTATGTCTTAATATGATAGCAACGTTAACATTTTCTTTTTAAATTACAACTATTTTTAAGAATTATGAACTTCCCTTAAAAACTCAGTGTTTTCCTTTAATGTTTCACGAAATTCTTCGCAAGAATTATTGATATTAAATTTTACCTATAAGATTGATTTTAATGGTTCTACTTCTAACAGTGATTTTTCGATTGTCCAGATTTTATTTATATCTGTGAATATCCTTTCAGTTACTGGGAGATGCAAGCAATATTCTATAACTTTTTAAATATTATTATTAAAAATGTCTGTTCATCTTAAAGAGACTTCCATCCACTTTATCCGCCGCAATGTATTTTTTTAGATATTATATAGTAATTTCATCAGCTGATCTTCTATGTTACTATTTTCAGGGAAGTTTGAATTAATTTCCACCACGAATATTAAATTGATCGCACCACGAGTCCAAATAGTGAACAATGTTTCCTCTCTGTCTTCGGATTCTGATAATATTCTTATATTTTTTCTAATATACAGTGGCAAGTAGACTTCATCAATTCTTTCTTTGTATAATGCAATTAGATTATTTATGTGCCTTGCGACCTTAATTAGTTATATTTTGTTGCATTCATTTTGTTTTATTAAATTTGTAACAATTTGTTTATAGAATTAGTATCTTTTAACTTAATGATTGTAAAAGAACTTTTGATGGTTTTAAGAATAACAAAAAGCCTTATTTTTTTAATTTTAATGGAAAATACCAAACACTGTAGATTTAATTGAGATAAAATCAAAATTTGAATTTTTTTAAAACAGACAAATGTGCAATACATAAAATAAAAATATTAAATATAAAGTTTTCACTTACGATTAAAATTTAAAGTATTAAAAAAAAATACAATTTTGGGATATAAAATTACTTAAAAATGTTTAAAACTTTAACCTGTAACACAGGTATGTCACGTAAAAGTACAACAAATAATAATTAAATAAGTGAAAAATACCAGGTGGCATCCTTACCTAGCGAGAATAGCAATTATATAGGCCACAAATACACGTTTTTAAGATAGCACATTTAATATAAAAATCACACCAAACCGATCGATATCCGACGCTGTCAATATGTTGAGAGAATAGTTATTATTTCCCTCGTCAAAGAGACGTATTGTAATCGTGAAAAAATCACTCTCCGAGATTTTTTCAGATCCTCGCGTTTCAGGGTCCCTAGATGAGAAAAACATGTTTTCTCAATTCCGTCGGTTTTTCTGTCTGTCCGTTCGCGGCTTAGCTAAAAAACTACTTACCCGATTAACTTCAAATTTTGATCAAAAATTAAGGGTAATGACCTGGTAACATTTTGGTAAAAATCCAATATGGCGAAACCTAATAGAGGCTAGTGAAATGTTAAAAAAGTACTCATTCAATTTATCTGAAATTTTGCAAAAAACATTAAGTATTATGTTGGAATAAACTAATAATAAAAGATTATTATTAGAAAACTATTAATCCAATATATCTCAAATTTTTCAAAAACATCAGGTATTATGTTGGAATCAGCTGTTAACATTTTGGTACGAATCCAAGAAGGCGGAACAAAATGGCGGCTTAATAAATTATTTAAAAATTCATCCTGAAAAACTGTTTAATAGTTTGATTTCAAATTGTGTGCCATAACTAATTGTGGTATAGGGATCAACTAATAAAATAATGGTACCAATTCAGGATGGCGGGACAAAATGGCGGCCAAAAAAAATGTTTGTAATCCTGAAAAAATTACCCTCTCAGGTTTTATACATCTTTATGTTTTAGCGTTCCTAGATGCCAAAAATATGTTTTATCAATTCCGTTGGTCCGTCTGTCGGTCTATCTGTCTGTCTGTTAATTCTCGGCATAGTTTAAATACTACTTACCCGATTGACTTTTGACAGATTTTGTTAAATAATGTAGGGTCATATGGGGATGACTTGGTAACAATATGGCGAAACAAAATGGCGGACTAGTGAAATGTTAAAAAAATTATTATCAAAAAACTACTCATCCAATTTATCTAAAATTTTGCAAAGAACATCAAGTATTATGTTGGAATCAGCTGGTAACATTTTGGTACGAACCCAAGATGGCGAAACAAAATGGCGGCTTAATAAAATATTTAAAAATTCAGCCTGAAAAACTATTTAATGGTTTGGTTTCAAATTGTGTGTCACAACTAATTGTGGTACTAATTTAAGATGGCCGAACAAAATGGCGGCCAAATAAAATGTTTGCAATCGTGAAAAAATCACCCTCTCTGGTTATACATATCTTCACGTTTTAGAGTCCTTAGGTGCTAAAAAATATGTTTTATTAATTCCGTCGGCCCGTTTGTCGGTCTGCCTGTCTATCAGTTTGCGGAATAAATTAAAAACTAATCCGATTGACAAAAATTAATAGTCATATGGAGATCACCTGGTAATATTTAAAAAACTACTTACCCGATCTATTTCAAATTTTGCATAAACATTAAGTACCGTAATTGCTCCAGTTTTAAACAAAAATTTACAAATTAACTAAAATTAGTGCTAAAAACTACCCAAATGCAACTTGTTTGTTATTGAGGTTATAGAGTGATTGTTATAGAATATACATAAAGTGGTACTTGATTTCCAAAGAGTTTTTAAATTTTACTACCACACTCAAGTATTATAAGACGTAGAGCAAAATTAACAGCGCAGCTTATTCACTTTGCCCCATGTCCCATATTTAGTACAGGCAAAAAATTTAAAAAACAATGAAACTCATTATTTTTTATAATAAATTCGAACGACATCTTTTATTAATATAAAAACTAATAATAAATAAATTAAAATATTAGTAAAAACTCTAGCAAAACTTAAATCACAACTGTAATAAACTCGAACGACATGTAAAAAGTAAAAAGCGTAGGTACCTATTAATAAATATAAAGGTTGTATTTTAGTCAAAAAATGAATATAGTTCTGGAACGGAAAACATACCCCTCTTAGACACTTGCTTAGGAGGTTTAATTGAACCTACGTCAGTCCATGGGTAAATAAATTCGTCTTTTTTGCTCGGCCATTTCAACATATTAAGGGACTTCTGCAGCATGTTTATAGTTACGGTTTCGTCATCAAAACACACAACTTCTCCAAGGTATAATTGCTTTTCATAGCAAAATGCTACGAAACATCCTACTTCTTTTACCACTTCTGAGAAACAGGTCTTACGTAGCGATGATTTTCCGTCTATACAGATTACGAACTCTGATTCTGTTTCTCTTTCTTTAGCAAGTTCCTCAAAATCCACATCGTAAGAGTTATCACTAAAGACTATACCACGGATATCATTTCGCGTCCCAGACGTCTCGGCTATTATTTCTTCTTAGGAGTAGTTAACTTCTTTCTGCGGCTTTTAACAATGCGTGTTACCTCTACTCTTTTGGCCTCAATGTGTTTTAAAAATTCTGATCGCACCAAGTCTTGATCACAATTTTTTTGTATAGGAATACGGTTCTGTACTTATTCAATATTTAGTGGATATATCCCACACTTTGAAAACCAGCTTTTAAATTGTTTTCAGCTCGCCGTGTAATAATTTCCATCATCTTTGCCAACAATGGCGGAAAATGTTCTTTCTGAATATTTGTGCTTCTCATTCCTGCTGCGGTATCTTTCCAGTCTGATAGAATTTCTTCCATGCAATTTTCACATCAAGTGGCTGAGTCAAATGGGTACTGTTCGCTGGCAGACAAATTAGGTAATTATTGCGATACAATTTAAGAGTATTAACCGTGATGTGAGATGATAGATTATCACAAAGAAGAACCTTTTTGACCTGTAATTTTTTAAACCTTGGTATCATTTGAAATTCGAGCCAATCGTTGAATATATTCGCATCAAACCATCCAGATGGACTGGCCTGGTATCCACAGCTCTTGGGGCCATTTCCTTCCATGTACTCCACATATTATTGGCCCTGAACACCACATAGGGAGGCAATAACTCTCCTGCAGCATTTCCGCTAAACTTTATAGATCATCATATTTTCGGCGACTGCTGCTCGCGTACGTTTAACGTTCTCCGCAAATTCAGCAGAGTTCAGGGTGCCTGTTGAAAAAGTTTTTCATCCAGTCAGACCCGGGTATATTGTTTTTGAATATTTTTACGTCCCTTCCACAACAATTTAGATAATTTCTTATAAGCTGACGCGCTTCCAAAGAATTTAAGGGAAATCCAAAGTTTCTTAACTATATTAGACACTATTGGAATGGCGTTGTATGCGTTGTATCGACAGCCCTTGGGGCCATTTTCCTTCCATGTACTTCACATATTATTGGCCCTGAACACCACATAGGGAGGCAATAACTCTCCTGCAGCATTTCCGCTAAACATTATAGAAACAGGTGTTTTGGAAGCATTGCAAATTAACTCTGGATATTTGTATCCTTTCTTAACAAGAACTTTTTTCTTGCCGGGATCATCCGTCAAGTTGGTCTCATCAAAATTCCACAAGTTAGTCTGTGGAACATCAGCTATCTCACTTTCCAAAATTTCAAAGAAACTTCATATCATATTTTCGGCGACTGCTGCTCGCGTACGTTTAACGTTCTCGGCAAATCTCACTGAGAGTTCGGGATGCCTGTTGATAAAGTTTTTTATCTAGTCAGACCCGGGTATACTGTTTTTGAATATTTTTACGTCGCTTCCACAACGATTTAGATAATTTCTTATAAACTGACGCGTTTCCATAGAATTTAAAAAAAATCCAAAGTTTCTTAACCATATTAGACACTCAACAAAGCTATTTTCATCATCAAAAGTGAAGATATTCTGTCTACCAGGTTTATTCGTGTGCCTTACTTTTAATTTATTTAGAATTATTTTTCTTGGAATGTTGTATTTTGCCTCTGCGTTTCGGTGGGAAATTGCGCCGCTTCGAACTTCGCCTAAACATTCTTGAAGTTTTTCGTCTGATTAATCAGCATAGCGTCTTGTTGCTAGCTAACTCTTGTAGATTCTAAGCATTTCTGTAACAAAACCACATGTCAATGTTCTGTAACACTATGTCAACTTACGGTAAAACCGAAAAATATATTTAAAAAAAACTAGCCAACATGGGGTAACTGCTCCCCAAAAGTTCATAAAAATGAGAGGTCCAAAGAAAAAATTAATAAATAGGTAATTAAATTTACTTCTTAAATAAAATATTTATCACACTTAGTAAACAAATTATATTCAAAAGTGTATTTACGTGCCCTTAACGTATATCCGAAAAAGTCACACACACTAAAGTTTCCAACGTAAAATAATCGATAATGGTTGACCGCGACTTTGTATGCTGTACTAATATTACGCATAAGAGAATTGCAGATACACGTCACAGACGCTCATGATACGTTTTTGACCGTGCAATAAATGTTGGGTTGCATATTTACCGAAACATTTACTGATTTAGAGAATAAACTTTTTTCCGAAGTGGTGCAAAGTTAACCAGATAGGGGCAAAGTAACCCCGGTCTACGGTATTATGTTGGAATCAATTGGTAAAATTTTGGTACGAATCCAAGAAGGCGGTATAATAAAATATTTATAAATTCAGCCTCAAAAACTAATTAATGGAATGATTTCAAATTGTGTTCCATAACTAAATGTGGTATAGGGCTCAACTAAAGTCTAGTTATCGAAGAAAGACACTAAACCAAAACATATTCACGCATGCTGCACGTGATCGGAATTCAGAACGCAGCGCCGGAGAACGTTACAGGATCGTACTAAGCGAAAATGTCTGGTTTTATGAATCAATTTAAGAATATGCAAAATTATTACCGAATGTATACAGTGCCAACGTATAGTTTTCAATAGATAAACACCGTGTGCGTGGATTTAGGTAACATATGAAATTTTTTTTTATTGATTTTAACAAAAAAAAAATTACATAAAAAGTTTCGCTTATTAAAACAATAGGTTTTACTGCAAAAAAATGCCATATAATATACAAGGTATGCAAAAAAACATACAAAAGCAAATAGGTGAAATAAAAAAATTCAAGATAGCCAAATTGTAGAGAATAAAAATATTAGATAAAATGTCATTTTAAAATTTTTTTGTAGGAGGTAGAGTTTTTGGGTAATTTAATGGCCGATAAGTCGAAAATGAAATTTTATACACAAGGCACGAAATAAATTCTAACTTTTAAGATAGTTAAATTAAAGAGCTTCTAAATACAAGTCAAAATGCTTTTAGAAGTTTTTTGTTAATAGACCTAATTTCTGAGAAAATATGAATGAATGTGAATATGTTCAGAGTGAGTCATTATATCTTGACAGCCACCTAGAGGATTTATTAATAGAGATACAGAAAAAGTGTAAATATAAAATATAAGGGTTTCTTGTGAACCGCCAGAATCTGTTATAAAAAAAAAACAAATGACTGTCAAAAAATAGTTAACAAACGTCAAAGTCAATTTTTTTAAATGGACCATACAGTATATTATCGCATATTTCAATTCCTATCAAAAAAGTACAAAACTTTTGCCGTTATAGGAATCAACTGACATTTGACATACATAAATAAACCCTATGACAATACAATATTATGCTATTCAATCGTGATTGTCTTCGGGGGTGCGTAAGAAATAATGATAAAATGTACAAAACAGTTCTAGTTAACGGATTTGATTAAGAGTTGGTATACATACATACACCCGTTGACAACATAATATTAGTGTTAAACGTGAATGTCTTATACAAAATACATAAGAAATAACGTTAAAAAGTGCAAAATAAAATAAATATATAAAAATATTTTTTTGGCTATAAAATCCTGAAAATTAAAAATCATTTAAATTACATAAGCATGGAGCTTTTAAAAATGTGAACATTTTCTTAAAAGCTTGAGGCGTAAGACGTCATTACTCTGGCAATAATTTAAGAAAATATTCATATTTTTAAAAGTTCTGTGCTTACGTAAGTTAAATTATTTTTTAATTTTTAGTTCAATAGTTAGGTAAAAAAATATTTTCTCTTTATTTTGTTTATTCCAGATCTGATTCCATTGAACTTCCACTATCGTCAACATTTATAATAAGGGGTTCAACTTGCATATCAATGACAATGTCCAATTTCCACATTTTAGGTTCAACCTTCTCCTGAACATGTTGGATACACTTTTTCCACTTATCAGGTGTTATTCTCTTAATAGCGTCATCAAAAATATTTTTTACGTCAGAAAATTTAAAACTTTTATTTTCTGCTGCAACATATTGTTTTATATCTGCCCAAATCAACTCAATGGGATTGAGTTCACAATGGTAAGGGGGCAATCTCAATATGGTTTTATTTTGTTTTTTTGCCATTTCATCAACGATATTTAGGTTATACTTATTTTTATGCTGTTTGACAATTTGAAGAAGTTCTGCCTTAACCATTGTTTCGTCAAATATAATGTTTTTAGAGGTAAGCCATTCTTGGATGTCTGCTTTCCTTGTCGACATTGTTGGAGTTTTCTCAAGTTTTCTTGTGTGGTATGAAGCATTGTCTAACACAATAACCGAATTATCTTCAATCTTTGGTAAAGTTTTTGAAAACCAATTTTCGAAAGAAGGACCATCCATTTCCTCGTGATAATCTCCGGTTTTTTTAGATTCAAATGCCCATAAAGCATCTGGCAGAAAACCGTCTTCATTACCAATGTGACAAATTATTAGACGCTTTCCTTTTCCTAAAAAAATTCTGTTCTAAATACTTAAAATAAAAGCTTCTGTCAATGGAATCATTACTTCCATACCATGCAGCGCCTTTCAAAAGAGTCGAAACGGTCAAATATTTCAAAAACTGCTCTGTAGAAAACTGCACAAATTGTAGTGCAGGGGTTATTGCTTATGCAGAATCTTAAAATCTTAGTCACGACGTTGCCTGGATCGACAATATTTCTTCAATAAATTTCTTTAGTTTTTAAGTTGCATAGTAACTTACGTTGACTAAACCAATGTGCTTTAATTTTTTTATTATTGGACAAAGACTGAAGCCTAATAATAATGCACTGTTGCACTTAGCCGAGGTTGCCTTTTTTGGTAACTGCTGTACCTATTACAACAGGAGTCTAAGTTTTCGTCGACATTATCCAAATACCGAAAGCCGAAACAAGCGTTTGCATTCACGGCACCTTTATATGGTCGTTATTATAATTCTATAACAACTTTGCCGTAACAGAATTTCTTTTACCCGGAACTTCCCTCGTTATGAAAAATTCCTTTTTATTAGGAATAACAAAGTATTACTTAATTTAATTCCGCATATACACATATATAGTTTAAACTGTTTTACAGTCTTACGATTACAATTAAAGAAAGGGACTTTTTATGTATAATAATTTGACAATAACTTTTAAATTATTTCATTCAGTATTACTATAATATACAGTGTGGCATAAAAGTTCGGCAACCGCCATTTTTTTCGTAAACCCTGTATCAGAGTGCTTCAATCAAATTTGCTACGTAGGCGTAAAAAATGGTTTTGCATTGGTTGGTAATATCTGCAACGTTGTCAGATCTACCGCTTCTCAGGTATTGACACTAGTTTTTTATTTTCTTATATAACACCAGGTATTTTTTTATTTTCTTTGGATTCTTTGATGAATTAAAAGTACGTTTTGAGTAAAAAAAAGTTTTAAACCCAGCAAGGTCTCAGAAAAAAGTAATTAATTTTCATAACGCTAACCTCTGCTGTCTACCTTATTAGAAAGCCCCAGTAAATTTTAAATAATAAATGTCAATTAACTCAACATTGGCATTTTGACACCACTTACCTTTATGAAAATTAATTACTTTTTTCTGAGACCCTGCTGGGTTTAAAACATAATTTTTTCTTCAAAACATACTTTTAATTGATCAAAGAATCCGAAAAAAATAAAAAATACAATAGCTGACAAGTGGTAGAGCTGACAACGTCGCAGATATTACCAATCAATGCAAAACCATTTTTTACCCCTACGTCCCAAATTTGAAACACTTTGATACAGGGGCTTACGAGAAAAATGTCCTATGCCGAACTTTTGTGCTACACTGTATACTGCAACTTATAAGGAAAACCTAAAAAATGCTTAATACTTACCCAATTTTTGGTTAATTTTCAATGAATAGTAATTCAAAATTATTTCGCAAGGAAAACGTAGGTTTTATATTTAATGACCTTCTGTATACAAATAATTTTCTTCTAAATACGTAAATTTTTTACATCTTTTAATATCAAACGATGTATTCGCGTCAAGCGTCGCTGCGTAAATAAATATGCTTAGGAGGATCGCGGTAAAAAATTGTACACAAAAAAAGGCAAATAAGTATGTTCTTTAGTATTTTCCGTCATATAAAGAAGATTTCCCCCAAAAAATGCAATTTTAACGAATCTATTCCGCCATTTTGTTCTGCATATTAGATTTTAGCCAAAATGTAACCGTGTCATCATCCTCTTATAACCCTTGATTTTTGACCAAAATTTAAAGTCAATCAGATAAATAATGTTTGAGGCTATGTCGCGTAGAAACAGACAGACCGACGGAAATGAGAGAAATGTTTTTCGCGATCTAGGGACCCTAAAACGCAAATATTGCAAAAATCTCGAAGAATGATTTTTTACGATTACAATACTTCCCTTTTACGAGGGAAGTAAAAATACGACATGTCAGTGAAAGAATCGGAACGATCAAAGATTTAGAAAACCGTTGGATGGCAAAATTTTTTAAACTGGCAACGTCGCGAGTAGAGTTTTAAGATTGCGCATAAACAACTTTTGGTAATTTTTGGTCCAACAGTTTTCGAAATATTAGTTTATTTTAAAACATTACCTGAGGGGTTTTTTAATCCAGTTGAATGGCCATCCAAGAAAGCTTGCCTTGCAGATTGTATGGAAGTATCCGTCCAAACCTTGTTCTTTGTATGCCCCGCGTTTACCCATGTTTCATCCAGGAAGTATATTTTTCTGTTTTCTTCACGAAATTTTCTAATTTTTCTGAGATATTCTCGCTTCCACACAACTATTTCTTCTTTTTCTAACAATAAACTGTTTCTTCCTCGCTTTTTGTACTGAAAACCCATTTCTTTAAGCAATTTGTAAAATGTAGATCTTTTAAAACTTGGCAAGTCCTTATCTTCATTTACCACGTTCAATACTTTATCCACGGTAGGTAATTCATTACGAAAGAAAAACTGGTGCACAATTCTTCTGATGGCGCTTCTGTCGAAATCATCTATGGCGTCGTTAATTTTTTTTCTTGCCGGATACTGTTTTGTCTCGGCTAGTGAATGATTAGCTCTGTACTCGCGGATGATTCGGTAGACACTCGAACGACAGATGCCTGCAGTACTTGCTGCTTTGCAAACAATGTCCTCAACACTTATAGCATTATTTTCTTGTATTTCTTTTTTATAAATGTTTAAAATAATTTGTTTTTCACTCAAGCTAAAATGAAGCTTTTTAGCTCTCTTTTTTGGAGGGGTGTAATTAATATCAACAACTTCATCAGCTGTGTCCGTGTCAGACATTTCGAACGCAACAAAATTAAGCAATATACAAATTTAAATAAACTCACAGCAATACGATTATGCCATTTACTATGCCAACCCTGTACGACAGTGATCTTTCGAACGGCAGACCCACCGGTTTCCCGCCGCGTGTCGCTCTCCCACTCTACCTGACTTTTCATTGGTGGTGTATTAAGGAACGCCGATTCGGACCAATAACGGTGGTGCTCCGTGTTTCTCGTAATATGTTCACGTGCGGATCATGCACTGATCATTGTTTTGGTTTAATGTCTTTCTTCGATACATAGACTTTAGTAAAACCTTAGACAAGGAAAGAAAATGGACGCGTAGCGGGACTCCTAAATGTGTTACCACCTGCCACCACAAAACCTGCCACGTTCTGTTCGACGCAGTGGCGTAGCGTAACGTTTTTAATACATTTCTTCCCATAATGTTTAAAATAATTTTTAAAATTGTAAATACTTTCTTTGTGAGATGAGTATTTAATAAATTAAATAAAAATAACGTATGATAGTTTATATACAGGGTGATCATTTATAATGTCCCCCCCCCTCTAACTTTTTTATTTGACGTTTGGTAGAAAAACGTCAAATATAAAAGTTTCACAAAAAACAATAAGCTATTTGCAGCATACATTTTTATATATACAGGGTGTTGCCGAAATCACCCACAGATAAAAGTTATATTTTTTTAAATGGAACACTTTGTATATTATACGCTAAATTAAATCCTATGAAAATTCTGCATATTTTTTGTATAACATGTCCTATACCCAAATACAATAGTTTTCGAAATATCTGCGATTTTATCATTCAGAAATAAAAACATTATTCTAAAGCATATAATTTAGCTTAGGTGGCTGTGAAGTAGATCGATACCAACAAACAAAATATTTGTTTATAAGTGACAGTGACAGTTACACATTTAGCAACATTATACGTTCTTTTTATTGTAAAATGCCTTATTCGGAAAGAGAAAAACAATTAATTTTGGAAATTTTTATTACAACAAACATCCAGACTAGCGAGAAAAAAGAAAACATTGGAAATTGATGAAGGCAGTGATTTAAACATTTTACTAAAAGTGGAAGAAAAGCTCAATATTTCCATAAGAAAAATATCGGGAAGCCTGAAAGCTTCAAAAACAAAAAAAACTTCTAAAACTTAATTAATAATTTAGATAATAATATAATACATTTATTCTTACAAATGGAATTGTTCAACTGGTCCCCCGTTTTCTTCAATACATTTGATGTATGTTCTTCGTAATCGATCCAAAGCGGCAGTGATAGACTGGGAATATTCTTGATTTAGAATTTGAATTTCCGTTCTAATCAAGACTTTTAGGTGTTCTCTATTTTCGATGTTATTTGCGTTCACACGATCTTTTAGAGTTCCTCATAAAAATGCATCCATCGGCGTCAAGTCAGGACTGTTAGGTGGCCAGTTTATCGTACCATTTTTTCCAATCCATTCCGTGAACTGTTGGTTTAAATAGTCTTTAACCAATACGACACAATGAGGAGGAGCACCATCTTGTTGGAAGACGAGGTTTCTCAGTTGCTCCAATGGGAGCTCATCCATGTAGTTTTCTAATTCGTTCCGGAGAAAATTCATATAACTATTACCGTTTAAAGTATCTTCGAAAAAATGAGGGCCTATTATTTTATTGTTTAAAATAGCACACCACACATTAACAGTTTGACGTCCTTGAAATTGAAATTCCCTGTAGCAATGGGGATTTACTGTGACCCACTGTCTGCTATTTTTTCGATTTATCATTCCACTAGTAGAAAACGATGACTCGTCGGTCCAAAAAACATTTTTTAAATAATCTTCATTTTCATTAACTTTTTCCAACATTGCATGGCAAAATTCAACCCTTTTTTCTCGATGCCTGGGCGTTAATTTTGTGGTAGGCCTAATTTTGAATGCCTTGTATCCTGCATTTTTGAGAGTGGTTTGAATCCTCCCATAAGATGTATTTTTTGGATCAATAAGCTCTTCTCTCAGGCTTCCCGATATTTTTCTTATGGAAATATTGGGATTTTCTTCCACTTTTAGTAAAATGTTTAAATCACTACCTTCATCAATTTCCATTGTTCTCTTCTTTCTCGTTAGGCTGGATATTTGTTGAAATTTTTCATAAATTCGATGAAAGGTTTTTTTGTCCGGAATGTGCATCCGGGGGTTAATTACACGTAATTCTCTTTGAGCCAATTTAGCACTCTTATTTGCTTTGATAAAAGTTTCCAAAATGAATCGTTTTTCTCTTTCCGAATAGGGCATATAATGTTGCTAAATGTGTAACTGTCACTGTCAGTTATAAACAAACATTTTGTTTGTTGGTATCGATCTACTTCACAGCCACCTAAGCTAAATTATAAGCTTTAGAATAAATCGCAGATATTTCGAAAATTATTGTATTTGGGTATAGGACATGTTATACAAAAAATATGCAGAATTTTCATAGGATTTAATTTAGCGTATAATATACAATAATCCATTTAAAAAAATATAACTTTAATCTGTGGGTGATTTCGGCTTTTTTACCAAACGTCAAATAAAAAGTTAGAGGGGGGGGGGACATTATAAATGATCACCGCGTACATATATTTAATATATTATGAACTAACAAAATATCATAAACGAATAAAATATAAATACTTTGGCATATTAATAGTCTTATTTATTAGGTAACAAAACATAAAGAAAATACAAATAAAAAAAGTAAACAATACATATATATGTACAATGGTATATTATTTATTAGGAAGGTAGTTAATTAAATGAAATATCAATTAAAAAATGAAAACAAATATACAAAAAATTGGTATATAATTTATTGTCCTTTAAACAGAATAAGCTTTGTTAACTGATTTCGAATGGGATCTAATTTTTGAGATTGAATTTTTGTAATAAAATGTAAACGAATATTTATATATCTCATGCAAACAGATTTTGTTAAAAAATAAATGTGATTAATGGGACATTCAAGTATGTGGATTTTCAGCTCTGTTGCAAATTTTTATAACATCTTCTGATGGATATGTAAGGCCGCCATGGATTTTTTGTGTTATTAGTGAGTTTAAAAAATGTACACGATGCCCTATTAATGCTGCACAGCAACTCTCACATTTTATAATTTTTAGCAATATTCGTGATACAAATCCTGCAATATAGATAACAATTTGGGATGAGCACTGTGACATTGTAATATCGTTTATAATGTACTCGTGGTCTTCCCAAATTGAATACGTGCTATCTATATCTTGACTTATTTCACAACCAGGTGTTGAATTAATGCATTCTTCTGGATTTAGTTGTTTGCCATATTCAATTCTACTTGAGGCTACTAGAATCGGAATTTGATCTAATGGAATGCAATTTCCAACACCACCGTCTCTTACTTCACCTCTTACCAACAACTGTTTATAGTCCCCCATAAATTGACGAGCTGTGGGGTTGTTGTTCCATCCACCTTTTGATCTCACAGAGGAAAAAAATAATTCAAGATGATCTTGACTTACCTCGTATACAGGAAAATAAATTAATAAATTGTGATCTTGAACCAAATCGTAATATAAACCTAATGTGCTTTTTAAATCAACTATAGTACCGAGAAACCCTGCTTTGCTTTTAATGTTAATGATCAACTCATCAAATAAAGTTAATTTTGAAATGTAGTCGATAGCAAAATTTATAAAATCAATAGTTTGTTGTATAATTTTTGGACATATTGCTTTTTTGAATCCTGGTGGTACAATAGATCTGCTATTTAATATATCAAAGATATTGTTAAAATTTTTTAAAAAACGAATAGTACCCCCACAACCCTTAAATTCTTCTATTTGCAAAATATTCTCGCAGTATTCTAATGCGTGTGCAACAGACTCACTAAGAAGCTGTACAGCCAACCGCACTTTCATTTTTTGTTTCCCAAAATACACATGTGCCTTACGTAATTTATTTCCCAAGTGTAACCTTGCAAATTTAGAAGCGACTTTATATACTGCCACTTAATCAAGTTACCATCCCCATCTTTAAAAAAATTTTTTTCCCCAAATGCATTACGGACTAATTTAAGCATATGGCACGGATCAAGAAAAAAGTACATGTTGTTTGTTTTATTGATGTTTAATTTAGTCTGCACATTTGGAAATTGAATTGAGCAACCAAGTAAATTTGCCATGCTTATAGATGCCGCACCATCACATGTAAGAGATACCACTCTCGCACCAGTATTTTCGATTAAGGCAGTACACTGTTTTATAATATTACATTTCTGTACTCCATTTAAACCATTGGCCAAAAAATAACCTACTGGAAGCTTCCACGTGCCATTAATTGCAACAATCATCACCACAAAATTTACATACCCATGACTGAATTGACATCTCGTCAATGACAAGGGAACAAATTATTGGCTTATTTTCATTTTCATTTTCAGTAACATTTTTACGTAAGGTTTCAAAAGCCTCACTTGTGAAACCCAGAGCTGCATTTATTGTTTGTAACCATTTTCCTATTGTGCGTCTATGTGGTAAGCAGGTATCAAAAACATTTCTGACATAATCATAGGCTTTTGGGGAAAAAAAAATTTAATGAAATTGCAAACTTCCGTAATTCGGGTGAAAATTTCTTATTTTTAGTTAACCTTCTTTGCAATAATTGTTCATTTATACTACTCATATTTTCTAAAATCTGCGACTTTTCATTATCTATTAAATTATTTTTTTTAAAGTAAACAGTAAATGCTTAAGAGAAACTACCTTCCTTTTTTGTCGTTTTAAAGGTTGGGTTAAAACTCTAATTTTCTTGGTCTTCTTTTGACTCCGTATGACCTCCTGAAAGAGTTTCCTTCTGAGCTTGATTTTTCTAGGAGTATCATCATCTTGTTTAGCAGACTGGGGTAAGTCACTAGCAGATGTAGAAGGACCAGGTTCTGTAGTCTCCTCGACAATCTCCATTTGGATTGCTCGTTTTCTCTTTCCTACCTAGAAAAAAAAAAGAAATAAATATTATCTGCAGTTTAATTTTTGTTTAAATGCTGTACAATAAGAGCATCTTTTGTTTCAATCACATCAGATGTAAGTAAGTAATGTTCATTATCAAGAAAACCAAGTATATTCTCATATAAATGCTTGGTTCGAAAAAAAAACTGAGAGCAAATACTATATTTATATAATATTGATTTGACTTTTATTTCGCTTCTCTTTGTCCTAGTTTTTTCGCTAACTGATATACAGTACAAGTGAAAGTACAAATTTAATAAGAAACCTCTGCCTAATGTATAGAAAAATACCTACCTTTTTAGGTTGCAAGTATTGTGGCAACTGAGGAAAAATGGTAGGAACAGCTTGGGGAATCAAACGTACTCTTAGATCTGTTCGGTAAAAATACTGATCCTCAAAGTGTTTTGAGCAAAGCCTGTCATTTTTAAGAGGTTCCCAGTCTTTAATTTTTGTATTGGCTACCCATAGCCTACGTTGTTCCGCATTTTTAGGAAAGCTGTAAAAAATGCAAGTATGTAGTAAAATGTTCATGAAATAATCACAAATAAATACTATATTATGCATATAGTAGGCATATTCTAGGTTAGTTGAAAATATTCTTATTCTACAGTGTCAATTTTATTTGTGATTTTATCTGAAAATTTATGTATTACAAACCTACTTTAATTTTTAACATTTTTGGAGAAACTTAAAAAAAATAGTTGCTTACGCCACTGGTATATTATTCAATCTGATCAAAGAAAATATATTTGGCATGCAAATCTTGAATAAAAAGTATTAAAATGTGTTATTAAACAATAACAAATAGGTAAATTAGAGACTATATAACAACATATCGATGGCTTATTTGGAATAGGACGTATCCCCGGTAAGTTGTGTTTTCCAGGAATCAAGAAAAACTTAACAAACTCCTACAATAATGTTGTGGAAAGTAATTATTTTATCATTAAACAATAAATTGGATTAGAAATGCGCCTTTAATTAAATTTTACCAGTTTTTAAATTTTGGTCTTAGTTTTGTGTGATACGTCATATTCGCTAGTCTTTAAATGAATTTTTTGTGGCATATGATAAATTACGTCAATAATATCAAATTCCATTATTATAATCAAAAATAAATTTTTTTAATAAGTAGTCTTGCTATAAACATTTATTTTAAAGATATTAAACAAGTTAAAGAAACTCAAATATAACATGAAATTATAAATTCGGAAAAACACAGAACAAGAGAACACTAAAAAATCTAATACAAAATCTATTCGGTAAAATGTGGTAGCGAATCGTAGAAAGAATGTGTTTCAGAAGTAAGATGCGTTTTTAGTTGTTGTAGATGTTTCCACTTGGAATTTTTGATTTTTAGTCTTTCAGGAAATAGTCTGCGGTATGAGGCTGGCTTAATATTGATTTGTCTTTGCCTCTGTGGTAAATCTTTATACTCGTCATCAAAATTAATTTTGTAAAATATCTTTCCTTCTGGAGTATATTTCAAAGATCTAATATCAGTGACTGTTGGGTCATTACTACTTCGTCCTGGTCGAATGGAGCTATACACAAAAGTAGACTTGTCGTCGAAGTTAAGAAAATATTCATGAGTAAGATACTGAACATTTAAAGGGGTAGGCTGTGAACGAGCTTCCTGAATCACCGAGATGTATTCGCTAGGAAGTTGAATTCTTCTATTTTTCAATCTTCTTTCAATAAGAGCGTGAACCGAGTCACACTCCATTTGAGTGTGACCCTTTTCCAAGAATTTCTGCTCAATTATTATGGAATGCTTTACTGAAAAGTGAAGCAAAGCATTCGCCAAAACGGCGTTTCGGTTCTGGTAGCAGCATCCATCCGAAATTAATACGATAGGCTTCTTGTCACTCAAACAGTTTTCTTCCAAATGTCTTAATATGCAATTAGCGAAAATAGAAGCGCTCAAGTCGCCCTCAGTCTCATTCCAGAGATAATTCCCACAGTGATGGGACTGCAAATTATAGATTGTGAAATTGTGAATCTGTAACTTAGTTTTGTAATAATATGCACTTATATTTAAAACTGGGCACAATTTAACAGCCTGTGTATCCATGGTGAAGGTGTATACTAAATTTTGTTCTGCTTCTTCTTTGTTTTTATTTTTTTCAGCTCTGGCTCGGTCTTTCCGTCTTAAATGTTCATTATACTTTTCTTCAGAAAGCTGCCCTACCTTAAATGCATAGCACGTGTCGCATTCATCTTTCTTTGGATGAAAAATTGAAAGATTCATTTCATCAAAAAGACATGAGAAAGGATAAATCGTGTAAGCTTCTATCTTATCTTCGAGACATCTATCCTTATATAGTCGATAAAGTTGAGATTTGCTGTGGAATGTCTGCTCAAGGTATACTTTTTTACTGTCTTTTCGACAATAATGAGATGGTTGCTTAGGTAACTCATTAAAAAATGTATTTAGATGTTTTTTCCTTGCCTCATTTCTGTTAGCCTCGTCGCTATTTGAAACTGTTTCCGATCTAGCTGTCATAGTCATACCTGAAGTTTTTTTATTTAACCAAGAATGCACCATCTTTTCCTTGAGCCCTAGTGTTCCTAAAAATTTTTTTTTGCAAACTTGGAGTCTCTTATCTTCTAATTTCAAATGATAGTTATAAGTTCCGGAACGTCGGGAGGGACCAGATGTATAAGAGCGCTTCTTGGGAACAAAGTCAACAAGGGAGCGCACGTAAATCTTCTTTTCATTCCAGGACATCTTCCAGAAATCCGAAAATAAGTGCACGGAATCATTTTGTGATATTGAGTTACATAATCTCTTATTTTTTGAACAATAAGCTGAAGTGCAAGAAGTTATCTTTCTAGCTGCACGTTCTTTATCGTTACTAACTTTGCCCTCCTTTGTTCGTGTGTATCCCAAATAGGTATTTCCCTTCATTCTTTTTATCTTGTTTTTGTTTCTCTTCCAGTTGTCTGGGCATGATTTTCTTAACCTCTTGGGACCTTGAAGTTTTTCTTCAGCTTCATTTTCTGTATTTTTGGAGGAGGCCTCGGAGGAGGCAGTAGAATGACTGTCATCTCTGTTTTCAGGGTTATAGTCCGGATCTGAATTTTGTTTGTCACTCTGAGCTTCGTCGGAACATAGGGTGGTAGTCTGAGCCTTCTCACAATTATTCTCCGTCATATCAAAGAGTTTTGAAGATTCTTGTCGCAGCTGTACCATTGTGGAGCCTTGGATATCAGTTAGCACCTCAGCATCCATGGACTTGGATTCAAAATACTCGTTATTTATGTGATCCGGGTGCAAACTCTGGGTAAAATTTGTAAGAGTGGATGTCGAGTATACTCCTTGTGGATCGTTTAGAGGACTAGCTTGTTCTTCTTGGAATAGTAGACCAGCATCTACTATATTTTCTATGTTTAAATCAGTATGAACAGGTTCTGTTCTTTCTATAGATTCAGATAGCTGAGAAATTTGTTGTTCATGAGAGCTTAGATAATATTCCGGATCATGACTTTTATTTATGGCTAGATCAACAAGTTTCTTGCTTCGTGCAGACATTTTTCTGAAACAAAGTGTTACTTACGTTGATATTTACTCAAATTTTTTTAAAATAAACAAGTTATTACTTATTTTGCTTTGATAAAAATAACAGAAAAGGCAAGGGCGTATCTAGGAAGGAGGGGCGGGGAAGAGGCATCCTTCTTTTATTACAAGATTTTGAAAAAAAATTAAAATACCTAACTTTAATTATTTTTGAAAAAATCCACCATTATTTTACCTTACAAAACTTAAAATTTTAAAAGATAACTTTACCTGCGGATCATTTCCGCGCCTTTTTTTGACTGACCCCCCCCACCACCCCCTTCTTTTTTGAGCTGGGTAAGCCTTAGACAATCTCGCATACATGGACTGCGCTTTCAAGATCGCGTCGCGTCGGATGCCCCTACATCTAGGAGCGTTGTAAGTTTGCGATGGCCAACAATTGTCTATTATAGCGCCTGGTATATTAAATGAATACTTTCTCAAGTAATAATTTATAAATGACAACCACGCTCAACAACTTGCAAGTTTCCATAGTGATTCTGGCCCTCGCAAACCTACAACGTTCTCATGCTGGGGCCATATTTTGCAATATTGACAGATAGGCCAAGCTCAATCCATGTCAGTGTATGATCTAAGGGATAAGCCCTTGAGAGAAGAATAGAAATAATTGCAAAATAATTTATTGAAAAAAAATCCAAATATTGCTGTAGTTAACAAGACGTATCCCAAAGCTTAACTATAAGAATGTGTGTGGTAATAGGACGTATCATCAAAAAGAATGAAATTCTTACCTGTAGATAGTTTTTCTCAAATCTCGATCTAGGGAACTAAACAAATAAACTTACAGTAGTTTTACACTATTAGTTTTTCTATGAAAAAGCAACAATTTTATCAAAAAATCCCATCATTAAACGGAGCGACGTTACACGCACGAACAGACAGAAGAAAACTGCATGTTACGCGTTATTACATTCAGGAATTCGCCGGTTGTGATACGTCAGGTTACTGCTTTTTGAAATACAGGGTTTTGATTGGTCCTAGGCCAACACGCCATTGCGAGCACGTGTAGATCGCGCAACTCTATGAGATGGCGCGAAAACCTCAAATTTCAAAAAATTGTGGGTTACGTCCTATTACAAATAAGCCATCGATATTTCAATATAATTTGTCAGAGATTACTTTTAACCACTTTAAACAGACATAAAAGTACTAGCGTCATTCTACGCTAATTTTTATTTACCTATGAAATGTAACTCCAGCCTCCTTTTTCTCGCTGCGACTTGGGCACATAAAAGCGCTACAATTCACCATTATAAACAGTCCAAAAGATAATCGCTACGTAACAATTTTAATTCAACAATTCACGAAATAATCAAACACTGCGTTCGCTTTGTTTGCCACGTTTGTAATGGCGCATGGCGTCGCCAAAAACTTGGTAACAGTATGCAAGCGCAAATCTAAGCCTTGCGCCGTATCCACTCTCTTTCCTAATCTAAGAGTAAAACTGCTTTATTAATTCAAGATGGCGGCCAAATAAAATTTTTGTAAACGTGAAAAAAACCACCCTCTCAGGTTTTACAAATCTTCACGTTCTAGCGTCCCTAGATGCCAAAAAGCATGTTTTATCAATTGTGTCGGTCCGTCTGTGGGCCTGTTTGTCAGTTCGCGACATAGCTTAAATACTACTTACCTGATTGACTTCAAATTCTTCATAAATTAAGGGTCATATGGGGATGACATGGTAATATTTTGGTAAAAATCCAAAATGGCGGAACAATGTTAAAAACATTTTGTTAGAGTGGTAAAAATAATATTTGTGGTTAAGATCCAGTAAAAAACAAATCTTTTTTTAAATTGTCGACGTTTCGCAACTTACTTGTTTCATCTTCAGGACACATAAACAGATCCTACATCCTGCATGGTTCGCATATATTTTCCACATATTACGTTTCTAAATGGTTTTCGTTAACAATCCTGTTGTTATGTTAGAGTGGTGTATTACTTGGGGTTAGGATCCAGTAAAAATACAAAAGTCTATTTTTAAATAGTCGACGTTTTGCAACTTCATTGTTGCATCCGCAGGACACATAGATTCCATATCCTGCATGAAGCCCATATTATCGGTCTTTACCTACTCCATTGTTCCGCAGATATTTCGCAGATATTAAGTTTCTAAATGGTTTTCGTTGGGATCTTCTTATTGTTAGAGTGATGTATTATTTGGGGTAGGAAATATCTGTGGAGTAATAATATACCACTTTAACATAACAACAAGAGGATCGTTAACGATAACCATATAGAAAATTAATATCTGGGGATGAACGGAGTAGGTAAAAACTGATAGTGTGGCATAGATAGAAAGAAAAAATGGTAAAATATTGATAGGAATCCAGTATGACGGAACAAAATGGCGATAACAATGAAAAGACAGTATATGTAACACATATATACTGTGACTATGTACTGAAATAAATTGGCTCACACTTCACTATTCCTAACAACTTTACAATTTTTACTTTACAAGGACGGAAGTTCCTTGTAAAGGAAATTTAGCGATTTTTGTCTGCTATGTTTTGAGGAAATTTGATTTTATTATATTCTAATTTTCGGTATGATATTGGTGGAAAATATGACTAAGGTTCCCAGTGTTACTTTTCTTATTAATCGCATTTAAATCTTTTTTGATACAAATCATTTCCCTAATTAGTCTCTTTTAATAGTTTGACTCTCTATTCAGTATTTTAACTGAAATAAAATCAAAGTTGTGACAGGGAGATCTTAAAAAAAGGTCCAAACGTTGGGATTGTGAAAAAAAGGCCTTTGATTATCCTTAAAAACAACGAAAGTTTTTCTATAATTTGGGACTGGACAACTGGCACTTCAATTGGCATTGAATGAGTTTAAGCCAAAGCTACAAAAAACATTTTTAAAAACGTTTTAGTTAATCGAGGGACATTTTTCTGATGATAAGAAAAAAGATTTCAGAAGTTCATACAGTTTTAAAATACTTTCGCCCACGGAAAGAACGAGTCATCTCGTTTTGCTATAACTAAGGAGTTTTATTCCCATAACTTTCTTTAAAAGATTTGCAGTCATTTCCGATGTTTCTCCGGGCAAGTTCACAAATTCTGATATTTTAACCGGAACATCTATAGACGTCTCACCCTTATTGGGCAGGACTTCAAAAAAGGAGGAGGTTCTGAAGTCGACGCGTGCTTTTTTATGTCTACATCGGTTACTTATCGTATATGGTTACACTGGTTTCATTATTTTTTCTTTGTTGTACTCAGCACAAATTAGTCTTATAATTTTTGTTTTGAAAACCTTTCTGCGGTGGTCCACTAAAAAAATGTTTTATCAAAAATTAGATCAAATGTTAATATTTCTACAGAAAATGGCGAATGATACTTTATTCTCAGTGTAACCATATAAGCGTACATAGCAGAATTAGCAGCGTTAGACGATGTGAGCTATGTTGAACGTGTTTATAAATCATTTGTAGTTGATTTTCCTTTGTGATACCCAATGTTAGATTCGTAACTACAGGGTGAACAAAAAAGAGAGACTAAAAATGTGTGTTAAATAAAAATTGAAATGTTTCTTTTTCGATTATTTGAAAAATTAATTAGTTTGCACTAAAAGGTAAAAAATAAAATATTTTTAGAGAAAATTAAAAACTCACCCTGAAAAATACTTAATGGATTGATTTCAATTGTGTGCCGTAACTAATTGTGATATAAAGATGAACTAGTAAAACTGTGGTACGAATTCAAGATGGCGAGACAAAATGACTGCAAAATAAAATGTAATCGTGAATAAATGACCCCCTTGGGTTTTTACGTATCTTTACATTTTAGCGTCTCTAGTTGCCATAAAATATGTTTTATCAATATCATCGGTCAGTCTGTCGGTTGCCTCTCTGTCTGTCGGTTCGCGGAATAGCTTAAAAACTGCTTGTCAGATTCACTCCAAATTTTAGTCAAAAATTAAGGGTCATATGGGAATGACCTGACCTGCTAATATTTTGCTAAAATCTAATATGCTGAAACAATACGACGGCCTAGTGAAACGTAAAAAAATATTACTAAAAATCGAATTATCCCAGTTTACCTCAAATTTTGTACAAAAATCATATATTACATTGGAATGAAATGGTAACATTTTGGCATGAATATAAGATAGCAAAACAAAACAACTGCCTATATATAAATAAATATATATATATATATATATATATATATATATATATATATATATATATATATATATATATATATATATATATATATATATATATATATATATATATATATATATATATATATATATATATATATATATATATATATATATATATATATATATATATATATATATATATATATATATAAATATATACATATATATATATATATATATATATATATATATATATATATATATATATATATATATATATATATATATATATATCGATGGGCTAGTACACAAATGTTGTAAGTGCGAAAATGTTGGTTTTGAGTTATATGAAATTTAAAGTTTATTAGTTCGGTGTAATTCACATGATCGTTTTTAGACAACGAAGATGCTTAAATAAATTAGGCTGGAATATAAGCTTAAGCGTGAAAATGCTCATTTGTAATATTTTATTATACAGTATTAAAATTTTTGAAAATTAGTGTGAAATACCTGTACTTGCCACATTTGGCGCAATACAATTATTTGTTACAAAAGAAACTACCAACGTAAATTATTTTGAATCAATTTTTATATCAATAAAAAAATTAAATGAAAACAAAAAGTATTTTGGTTTCTTAATCACTATTTTCCGTATCAGTTACATTAAAAATAACTGTGTTTTTTGTTGCTGTTATTTCATTTATAAAGTTTGTGTAATCATCTGGGATAATCTTCTTTTCTAAAAGAAACAGCAGGTCCTTTTTCTTTTTTTGGGAGACTGGTAAACGCGACGTGTATTTTTTATTTAATGTGACGTGTTCCCATTTCTTTTTCCTTCCCAGTTTGTGTTTATGAGTGACATCCAATTCAAAAAAACTTTCTTCTGAGAGGTTATACTTGTATTTTATAATGTTAGGATTTTCCTTCTGGAAACGAAGCCACTTGATACGAAGCCAGTTGACTTTTTCGTTATTTGTGTTTAGTGTAGTGTTAAATACAGTATCTACAACGAGTTTTTGCAAATCGAAGAAATCACTAAATTTCATATTCGTGACGTGATATTCTCTAGGTTTTAGTCTGGCCGTTGAGATTAATAAACACCATTCGCGAGTAGAGTAAATTTTCTTATGACGTTTGGCCCTCTCTATCGTGGAGTGCATTGAGTCTGCTTCTAAGTATGAGTGTCCAGTCTCCATAAATTTTAGGTCAATGATTTCCAAATGCTCAATATTATTGACAGCGTACAACATAGCCGCTGCAACGAATTTGTTGCGGTTTTGCCCACCGCATGTGTCGGAAAAGGAGGCCACGTGTGTCACAGTTTCTGGCAAGTTGAGCAGATATTTTAATAAACAACTGCCAATTTCAACACTGCCTTTGTTTCCATGGGTTTCGTCCCAAACAAAACAGTGCCCATCAGAATTGGATGCGTCATAAATTGTGAAATTATAGACATTTAATTTATGTTTATAATAAATTTGGTTATCACCTGCGTGAGGAATGGACAAAATAGCTTGCAGATCAAAAGATATTGACCTAAACGTTTTGCCGTTTTCCGCGTGTGATCTTTGTTTATCATCTGCTTTCATTTGCATAGCCTCTTTTTCCCGTTGCTTGTGATTGTCATATTCTTCTTGCAGTGGTCCTTTGTCTTTAGCTGTGTTGTACGTGTTGCATAAAGAACACTGATCTTTTTTTGGTTTGTAAAAATCCAACCTTGGATCATATTCGTGAAATGCTTTTTGGTAAACAAACAGTGATACAGCTTGAACTTTCTTTTGCACACAATAATCATCTTTATACAATCTATACATTTTCGAAATATTGAGATCAGGTGACAGGTACTGCTTTTGTGAATCACGCCTACAATAATGCGATTCTATTCTAGGAAATGAGTCTATGTGCTCCTTGACTAACTGCATGGTTTCCGAAGAAGTGGCATTTGGTGGTTGAACACCAATTCTCTTATCACGTCCAGTATAAAGGCCATTTCCACTCATGTTATTTGCACAGTTTTCGACTACCCTATGAGATATCGCAAATGTGGCACAAAAAAATTTTAAACATACTCTGTGGGTTTCTCTCACAGAGTTTTTTAAGTAATAAACCCGGGATGTCTCTCGATTTTTAGATTTTGGATTGTTTACTTTTCTAGCAACTAGCACCTTTCGCATTAACGATGTCAAATGTATTTTCTGGTGAACATCATCAGCCAGATTATAATACTCTTGACAGATTGCCTCTCTATCTGCTTGTGAAAACTGTTCACCACATTTATATCTGCATTTACTGCAATCGACTTCCTTTGGTTTTTTGGCCGGTATTGATTTCCCACTTTGATTTACATAGTTTTTCCCACTTAATCTTAATTTCTTAACAACGGATCGGTGCCAATTTTTTCTATCTGGCTTTCGTTTCCTTTTATTTTTATTACCTTTAGAAACATTTTGAGTTTGTATTCTTCTCGCGACATTCGCAAGTGTCTCGTCGGAATCAGCCGACGAATCGCCACTATCAGAAGAAGGGTGGTAAGAACTGGACGAATATTGAAAGGGTTCATTCAGTTCTTCAGACTCTGCGAGCTCTTCAAAAACGGAAGGTTGTGGCATAGCAATTTCGTTATTTTTTAGTTCAGTTCTTACTAAAAAAAGAAAATTATTACTAAAACATGGTTTAAATCAAACTAATTGCTTAGCTTTACCTTCAATGGATAACAAAGGTGGTTGAATACTTTCTTCAGATTGTTCGCCATGTTTCTGACTTGGAACAATAACATCTATACGCTTTGGTACGATAATTTGATCTGA
This sequence comes from Kuschelorhynchus macadamiae, assembly GCA_030620095.1. Taxonomy (NCBI): domain Eukaryota; kingdom Metazoa; phylum Arthropoda; class Insecta; order Coleoptera; family Curculionidae; genus Kuschelorhynchus; species Kuschelorhynchus macadamiae. The sequence goes on along the minus strand of JAUTXW010002816.1, from coordinate 897,206 downwards.
TAAAATGCATATCTTCGCTGGACGATCGATTTGAATGGCAATTGTCTTGATTACACTGAGCAGAAACACTGGCTAGACTAGATTTTTCATCCAGAGTGTGTATTCCATCCTCTAAATAGAACAATTTTTTGGTACAAAAATATTATGCATTATAGTTCTTTCATACTTGACCGCCCACAATTGAAGTCAAAAAGCCGGCACTCTCAACCACAAGCTATTATCTATAAATAAACTTACCAATATTGCAATTTATATTTCTTGATAATGCTAAATTGACTAGATGTTTGCCCCTAGAACACGACATAATTGCACCGGTATTAAAAATAACAAAAACAGAGAATTAACCTCACTTTTTACAAGACACAAATGTGGTAAATGCAGTTAATGCTATTTAATTTAAGGCACACATGTGTTAAGTACACTTACAACATGTGGAGTAGAATTCTGTAAACTAGAAGCACTTAACACAATCGGAAGATGGCGCTGGCATCAACAAATTTAAATATTTCACTTACCACTTGTGTGCATACGAAAATCCTGGTCTGAAATTATATGTTAGTGTGTTTAACTCATTTTTGCTGAAAAGTGCACTTACCACATTTGTGTACTAGACCATCGATATATACATATATATATATCGACGCTTAAGATGTGATTCCACGTAAGTGATATAAGGCAATTTTACAGGAGAGGCAAAAAACTATTTTAAAACTGTTTTTTCAAATTTGGTGATATGCAAGTGCAATATTTAGTTATTTCGATTTCTGGTACTTTTAACTAACAATTATGTACTTTTGTTATTTGAATATATTTTTTATTGCACTAACAAGGTATCACATTCCTGAAATTAAATAAAAATGCAGTTACGAGAAATCACTATAACAGCTTAGAAGTGAAAAATCAAACCACATCATTTTATTGTGAAGTTTTATTTCGAACAATTTATCTTAAAAAACTTAGATCGTCAATGTAAGGATAACACCAATAAAAACAACCAATTTTAACATAAAGGGTTAAAGAAACGTGAACTAAAACATTATTTTATTCCAAATGGGGCAAGTTGTCATAAAATGCGTGGCAGTCTTTAGGAAGCCCTGCCTTCAATTGTTGAAGATGATCCCATTTCTGTTTCTTGATTTTTAAGGGTCTATTTCTTAATTGGGGAAACGCTGTCAAATCAGGCACAGGCTTCTCTTTTTTTCTCCCTGGAAGGTCCTCATACTCTTTCTCAAAGCCCAGTTTAACTTGAATACTGCCATCTGGACTATACTTAATAACTTTGATGTCATTAACTGTTGGATCATTAACCTTTCTGCCGGGCCTAATGGAATCAAACTTTTGATTCTGTGAGTAATCTTTGACAAAATCATAAGAGATATTTTTTACTTTATAAGGTTCTTTTTGTCTGGCTTCTTCAGTGATTCTGCAGTAGTCAGTAGGCAAATAAATTGACTTATTCTTCAGTTTTCTTTCAATGAGCGCGTGTACAGAGTCGGCTTCCATTTGTGTATGGCCCTTCTCCAGATATTTTTGGTATATTAATATATTTTTGTTGACACTTAAAGCTAATAGAGCATTGGACAAAACCGAGTTTTTATTTTGGTAGCCACATCCGTCACTCCATATTATTATGGGTTTCGAGATATCTTCCAAGCTTAGAATGTAGTCAACTATACAACTTGCAAAGGTATTGGCAGTTAAATCGGCTTCACACTCATTGAACCAGTAGCAACAGCAATGGTGTGTGTTTATATTAAAAATCGTAAAATTATGACATAATAATTTGGTCTATAAAGCAGAAGCGTTTATGAAAGGACAAACTTTCACGGCTTGAACATCCTGTGTCAAAACAATTGCGTCACCTTGTTCACCCAGCATTTATCCTTTTTTGGCTGTTGGAATGAAATATTTTTTTCCTTTATCACATAATCAAAAGTAAACCTGCTAACTGGCGTTACCTTAGGAACTTTGTCATTGCACATCCTGGCGTATTCTTGGTAAATCGCTGTCATGGAGTTGCCATAAATGGGCTCGATATAAACTTTTTTAGTCGATTGCCTACAATAATGGGAAGGCATTTTAGGCAATAAATCTAAGAAATCTATCAGGTACTGTTTAGCCAGTCTAATTAAACCTAAGTCTTGTTCTCTTTGCTCTCTCCTAGAAACATTAACACACTGTTGAGATGGAAGTATGCCGGACTGGGAATGCGATGCCCAGTTAGAAACGGTCCATTCATTTAGTCCAAATGATGATAGGAAAAACGGTTTGCATACAGGTAAAATTTGTCCGTCTAAATCCTTAATGGTGTATTTTAAACTACTGGAACGTCGGGAGTTCTCACCTGCACCTTTAGTTGATCTTGCTGTCACCGCTTTAGAAACAAGCGAAGCAATGTACACCTTTTTTTGGTCCCAACTCATATCCGACCAAAACTTTCGAAATAGTTCTTGTCTATTCTCTTCCAAAATAATGTGACATTTCCGACTCTTAGACTTCTTACATAACTTGGAACTACAACGTGGTCCTATTTTTCTTTCTTCCCTTTTGGTTCCTCTCTTCGCGGAGGTGTTTTTTGGTCGACTCCAGCCAACGTATGCCTTACCTTCCTGTCTTAATTTTTTATTTTTAAAGTCATTCCACCTTTCCTTCGTTGCTAAACCCTTTCTCTTTCTACTTCTTGAAGTGACAGCATCGGAATCCGACGATTCTACCTCACTTTCAGGAATAAAATTTGGATCATGTTCCACTCCTACGCCTTGAATGGCTTCTGCTTCTTGTTCATCGTCATGAACTCTCGCTGTTTGGGTATGTTCTTCAGTGTGTTGTTCGACTTCTTTTTGATCAGATCCTGACGATTCTGCCTCATTTTCAGGATTATTAGGGTCGTAGTTCGGGTCATATTCTTCTTCTATTCTTTGGTTATCTTTTGGCTCTTGTTCACAGTTCTTGGCTTTCTCTACTAGGGTATGTTCATCTGTTTCCGGTGCCGTGGCGTTTTCGATACTATTTTGAAGACCATTGATGATATTTAAACAGGAATCACTTAATATTGGTAACGAGTTTGCTGAGTTCACATTTTCTAAAAGTAATAAGCTGCCTTCTTCTACTCTCTCAATGTATTTAGCCGAGTTGTCAAGAACAGAAACACTTCCGAGTGATTTCTCTTGTTCATTGAGTGAAGTACTAACGGTTATTTCTTGTCCAACTTCATCGTACCACGTACAGTTCTCCAAATCTAAGTAAGAATCATCACAGGATTGCTCGTTTGTTGAACTGGCTTCTAAATTAGTGTTAACCATTTCCAAAATTTTCTGGGTTCGGGATGAATATTTTTGTGTACGTTCCATATCAAAAAGTATTAATTTGATGTGAAAAAAAAAACAAAATAATGCTAACAAACACCCCGTACGTACATACGTATGATAACATTAAAGTGACAACTCGTAACTTTTCCTACGTCAACAAAGTTTTTTGTAGTGAGACCATAATCACGCAAATAGGGATAAAAAAACAAGATAAATTGAAAATTATAACACAAATCTTTAGAAGCTAGCCTAATGCGTTGTTTTTTAATTATTATTCGCTAATATACCTCGTTTAATACGAAAAAAACAATTAAAAAGGCACGAACTTACCAGCAGCAACCTGTTTCACTACAATAACAACACTGAATTGGCATAGATACGAGTTCTCACACATTTATTTTTGCTGTGCAGTTGTTAGATGTCACCACTGGTTATTTTGTTTGAATTCTCGTATAAATACACTTACGTGGTATTTTTAGACCGATGTAGCAATTTTTTCTGAATATTTTCAAAATAATAACTCAATTACATAAAAAATGTAGATACGAGGTATCACATCTTAACCGTCGATATATATATATATATATATATATATATATATATATATATATATATATATATATATATATATATATATATATATATATATATATATATATATATATATATATATATATATATATATATATATATATTTATATATATATATATATATATATATATATATATATATATATATATATATATATATATATATATATATATATATTATATATATTTATAAAACCGCGAGTCAACAATTTTATTTGCCACTTTGGCTGCAGAATCATTCTCTTATTTTAGTTCTTATGTAAATAACATTAATATTTGAAAAACTTACTATCTACAGACTTGACAAAAATAACGTGATGCTTTCTAGAAAGTACGCTTTGTCGAAGCTTTCCTATTCGACAGTAAGTTTAGTTTACATTACCCATTGCAAACTTAATCACAAATCCATAAATTGGCTTTTAACCGAAACCATCTTAAAGGATTGCACCTCACTTATTATGCAGTTTATATATGAATATGACGATTTGCCTATTTTCTACCTAAGTACATACTCAGAAGCCTCTCTTTTTTATGGAAAGTATATACAATTTATAATGTATTGTCAAATAATTATATGTATATACAATTTGTTGGCTGAGTTTGATGAAATTCACGATGAGCGATGTTTCGGGTAAATGCCAATGGCTGAAATCTTTTTTTATTCATATTTATTTTGTATATATATAAATTTCTATGTTCCATTTTTAAACCGATAGTCACCGTTCTCTTGAGAAGTATTATTGTTATAACAAAAATTACGGCAATAAACAGGGTGTCCGCTAACTAATGGTACACAGCATAACTACAGATTCTTTGAGTAAAAATATAGCGATTTAACCAAACTTACTCCAGTCCAAAAGTTAATAATAACAGAGATACAGGGTGTTGAAATGAAAATTCTATTTGCAATTTTTTTGGATAACTTTGGCAAAAAATAATATTTTTGCACAAAATTTGGTAACCAGGGGGTTTTCGAAGTAAGAAATCAAAATATAGTATTAATTTTTATGTAGTACGTAGGGGGCGTTCCGTACGCTATCATTATTTATTTTAATTTCCCGTAACTTTTTTGACAGTAAACTTTTGAGATTTTTTATAATCGTATCTTACTCTAAAACCTGTTCTAAGAAAAAAGTATATACTTGCTTAACAACCCGTGCAACCGTTTTTGAGAAATTTGCAAATTTCTGCGTGGGTTATGGGGCGATTTAGACGCCAGATAAAGTTGCTCAGAACTTTACAAGAACTGAGGATATGATAGACCTTGTCAAAATGAACAAATTTTCTCCTACAAAGATGTATCGAAAAATTATTCGTTCTCAAGATACAAGGTGCTGATTTTCAAAAAATATCGGGCTTTCTCAACAACTGGTATCTTTAGAACAAATAATTTTTCGGTACACCTTTGTACTTTAAATACTATTTTTCTATAATATTTATGATGTGTTTTTGTCTTGTTTTGTTTGCTAATTTTGATGTTTGTAAACTATTTTTTTACAACAGCTTTGTCCACAAAATTGTAAAATTTTTTTTGACAATAAAGCATTTATTTATTTATTTATTTGTAGAAAAAAGTTGTTAATTTTGGCAAGTTCACATCACATAATCAGTTTTTGTAAAGTTCTGAGCAACTTCATTAGGCGTCTAAGTGACCCCATTACCTGTATCGATGCAGATATTTGCAAATTTCTCAAAAACGGTTAGACTTAGCGTTATTAAGCAAGTATACCTTTTTTGCTTAAAAAAGGTTTTGGAATAAGATATAATTATAAAAACTTTCAAAAGTTTACTGTCAAAAAAGTTACGGCAAATTAAAAAAAAATGATAGCGTACGGAGCGCCCCCTACGTACTACATAAAAATTAATACTATATTTTGATTTCTCACTTCGAAAACCCCTCGTTACCGAATTTTGTGCAAAAATATTATTTTTTGCCAAAGTTATCCAAAAAAATGGGAAATAAAATTTTAACTTCAACACCCTGTATCTCTGTTATTATCACCTTTTGGACAGAAGTAAGTTTAATTAAATAGCAATATTTTTACCAAAAGAATCTGCAGTTATGCTGTGTACCATTAATTAGCGGACACCCTGTATATTTTATTTGCATACCTGAAAATTATTGCAGCTTTTTATTTTTTATGATCTATTAAATGTAAAACAAATATTTATTGTATGTTGTATATGTAATTAAAATATGATATGTATTGCATTGCATTGGTTTCTATGTGTAAACACACCTCACATCAAATCTTATTAACACATGCAAAAATGTACTGGATCACATTTTGTTTAATTAAAGGAGATTGGAATAGAAGCTATTTAAAAGGACCTATTGATAACAAGTTTTTACACTGTTCCTTTAACTTTTGTCTAAAAAGGTATGTAAACAATTATACAAAAAAACAAGCTTTATTTACTCTTAATATGCAAATACAAGTAAAGGAGAAAATATAAGAATCTCTTGGGCAAAATATTAAAAATTAAAACAAATACATTTTTTAAAACTTAAGTTAAAAGTAACTAAATATTTTGGGTGAACTAATCGATCAGTCTATTTATAATAAACAAATAATCTGGGTTAATCGTCAGCTTCCAGTTCGGCTTTCTTTGTATAAGTATTTTGGACAAATACTTTTATTTTGGTCCATGATTTATTTTTTAAAAGTTCTGGATATTTTTCTAACAAGATATCACATTCTCCTTTCTTTGGAGGCCTTTTACGTTTAACGTGTTCCTTAAAGAATTCTAAAACAACTTCTTTTTGAGACGCTGTCCATGGAATCAATTCTCTTCTCTTTTTTATTTTGTTATTATCAGCTCTGTTGGAGACTTCCTTTAAGTGTTTCTCCTGTTCATTGCTAGAACTATCTAGAGGACAACTTTCTATAGCATTTTCTATGACTATGTTTTTGTTTTCCAGTGCTTCGTTTTCATCTAAATCAATCTCTTCATCCATATGCAAGTCTATTTCCTCTAGAGATTTTCCCTTGTATTTGCCAGCATCACCTTTCTCCATTAGCAATAATAATTTAGCTATTTTTGCAGTTTGGAAAACGTCGTCCGGTAACCGATAAGCTTTCTTATGTACGTCCAAGGTGTGGCCCATGAACGTGGCTAATTGTTCAATATCGCTTGGCGCCATATTAAATACTTGGCTTAATGTCGCTAAGTGCTTCCGTAACCTTGTTGAAGTTAATGCTTTTGGATTTTGAGCTCCACACAATCGAGAATGCTTTTGTAAAATTTTGTATCCCACAATGGGATGTTTAGATTTTATGTTGGGGAACAAAAATACATTATTATTCTCAAGGAAATTTGATCTGGCTTCAATAAGAAGATTCATGTGGTCTTGCATGTTCTTGCTAAACAGAACTGGAACACCTCTTCCCCTTTTACCCCTAATTACCACCCGCTTAAAAGTTTTCAGTAGTATTTTTTCAGATGCTGTAACGGTCTCGGAAAACTCTTCATAGGTATTGAGAGATTTGTCTTCTACTGAAAGATATGTCGCCAATTTCATGCGTTGTAATTCACCCACTCTTTTTCTGTTTAGAAGAAGTAACCGACAAAAAACTGTCTCCATTAACAAATTAAAATTTCTGGTGTCAGTCAAATTTTCTTTTAACTTTTTCTCAGCTTCATTCCCCTTTTCAATGAGATAAGATCGAAATAATTTCAAATCGGCTGCCAGAGGTACCATTGTAATTTTATTCCAGGTTTTGGTGTTTAAGTCATTCCCAGCTTGACTGGATATTTCATATTTCCATGTGCTTTCTAGCAATTGCTTTAACATATTTATATTAGCCTCGACTTCCGCAGCTGATACAGTATGGTAGTTATATTTTTGCTTGACAAGATGCAAGATTGCAATATCGCAACAATCCTTCAAACTCCTACTTATGTTCATTCCGAAAGTAGGAGACAAGTATACATCATTAAGAGAATCATATTTCGCGATAATTTTTGCCCCACTTACTACTATATCAAAATACTTTGGCTGAAGCAAATCATAGAGGTTATTGATTTTTGAATCCAATTTTTGGCATTCAATTAATATTTTAGCTAATTCTCTTAATTTTCTGGAACAAATATTCACGTGATGCTGCTCTCTATGTGTGTTTAAATATCTTTTTCCAAAAGCGCAAATAAGTGGATCCTTTTTTGCAGCCAGAGACACTTTATCAGCCCGCATTCTTGGAAATACTTTTACTTTTAAATCATCATGAACATGTAATTTTGGCAATAGAATATTGTGCGACTCACTTAGTGGGGACTTTTTAACGCCTTTTGTATTTTCTGGGCAACTCTTTTTATGCTTCCACAGCAATTTCCGCGAGTAAAATCCCAGACAAAAAGGGCATGGAATATAGTTGGCTTCAGAATTATCTACGTAACTTTTGTGAACAGGGTTCAATGCAGACTCTGGGATTTTGAGAAAATTTCCCTTTTTTCGCAAAGATGCTATCAAACGCTTTCTGTCGATAGATTTCGCAGGTAACATTTGTATTTTTTGTACTTGAAGTTCTTGAGAATGGTTGCGTAGTATATGCCTGGCAAAATTTTGGACTTCACTTTCACAAAAATAACAGAAGTCTGGACAGCGTTTAACCTTGGTTTGAAATATTTTTGTTTTATCCTTTTCTTGTTTTGCGAACGTGGTAGTGCTTGCAACATCTGTATCCTAAAAATTGTGTTTCAATAATTATATTTATTTTATTTTAATTCAGTACTGTTACCTGAGAGATTATGGGTGCCGTTTCAGAAAAGTTTGTTAATGTATCTGATGAGGTCTGAAAATAATAAAAACAATTTATTACAACTTATGTATACCCACACTAAAATATCGTCATATATCTACTACATTACACTGTATTGTGGCACGAGCATGGAGTATATAAACAACCGCACATTCTCGCCACAAAAATGGGTTTGTGGCGTAAATGTAGTACAAAACCTATTTATATTATAAAACAACGTGGCCGCAATGCTTTAAAGGATGCGTAGATTTTTTTTTGAAGTTTGCGTTTATAGTGGTGGTTCTGATTAAATATATTTTGCTTTGATTTTTTCTAAAAACAGTGGAAAGCTCATATCTCGATAAAAATAATTTTAAAGTCTTCTATAAAAAGCCGATGATATAAAAATGGAGCCTAAACTAAACATTTATTTTTTAAGTAAATATTATGCAATTTGTACATTGAGGTCGTATAGCGTATAGAAGTATAGAAGTAATATGGTATCAAATGTATAATACTAACTGTAACTAGTGAGCTTTGCACAGCAGTATCTACTTGGACGTTTATTTTTGGTGGTCTGTCATCATATCGGTCAACTGCAATATTGTAGCTTATTTCATGTAGTTGCTGTAAAAAAGAATATTTTTGTTATCAACATTTGAAAATGAATTACTGTTCGTATAGGTTTTAAACAATTGAAAACTATTATTCATGCTATGACAGCAACCCATCAATAAATAACCAAAACGTTGTCCCATAACACCATTATATACATTATTTGATAATTTTTAAAATAAAAAAATATATAAAATAATATCGACGGTTTTGACAAATGCGGTAGTTGTTCCGCAGTTGTTATTGTGAACATAAACCAAGAATAACTAAATTCCTGCCTGGCTCTACAAATGTCTAAACAGCCAACTCCAGTCGAGTGGTTACCCTTCTATGAGTTTTAAGTAAGTTTAGTAAGTAATTAAAATATTTTGTCACATGTCAGTATAAAAAATGTGCGTCTAACTCTAAATATAATTTTTACCTCACCAAATAACGAGCCGCCATCACTATCTGTTGGATAGAATGTGGGATCTTCCAAACTACCGGATATTATGCTACTCTCATCATCTGAATTTGATGCACCTAAAATTACAAACAAATAAAAACTACTATCACCAATGGACTTAAAAAAAAGAACGAAGTGTAGAACTCTAAAGCGTAATTTTGAAAAATTCCCATATATACTGATTTTTGCGTTTTGCTTCTATTACTTACTTTCAGGATGTGAGTGCTCTGTGAGACCATTTTCAGAATTTTCTTTTTGCGGATTTAACAAAACGTCTTGATAAATTATAATTTTCCTATTTTCTTCTGCGGCTTTGTTAAAGGTAAGAGATTTTAAAGTTACATAGGTGTTGGGTACATCTAAAATGAACATTAAAATAGTTAAAATACTTTTTAAAATAAAAGACTGGGGCGTACCCATATTTGGCACTGCGCCAGAGATTACAAGAACATCTAGCTTTTATCGAAAGCGTACAGATATAACAAAACCGATTTTGCAATTTAAGGTGATCGTTTTGCTATTAGTTTTTGAAATTATCACGAAATACATATTATTAGATAATAACGTAACGAAATTACCTGGTAGTTTTTGATCGCTTTGATTGAGATTTCTAACCATATCAACCAGTTTGCGGCTCCTCGACGACATATCTACCCTAAGTAAGTATACCAAATTAGGTCTTGTGATATAAGAAAGTTTACCTATCTATAGGGTTTGCTAAGGGACAAATACATTAAAGCTGGTAAAATTACCTTGAATCTTATAGCTTACGCAGGGGTGTCTCACTGTCTCTGTATGTTTTCCTCGAAATCACTCCAAAATCACGCGCTCGAAATCAGGAAATCATATAAGAAACGTCCAGAATCACGGCGGAAATAATAAATATAATTTCCACTTTATAAAGTAATTACCTACTATAACAAAGAAATAATCGTTTGGCAACCTTGAACATAATGCACAGCGGACGTTTTCTTCCCACTTTAATCCCACTAAAATCAAAAGGTTTTGCCGAATGTGGAAACATATAATTTTTAAGATGTACCTATCCATATTTAATAATTTTTTGCACTTTTTCTTATAATAGGTAGGTTAAAAGCAAATTAGTTTTCTTTATGTTATGCTTATAGATTTCATAAAGCTATTATGCTTATAAATTTCATAAAGCTAAAACATCATCATGTAGATGTATTGTTAGCACGTATATTTTGATTTCACCTAGGCAGTATCTTTGGTTTTAAGTAGGTAGTGTAAAATAATTTTTTGTATAATACCTAAATTACACTATTCATGGAACTCTGGATTTAATTTTTTGTTTGTAATTTGTCATTTAGCAATAAAATGTCTTAAGGCGATGCCCGCTACTGCATTGTTTAATTAGTTTCAAGGATAAAACGTCAGATTAACTGGGATTTTTAAAGCTCATATATAATTTTTAGTCATCAGTTACCATTAAAAAAAATAAAATGATTTCAAATAAAGCAGGCAAATTTTCGCTATTATGCCGATATGACTATATGTAAATATATATCTGAGGGTATTTACAGTGTACTTTATGACTTTTAATACAATTTAAAAAAATGACTCTTACCTATTCCAAAGATATTACTGAAAAATTGGCATCTGGGGTATATAAGAGTGTATATCACAATTTTTAGTAAATGTTTCAAACTGAAGATGTCAACATGACATTTAACATTTTTATACAAATCGGTATCTGAGAATACTTATTTAATGGTGTCTTGTAAATGTAACTAACATTTTTTACATGTGTTCTTTTTGTAGCTCCAAAACTATTATAATGCGCACATAATAAATGGCGAATGTTAAAATATACAGGGTGTCATAAAAATGGGTAAAATATTTCAATGGAATACTCTTTAATACAGTTTGTTTAAAATAAGCAGGCAGAAAAACTGTGAGTTTTTGCGAGAAATTTATAATAGCCTTATAAAAGCATTAAAACAGATTTTAAAAATATAATGTTTATGAAAACATTTTTACCTTTTAATGCCCAAAAAATAGTCATTTAAATTCCGTCACCCCAGATGTAAATAAAATGTTGATTTAGAAAAATGGTTAGAACAACTGCTTAGAAGTGAAAATGTTATCCTATAATAACAAAAGTACAGTTGCCTGTATACAGCTCATGCCATTGAAGATCTAGTGATTTCCGAAATCTCTGTACGTTTTTTTTCGAAGTGAGACTCCCCTCGGCTCTACGTATACATAATTATTCTGAAATAATCCGCTTTGATAAAAAAAACTTGCCAATATGAGCAAATGATATCTGTTTTAATTGATATTTGATAGCATTATCATCTAACTTTAAAAATAATCCATGGGTATGAGGGTGCGATAACGTTTCAATCGAACGTTCCGAATTATATCAACAATTTCTTACTTATTGTTAAAACCTTGGTGATGAACATTTATTAGAAATAAATAAAAAGACACACATTACGTATAACATAAATACAACAAAACGCCGAAGTCGCAAAGAGCAGGCATCTTATTACCAACGCATCGAACTAAAGTTATAACAATCATCTGGAACATACAATGCCTAAAAAAATGCTCGTAGCTGAATACAATAAAACTCCACTATAAATAACATAATTGATTTGGATTATTGAGAATTGCGCGGGATTTCTTTTTACAACACTCGATATATAACCTAAAAATCATGAAAACCTTTCCAAATTAACCCTTGATACAACTGGATACAACTTTACTTAGCTTAACACAAATAAATATTATCTAAAATAGTTACTTACCATGTACTAAAACACTTTGTTCACATTAAATTAAAACTAACGAACACCATAAACAAAAAACATCTAAATCGAACCTATTCAATAGTAACTACCGAAATTTATTCCATATTAGCATCTATTTTCTATTTGCTAAGCGCTGTTGTCAGCTTGTAGGACGCAGAATCATCTTAAAATGGATACATATATACATCGCAACAATATACACGAGCAATGATGGCGCTATCTGATGTTAAAAAGTATGAACTTCTCTCCAAGTATTGTTTTCCATTTTGGCGTTGATTCTGCGTCCGCCAAGAAAAATTTAACATTATCTTTGCCAAATATGCGTTTGATTGCAGTATTTTTTTTTACGCTATTTCATTCAAGGTCGTAAGTAGTTTCGTTTCAGATTTTTAGAGGCCTCTCATGACATTCCCAATTTGGTTACAAGGAGATTATGTTTCTGCGTCCGTATATGGACGTTGAAAGTTGGTGGACGTACAAATATATGGAAATTTAATATGTACGGACGCGGAAATAATAATGAGATATATATATATATATATATATATATATATATATATATATATATATATATATATATATATATATATATATATATATATATATATATATATATATATATATATATATATATATATATATACATGATAAGAACAACAGAAAAAAAAACTTGGGTTGATTTTCCATTGACACAGACTGTAACACTTTCATTTTCTAGTTGTAGTAGTTCGTTCAGAATCACACTGAATGTAGCTTTATTTCTACAATTTGATCTATCTTGGCTATGAAATATTGTTGCTAAAAATATATTTTCTAATCTTGAACCAAATTTTGGTGGTATTGTTGCTATGCTGAAATATACAACTCCTATTTTATAACAGCCTGCATGGCTTCCAAGAGGATTCCCCACGTCAAAGTCATCAAAGTATAATACCAATGGAAAAACTATTTTATTTATAAATAGAGCAGAAATAGTTTTCCATAGTTGTTCATTTACAATATTGAGCATATTCATATCAAATATCTAATTATAATATGGCAGTGAAATTTTGTTCTGATATTCATAAATAGTGTGAATTACACTTGGAGTTCCAAACACAATTTTAATGCTTTTGATATCAGAATATAGTACCCTATAACATGCTTAAACACCATTAACACGTCTTTACCATCATTCATTGCTTTTGTTCCTCTAAAAATTCCAATTTGGTACTCAAAAGGCATTATAAAATTTTTATTAAACTCAAAAAATTTTACTCTGCGGTATTCTGGATCTAAATTATTAAAAGGATTTTCAAATAAAGCATAAAGTTCATTTTATTCTTAACGCCCAATATATGTACATTATACATTATGGGTTTGTAAATTTTCACAAATTAGATTACCAGATTTTTGGATGCAGTCAATAATTCCTGATTAGAATATGTATTTTAATCCTTCTATAATATTCTCAACATTTCTTTTTGAACTCAACTTTTCATATAAAATACATAATACCAATAGAATAGACTCCTCGAAGGTCTTATTAAACAGGTAGTATTGCTCAGTGACGTTTTTTAAAATGTTAAGTCTCCGAAATGTTTTTTTTTGGGTAACTCATTTTTCAATTCTAGAGTTTCTGATAAAGGAAAACTAGGACTAGCTGTGTGGCTATTGTCAGACATTATGTTTACTATGGAAGTGTCTTTGAAATTTATATTTTATATCAAAAATATTTTTACAAGAAGTGTGAGGACAAACAAAATAGCTTTTTTTTTCGGTATAAATATTCCACTTTTTTTGAACTATTAAATTCTTTCCAGCACTCTACACACTTCATGATGCAGACAATCGCACATAAAACTATTTACCAAGCTACCTTTTCTTTTAATCTGACCAATAACCGAAATAAATGTGTTGGCAATTGATCATAATGTGTATCAGTTCCATACACATTTTTTTGTGTAATAAGCCACAAATATTCTTACTGAATCGGGTAGTTTGCACAAAAAACATGAATAATCTTGAATAGACAATCAAAAGCTTTTTAGCAGAAATTTTTTTTATTTTAAGTCATCTATAACTATGTAAAATATACAAGGCTCATGGAGTGATGCCGTAAACCGGGGCTATTTGAACACCCTTTAATTACTTATTTTTCGATAATTCCTAAATTAATTAATATTTTGGTCTGTAATAAATTTTACTATACCAAAATACAACATCTCAAATGTTTGAAAAATCTTTTATTTTCCAAACATTTTTGAAAAAAAAAATATATAAGGGGTGACCAAGTTACCCCGGTTTTGGGGCAAGTTGGTCACATTTGAAAAATATGTTGAAAATAGCATTACAAATTGGTCTGATGGCCATGTTACCCCTGCGAAATAAAGACGGACCTGTGTATGTATGTTGTAATGTTTAAATTCAACTTTGAATTGTACTTAAATGAGAAATTAAAAATCATAAGGTTAAGAAAACATTTTATTTCACAAGAAATATATCAAAATAACAATAATAAAGGGACATATAAACAATAATAAAGGGACATATAAACAACATAAAGAAAACACACTTTCTAAAACTTAAAATAATGGTTACTTTAACTTAAAAAAAAACTTCACACAAAGAAAATACTATTATTCCCTACGAACAGTCTTTGTCTGCGATAGAATCGTCACTGTCTTCACTATACTGGTCTTCGGAATCTTCGCATCGTTCACACGTATAAAAGGGATCTTTACTTGCATTATTGCATCCACTTTTGACATTGGACACATTTAATCCACTCAAGTCTCCCTCGGTACTTCTTCCAGTTGTATTGACACATTCCATATTTTGCATTTGAGTCGCAATTTTTTTGCCTTTCACTCTTTTCTCTTGGGCGCACTTTGGTCAGCGCAACTTTCTTTTTGCTTTGCCTGACTACTCCGGAAGTTCCGGGAATTGTCTCTGTGGCATTTTGCAAATCAGAGATAGAAGGGTTCGTCTTTTCTGCGGAGTCACACACTATTATACTAATTAAGAGTGATCTTGAACCCTCTCAACTCTCTTGGTACTTCGAGGAACGACGACCTTTCTTGCTCCAGGATCGTCCGTTATATTTGTTTCGTCGTAGTTCTAAAGGTTGAAATTGGCTCATTTAGTGCATTGGTAATAATATTGAAAAAGATATTTTACTTCACGATCTACAGAAGCTCTTGATCATTTGATATTGGAAGCAAGACGAACTGACAGCTGGTTTTTCTGGATGAATGAATTGAGGAAATCTTCTCCAGGAATATTGTTTTTGTGTAACTGTTTTTCTCTGTTTCTAAAGATTATTGAAGAATTATTAAGAATTTTGAAAAATCTCAAATTTTCGTATTTTTTATTTTTTTGGTTTTATTGGTTTAAAATCAATAAAATGTCGCCATTTTGTTTTAAAAAGTAAAGGCGGCTTAAAGTATCACGCTACCTTTCTCCACATGTGTGGCCATGGGGTGCCATCCAAATTTTCGCTAAAAAGCTTATGTGCTGTCGTTGTTTACACACAAAACAGTAACATCTGCTGATGATGCTAACTTGGTTAGCGAAATGCGCGTCCGGAACGTAAGAAGTTGTGGTATAGCGTGGTTAGAACTCTTGTATTTTGATCTACCTTCCACCACAGGTTCCAGTATTAGGACCAAAACAATGGACTATTTTGTTTTTACTAAAATTTGTTCATCTATTCATTGGCAATCCGTATTTACCTTATTTTAATATAAGACTCCGAATTTTGTTACACACATACATACACAGAGCAATGGACTATTTTATTTTTATATAAAATTAGCATCAAATTAGCCAAAATGACACATTTGTGCTTTTAAATAAAGGAACACAGGCAGTGTTTACTGATATATTAAAAACAGTTTTACACAATATTGGTAAAATTTAATTGCAGAAATTTTAAACTGTGCCCTTAATACCAAATTAAAAACAAGCAGCACGTCTAATATTTATTACCAGTGGTATTTTAGGTGTTTTTAATAATGCTCGAGCATCTTTTTGTTCTATGTTATTTAAAATTCCTTTTCTAGACTCACATGAGAAATATTTTTATTTACTGCCCTCCTGGATAGACTAGAGGATAAACTTGTTTTATTTGAAATGGTATTAGAAGTATTACTAAGCGGCAAATTGTGTAAGATTTACGTTTTGATTAGCTTGAGATTAAGATCCTCGTGAAAATTGGCTCTCAAAGCTACGAAATACTGGTTCGATTAGTTGGCGAGTTAAATGTTCAGTAGAAATACTTACTGAAGCACTTCTCGAGGGATTTAAAGATTTACTTGAATTAACTGGAAGCTGAACTTGAGGCCTATAGGCAAGATACAAACTTGATGTTAAAAAGATTTTACCTCTCCATTTTGCATTACATTTTGAATATTTCTTTCAGTATGTATTTGAAACGAAAACAACTGATATTGATAAACATAAACCTATTAAATAATAACAATTAATTATATAAAGAAAATAATCGCACCTTTTTTTTCGGTACAAAACCAACATCAAACCAAAATATTTAAAAATTATTAATTCTTCAACGCATCGGCAAAAAAAGGTTAATTTAAAGATTGGCAGCGTCTCTTCTTCTACTTCAATTTACAAATCGGCCACTAACAAACAGCACAAGAAAGACTTGTTTTTTCATGTGACTATAGCCGAATTGCAGAAACCACATGAATGGAATGTTCTTTTATTATTCGAAAAAAAAAACATATTTGTGGAATGTGAAATTCGCAGGTTCGCTAAAAGTGCTTAATGCATACCAACAAGGATTCTTCCCAGGTAGACCATTAGAGACGGCAATTTTCAGTTTTCTTAATTATAGTTTCAACAGTATTGATCGGGGCAAGTATGTGGTGTCTCTGTTTTTCGATTTATCAATCGCGTTTGATACAGTGAATAGGCGATTTCTGCTTTCGAGGCTTTATAACATGGGTATTCGAGGTTTATTATTGAATTGGATTGATTCCTACATGACTGAGAGAGATTTGGTGATAAAATACGGTGGTTATTTGACCATTATTGTTTATTTTATATCCAAACGACTTGCCAGAGCATGTGAGAGGCGATCACATAGCTATGTATGCCGATGATACCACAGTTGTGGTAAGTGCTGATAATATGTACGAGTTGAGTGAAAAAATACGTGCAAGTCAGGAGCGATATAGAGAAGTGGTGTAGAGAAAATGATTTAATACTAAATGAGTAAAAACAGTGTGTATGAATTTCTATAATAGAAAACCGATACCTGTATGCTTTGCGCTTCAAAAGTTTTTAGGGACTACATTGGATTCTTCTTTATCATTTTCGGATCACGTAGACCATGTTTGCCCTAAGTTAAATTCGTTATTTTTCGCGATTTTAAAATTAAAGTCCGTTCTTGATCAAGACAGTCTATTAATAATTTATTATTCCTTAGCATATAGTTTTATGTCTAATAATGTTATATCTTGGGGAGCGGGAAATAAAAGCGAGCGTGTTTTTCTGGGTCAAAAGAGAATTATACTATTAATTTTTAACTTACATCCACAAGAAAGTTGTCGAAATACCTTTATTTGCAAAAATGCTCTAACTTTTCCTTCCATTCATCTGTACAAATGTGTCGTGTATGTGAATAACAATAAAGCTCTGTTTTCAGGGTTAGGTTTGGGTACTTATAGAACCAGGGGGAATTTCTTATTGGAAGTACCTAGACACAAGACAACCATGTATAAGAGTTCACCAACGTACAATTGTGTAACTTTTTTCAATTCTTTACCTCGCGAAATACGTGCATTAAATGGCAATGAATTTAATAAACGATCAAAAGTATTTTTTGCTGAAACAGCTTTCTATTCAACAAGAGAATATCTAGAACGGACAAATTGACTTTGAATGTTTGACTGTGTTTTTGTTGGTTCAGTTAGTCTACAAGTTGTTTTGTTTTTTATACTTTTTGTTTTTTGTTTATTATACCTTTGTTTTTTTGTCTACTATTCCGGTGCATTTTACGTTTTACCTGTCTTGTTTTATGTATTTTCTATATCACAACCTGCTACTTTATTTGGAAAAATAATTTCTGTGGTACTACAAATATTGACTGTAGCATTTAGATATTGCTTTACAGAATGTATTATATATTTTCTTGGGGTCCCACGACCGTTTTATTTAGTTTATATTTTACTTTACATTCTTATTTTATTTATGTTCTTATTTTCAATTTATATTTTAGTTTATTTGTTTTATTATTCTATACTGTTTAGTTTTAATTGTTACTATTCTTGATTTAGTAAATTTTCAAAAATTATTGTATTAGTAACTTAAGTTTTGACGACCCTTTGTACTATCTGTACTTTTGGTAATACAGGGTGTTTGGTACATCGATAGAAAGTTTTAAAGGGGTGAAAGAGGAGGTCATTTGGAGTCATTTGGACCAAATATGTCTATATACAAAGTCGTACCGATTTCGAGATATAGGCCTTTTTTGATATTTTTATTTATTAAGGTAATTTCGGCAAATAAAAAATATTTTTGACCCTGTCAATGATTTTATTTGTTGCAACAAATTTTTTTCATACGGTTTAATATGTATTTATTAAAAAAAAAATATGAACACGTTTTTTGAAGTCCCCAAAAAAACAGCACAGTCCAATGAAAATGATTTTATGCAATGCACTGGAATTAAGTATCATCTTTGAATGCCATTTTCTCGCAAACTGCTCAATAAAAAAAATTTCAAATATGCCTATAAATTACGCAATTTTATACCCTCTTCGGAGATACTATCAGGTTATGATCAATAATTATAATTATCACTACAAATTTAACGGTTACACTTAATTTAAGTAGAATAATTTACAGATTTACTATCCGATTTTATAATTCTTCATCTTAAATATTAAAGACACAACTTGGAAAGTTTAATTATTTTTGATTTTGCAATTATGTAATGAAGTACTAGAATGATAAAATAATGTACTTAGAGAAATCATTTAATTTTCATCATTAAAAATGGTTGACCATAAACGTATTGTTTTTATTTTAATACCTTGGAATTAAAGGAATTTAAACATTAAAAAATATCATGTCAACAAAATATCCGTCGCTTGGCCTAAATAATAATTCAATAAATACCTAAATCCACTATCGCTATTTTGATGGTTTTTATCAATTCTTTAGAAGATACAATAATTATTACTTTAACAATGCACTATCGGATTTCAGTTTTTAGTCGAATGGGTCCTGGCATATTTTTAGGCCAGTAGTGCGTTTAGCATTGGGCTTGCAATATTTGCCTTGAATACCTTGTGGTCTAATAGTTCGCTTTGATTTCATAGTATTTCAAGTTACAATAATTACAATTTCTAAAGATGGCTGCTTTTTCTAATAGCGAATATGCAGACATTTTGTTTATGTATAGAAGAGCCGATGGCAATGCAGCGGCTGCTCAACGATTATATCGTGATCGATTCCCCGCTAGACGTCTTCCTAATGTGCAAGTTTTTATTAATACCTATCGACGAATTAGTGAAACCGGTAACATTCATCACATAGTAGAACGTGAGCATGTTGAAAGATATCATCCTGAAGTGGAAGAACAAATACTTCAAGCTTTTGAAGCAGATCCTACAACCAGCATCAGAAAAGTAGCTGATGAATTGAATTTGTCTCTATGGAAAGTGTGGTCTGTTCTCAAGACTGAAGGAAAACATCCGTTCCACTATACCCCCGTTCAGGGCCTTGAAGAAGGCGATCCTGTACGACGAATGGCTTTTAGTCGATTTTTATTGAACGCTGATATGGAGGATGGGCTTTTCTTGAAAAGTATTCTGTGTTCAGACGAATCAAAATTTACTCGTGAAGGTATTACAAACTTTCATAACCTTCACTACTGGACTGATGCGGACGAGAACCCGCATATGAAAAAACAAGTTTCTTTCCAACACAAATTTAGTGTAAATGTATGGGCAGCTCTCATTGGTCGAACTTTTATTGGTCCTTATTATCTTCCAGATAATCTAAATGGAGACAACTATTTGGAATTTTTACGCATCGAGTTGCCCAATATCTTGGATGATGTGCCTGTGAATGTACGGGACAGGATAATATTCCAAAACGACGGATGTCCAGCTCATTTTCGATTAACAGTAAGGCAGTTTCTCGATCAAACGTTTCCTAATCAGTGGATAGGAAGAAATGGACCAATTCTGTGGCCTGCAAGGTCCCCAGACTTAACACCTCTGGACTTTCATGTGTGGGGACGCATGAAAGAACTTGTTTACGAGGTCGAAATAATCAACCGCGAGCAGCTTATTCAACGAATAAATAAATCAGCTGAAAGATTAAGGGTAGAGTTGCGATACGCTGTCACTACCACCGAAATAAGAAAGAGAGCTCGAAAGTGTATTCGGAATCAGGGTTGGCATTTTGAAAATGAATAATAATAACAACATATTCGAAGTTTCTCTTTATGATTTAATTTTAGATGTGAAATTAGATAGTAAATCTGACAATTGTTTTACCTAAATAATTGTAATTGTTTCCATTTTTTTCAACAAATTATTCCAAATAGTGATAATCGATCATAACCTGATATATCCCTGAGAAGGGTATAACATAAGGTAGTTTTTAAGCATATTTGAGATTTTTTTTATTGGGTGATTTCCGATAAAATGGCGTTTTAAGTTGAGCCTTAGTTCCACTGTATAGTATAAAATCATTTTCATTGGCGTGCGGTGTTTTTTTGTGGTTTTCAAAGAAGTTGTTGTTATTTTTTTTAGCTGATATACATATTAAATATTATAAAAAAAAATAGTTGCAAAAAATAAAATCAGTGACAGGGACAAAAATATTTTTTATTTGCCGAAATTACCTTAATAAATGGAAATACTAGAAAAGGCCTATATCTCGAAATCGGTACGACTTTGTATATAGACATATTTGGTCCAAATGACTCCAAATGACCTCCTCTTTCACCCCTTTAAAACTTTCTATCGATGTACCAAACACCCGGTATATATCTATCTATCATACATATAGAACATTCTATAATTAAATTGCATTTATGGAAAATTCTATGTACATTCAAAGCACACTCCCATAAAGTAAATATGAAATGTTTAAAATATTCAATGTATGTTAGTACACGAATGTTCCACAAAGTATTTTTAAGGAATATTCTCTACACGTACATTGTTACAAAATTATTATCTGATTTTAATTTATGGGTATATGGAACATTGTCCAGAATTTCGTGTTTTTTCTTTAATCCTTTTTGTCTTCTCGTGTACGTGACGATAAACTGTAGGTCCCATTTTCCTGCTTAAAAACAAGACACACAACATTTGTAAGGTATTTGTAAGAAATAGGCCGATATCCAACAGTAGTTGAAAAAGGCTATTGTTGATGATTTTGGACTTAAGATAGGTCCTCCCTGCTAATAATCAGACAGCTTCGGCAAATTCAGATAGAAGAGGGAAGTATTGTAATAGTGAAAAAATAACCCACCAAGATGTTTACAGATTTTTCTGTTTTAGACTCCCTAGATCCCGAAAAACATGTTCTCAAAAATGATACAAAAATCATTATTAAGAAACTACTTATCAAATAAATACAATCAGTGGCGTAACTAGCCTACGCTGCGCCTGGTGCGGATTGTGGATCTTGCGCCCTTCATAGGAATCCTGCTGAAGTCCCTCCACCGGAGGCGGAAAATTTTTGATAGCCACGCCCATATTTTAAAATAAAAGTCGTTCAAAAATCATGCCCAAGATAAAAAATTGTTAATGGATTTTTATTTGATAACGTGCGCAGTTACCATTTTTTGAACCCTTTGAGACAAGAAAAAAAGTAATTTTGTTTTTTTTATTATTAATTTTCACATTGATTTAATTAATAATTTGAACAAACAACAGTTAGAAAAAATAAATCACATTATTTTAATAAACAAAACGGACATTTTTAAAACAAAGAGAAACATTTTTAAAATTTGGTGAAATGGGAACTCTTAAAACAAGGAGTTAAATCAGTGAACACTTAAGCTACCTAAGAACTAAAACTAATTTATAAAGTAATTTTGCGAGATTTGCGAGACGCAAACTCGTCGATGAGTGAATCAAAATCCAATTGTTTCGCAATAGAATTTTCAATTGATAAAATTCCTAACCCCCTGAGCCTTTGCTGGCCCATTGACGATCTTAAATATGTTTTTATCAGTTTTAGCTTACTGAAAGCTCTTTCGCAAGATGCGACTGTTACAGGAAGGGTAAGGAAAATCTTGAGAGCTGTATCTACGTTTGGAAAAGTATCTGCCAAAGAGAATTCGTGAAGTTTTTGCAGCGTGTCTTGAAGGTTCTCGGATTCAGTTTCAGAAAATAATACATCTGATTGAAATTTTAATGATTCCAGTTCGCCTAAAAAGTCTAATGCGTTTATATCGCGTTCATATTCATTTGCTAAATCTCTGGCATGCTTTTTTAGCGTTTCGACGTCATTGTGTTTCAAGTTAGCAATTGATAAAAAATTAAAATCTTTTGCAATTGTATTCATATTTTCGAACCTCCATTTTAGATCGACTAATAATGAATCTATCGCCTGAAATATTTGTGTCCTAAATTTTTCTTTGCTGTTTAAATTGTACCCTTCATCAGTGCTCTCGTCCAGATCTTGCCGTTTAATTCGTGTTTTTCTTTTTTCCGGAAAGTGGTCGTCAATATCTATTTCTTGTGCCAGATCTTGAGCATCATTGAAATATTTTCCAAAAGATTCATTTCGTATTTCTTGGACCTGTTTTGTTAAACCTTCAATTATTTTTGAAGCAGTATCCAGTGTAATATCTTTGCTTTGGAGGGTTTTATTTATTCGATCTATAGCAGTTACAATTCTGGACCAAATTTGCAGGAAACAAAGAAACTTGAAATCGATGCTGTTGATCAAACTTTGTGCACCAGAGATCGTCTCTGCGTTAAAATTGTTGGACGTCAATGTATTTAGAGCACCCATTACTCCTTTAAGCTGGTGATATAAAGCATTTACCGCTTTGGCTTTGGAAGACCACCGAGTATCCGCATGACATTTTAAAGTTATTTGAATCTTCTCCAATAAAATATTCCAACGTATTGTTGACCCAGAAAAAAAAGTAAATATTCTCTGAACGGTCACAAAAAAAGTTATTATGTCCGGTGTAACGCTGGCAGCATGTACTCCTGCCAAGTTAAGACTATGTGCTGCACATGGCACAAATCGAGCATATTTATTAATTTCTTTAATTTTAGCTTGTACGCCGTTGTATTTCCCGCTCATATTGCTACCGTTATCATAGCCTTGTCCTCGAATATTGGATATATCTAATTCATCCGCTTCTATCTTGTCCAAAATTTCTTTTGATAAACCCTCGCCGGTTTTCTGATATGAATGTATAAAATCAACAAATCGTTCTTCAATAGCAACTTTTCCTTTGGTAGTTTTTACATATCTTATAATTTGAGACATCTGCTCGTTATGTGCAAGGTCCGGAGTGCAGTCAAAAAGAATTGAATAATATTTGGCTGCTTTTACTTCCGCAATAATATGTTTTTTAACAGCACCACTCATTAAACTAATAATTTCATTCTGTATCAGCGGAGAAATATATGATACCTGTCCCTTTTTGTGTGTTTCTATGTGATATTTTAACTCTGGATCATATTTGGAAATCATGTTAAGAGCACTTAAAAAAACTCCTGAACCGGAGTCTCCCAATTTTTCATTGTGTCCCCTCAATGCTAAATTGTTTTCAGCGCAAAAAAGAACAATACTAATATGTATATTTAAAATATGTCTCCACTTCATTTTTTCCCGTTGTATGGCTGATTGGAGTGCATTATCTATGGAAGAGTGAGATTTAATGCTCTTTTCTAACGTTTTCCACCTTATCACATTTTGTAAATGGCGCGACGAATGCTCGTGATCTGGAATTCTAGGACTTAAATGACGCCAGTTGGTAAACCCTTTTTCTGGATTAGCTATAGGTGGTGTATTTGGATTTGTTGAAAGTTTTTCATTAAAAAGAATGCACGGAAAACAAAATACCGCTTGTCTTTTGCAGCTATAAATTATCCAGGTCCTCTCCGTATATAGTCCATTGGGTAATTTTCTTTTAAACCAGTCTCGAGAAAACGTCCTTTTGGCAGTATCATTGGAGGTCATATCCGTAGAAGAAAAATCAAAATGTTTACCCTGATCAGGACCTTGTTCGACCAAAAAACATCGAATTTGATCTGTCATTGGGTACCAAGTAACAGGATCATTTCTATCGACGGTGACGGTTGTATTCGCAACCTCGATATCTAGATCCAGAGCATCTTGAACATCGGGCTCATCATTTCCATGGGAAGTATTTGAAGATTCATTGTCGTCATCCTGCACAATCGGGTCATTTCGGTTATCTTCCAGACATAAATTAAATGTTTCCGATACTTCCTGCGACGTAGATGGTAATGGCAATGATGAAATATTTGTATAGTCAGTATCTCTTTTCTCTTCGCTATTAGATATCAGATGGTCACTAGTTTTAGCCCATTTAAGTAATGTGTCGGCCATTTTTTTACTATTGGCTTCTTTTACTCTTTTTCGTTTCCGAAACTCCGCGCCAGATGGTCTTTTTGATGACATTTTTGACAAATACCACCTTGGTTCTTAAATCTAAAATAAAACAAGAAAATCCCTTCATTTCTGATGGTGAACTTAGATTTGAAGATTGCTATTATATATTATAGCTTCGCGAGTGCGGCCAAGAAGAGTGAAATTTTTTTATTTTTTTTTAATTCTGCTCTTGGAAAAACGTAAAAAACGTCTTTTTATTTATAGTAATGTAAGAACGCAATTTATATATACCTACTTTGCACCGAATAAAAATAAACTAACTACCTTATATTCGGAATTACAAAAAATTAGGTATATGTTTGACTTCGATAAAATATCTATTTCAACAAAAATGTTACCGTCAAATAATAAAAGTTGTATTGAAATTACTTAGCTAGCCAAAACCCAGCACTACGAGTTTAGCAAAACGGAACGCTACTGTCGCAAACAGTTTGTCATAAGCTCAGGGAATTTTTAATCGAAATAGAGTGAAAAGCATTCACAAAAAAGACGATAAATGATCAGTTATCGAGCAGGATGAAAAATTATTAAATTACCTATTAAAAAATAGGGGTTGGTGATAGAAGGGTGTAAATTTAGGGTTGTATGTATTTTTTAATGCCATATTATAAAAAAAATAAAATAAAAAAAATTTCGAAAAAAAATCAGGTGAGGCCAACCCTTATCACTTAGGGGTATGAAAAATAGATAGTAGCCGATTCTCAGACCTACTGAATATGCATATAAAATTTCATACAAATCAGTCGAACCGTTTCGGAGGAGTAGAGTAACAAACATTGTGACACGTGAATTTTATATATAAGATTTCTTAAAAAAAAACATAAAACTAAATAATACCCGATTTTTAAGGAAATATAAAAAATATTTGCAAGAAAAAAATTAAATTAAAAAAAAAACATAAAAAAGTACTTTACAACGGCACTTGAACCCGGATCCTCTGCGTGCGAAGCGGAAACGCGACCACTTCATCCACCTCCTTTATTTTTTAATGCTGAATCGTGGAAAAATAGAAAACAAAACAATTTTGTCCATAAAATAAAAAAAAAATTGTGGGGTGAACCACCCTTAACATTTAGGGGTGTGAAAAATAGATGTTGGCCGATTCTCAGACCTACCCAATAAGCACAGAAAATTTCATGAAAATCGAGTTTGGTAACAAACACCGTGACACGAGAATTTTATATATTAGATAAGAAACAAAGATGTAGTACTACTTACCAACTTATATAGCGCTTGTATCTTGTACTTTGTACTTTTAAACTAAATTTAACAAACGTAACTTCCAAACACTAACGTGACTGATTCTGATTCCACAAATAAAAAAGGATTTTAAATTGATGATGTTTTATAGCTAACCAGACAATACCTCTCATTTGTACTTTAACTTTAGTTGCGAAAAGCGAACCGATTGTTGTTTGCTTTCAAAGTGAAGTACATTTTTGTCAATTGACAGAGTATTTTGTCACTGGAAAACGCCTATAAAATTAGGGATGTGCAATCTAGATCGATATTTTAATATTTTATGTAGTGTTGGGCTATATCGATTTTAAATTATGTTTTGTAGTTTTAACATAAAAGAAATATTTCCTTGTGTTTGTGCACCCCCCCAGGGCTGCGCCCTGGTGCGGGGGCACCACCTGCACCACCCTAGTTACGCCACTGAATACAATAAGTGGTTTTACACAGATTTTTTTAAGATCGCTATTTTGTTCCGTCATGTTAAATCCGTATTAGCTGATCCCTATTTTACATTAAATTTTTCTGCAAAATTGGATATTTTAAACATCTTATTTGGCCGCCATTTGGTTTCACAATCTTGAATTCGCACCACAAATTTACCATTTTATCTACATATAACACTTGGTGCCTGCAAAAAAGTTGAAATTAATCTAATAAGTAGCGTTACTAGCTGATTTTTTAAACGTTTCATTAGGCCTCCATTTTGTTTTGCTATTCTGGATTTGTATTGTATGTTACCAGTTAATTTCTTTATAACATTTGATTTTTGTACAAAATTTGAGATAAATTGAACAATTGGTTTTTTAGTAATATGTTTCGCCATACTGGATATTTACCAACATTTGTAGTCAATCGTGTAAGTAGATTTTTAGCTACAGACAGACCAACTGAATCGAGAAAACATGTTTTTCGCCAACTAGGGACCTTGAAACGTAAAGGTCTGAAAACATCTCGCAGGGTGATTTTTCACGATTACAAGAGAAGTAAAAATCTGCAAATTCGCCTTTATCCACAACTTTCTTCGTAGAGAATTCTATTATTCACAGGTAACACACATTATGGATCTATACACATAGTTGTTTGGAAGGTATAAACAAAAAAAAATTACAGTTGACACGTGGCGGAATTTTGTTCGACTGAAGTTGTAGGTAAAGAAGAGTTTACCAATTTTTTGGGTGAAAATTGGCTTTTAAAAAATATTTAAAATTTTGATTGACTATACGTTTCTATTTGATTAAACTCTAAAACTGGAATAAGTTAAGTTTGTTTACTTCCGAATTGCTTTTTGTGGAAGAATTTGTATTTGATTTTGATTTTTGGTAATTATTAATAATTGAGATGTGGATTCTGTATATATAAACAATATCCCTTTTGCCAAAAATCGGTCCTTATAAAATTTGTTTGTAGCGTTGTTGCTTGTTGAAATTATCCAAAATCCCTACATATCTTTTGGAGCTCAGAGCGTTTGGCGCGTAAAAAGTACCACTCGCCGTAGCGCCTCAAGATCTCAATACACCATGAGCTCACCTGCTTGCGCTTGAAACAAGTGACTGTAGGCGTCAGTCAGCGGCAACTTGAGCTCGAGAAAGCTCTCGCTCGGCTGCCTTTAGTTGTTTCTCTTCGTTTCTTAACCGTAGCCGGCTTTTTAAGTACCAGCAGATCGCTCGCCTTCTTTACGGAGGACATTTCTTCAGTGGGTCAGTGGTTACAGAGACCTGTGTCGCGTCGTTCTTGATTGACTGAATAAACTAAGCGTGTTAGTGACTTAAGCTGTTAGTGCCGGCTTTGTGCAAAAAAGAACCGCCGAGTAACTTTTTCCCGGAGTTTTCCCTTTTGTTTTCCGAGAACGAAGATTAAGACTGTTAAAGTAGACGGATTTTTTTCTTGTCGCAGGTAAGTTTTTTAGTCAATTTAGGATATATAGATTATGGAGACACCTGTTCAAAATTACACTGAGCATGATAATAGAAATATAAAAATGGCATTTTTTGGAAACATTTTCGGAACGTCTGTTTTAAACATTGACTTTTAGTATTTAGGTAAATATATAGGATTTATAAACATAACATTTCACATTCAAAAGTCTATTTTTGGTGTATATTTTGTCTTTATTGCTGAACATAATCGAAGTTATTCGGTATTTGCTACCAATTATATTAAAATAATAGTAATGTAAAAACTTTTATGGATAAGTATAGGCATTACCTAAAACTCAGGATGGTATTTTTTTAAAATTACGTTTCTCTATGGTTTTATAAAAGAATCGGCGTATTTTACTGCTGGTCACAATACAAATAATATCCCACAGGAATATTTTATATTCCCTTTAATTTAATAGAAAAAAATAAAAATTTTAGCTTCATAACTTTTAAAAGTAATAGAATAAATATATCTGGTATTACTGTTCATTTACCAACCTCTCTGATCTATAACTGTAGTAAGAATTTTCAAAACAAAACGGGCATGTTAAATCATAATCTTACAGGAATATTTTGTATTTCTTTATCTTGATAGAATATAATAAAATAAAAGTTTTAGCATCATAAGTTTTAAAAGTAATAAAATAAATATATCTGGTATTACTGTTCATTCACCAACCTCTCTGATCTGTCTTTTCAAAACAAAAAGGGTATGTGCAATCATAAACTTTTGATAAAAAGAGGACTAAAAATTCGGCAGTTTATTATACTGTCACTGTCTTCAAACATACCGATATTTTGCTCTTACCAGTCTCTACCTATACCACACTTGATTTCTGGATATAATTTAAAATAAATTGTGTAAAAAGTACGCAACAAGTTACACTGATTCTTTTAAAATTTCGTTGTACCGTTCTGCTGAATTCCTACCAAAATTTTACCAGTTAAAAAAAAATCTCACTGTAGCGATTTTGAAGAGTATAGGACGGTAACTCTTGTTTAACTTAAGATTAGACTTGAAAAATCCAAAAATATTAAACATAGAAAATACATGGTAGATCAGGGTTTATTCCATCAATTTGTTTATCTCTTCAAAATTTTCAATACAGCAAATATGACTTGAATGGACTGTTGCAGGAACATCTGTTTTACATAAAATATTAGAAATTTATCTCTGCTAGAATCTGCCGCTGACCAAACTGCTAAACAAAACGGTTGTCTCTTTTTATAGATATGAAATATATATTCTAGTTCACAAACTGAACTGGTGTTAATGCTTGCTACTACTATTAACATATGTGTGAAGGCTCATTGGATTCGAAAGGATATCTAGAAAAATGTGTAAAAGTTTCAAACCGGGACATAAACAATATCAAAAGTCATTAACAAATTAAGATAAATAAAGGAGTTTTAGTTTAACATTTAGAAACATTTTATTAATTTTAATTTAATGTTGGAAATAGAGCTCCGCGCGGTGAGCGCTAGCCCTTAAGATGCCTCAAAACTGGCCGTAACAAGTAAATTTTCTTATACAATTAAATATTAACCTAATTTAAAAAAAATGTTTTTATCTAGATACTTAAAGAATAAAGCTCCGCTGAAAAGAATTTGACTTATTTTTCAAAAAAACATATTATTGTTAATTAACAATTTTTTTTGAGTTTTGGTTTAGGGTCAACTGGGGTTATTATGATACAAAAATAAAAACTTTTCAAAAAAAAATATATAAATTTTATTCCTAAAAATTTCAAAAACTTCCTTGTGGTAAGCACTGGCGTTGTCCATCTAGGTTTGAGGACAAAAATCAGAAAAATAATAGTTGAGCCCTAAAAATTCGAAAAAATTTTGTATCAAAATAGCTCCATTGTTGATATAGTAAGGAGTTATTGTGATACAACATTTAAATTCTGTGTTTGAGATTGATGTAAAATACGTGGGGTTAGTATGATACACCATGGTCCTTTATCATTTTTGCCCACAATTTTGACAACCATTATTAAGTATTTTTTAAGTTACAGCAAATTAATTTCAAGTGTTTTTTTTACTAAAGAAAATGACTGGTATTTATTAAAATATAATTAGCAATGTGAGTTTTTTAGACGTGGGAATGTTTAAAAAAAAAAGCACAAATGTTGTAGTAACATTTATTTCACATATGAAACGTTTTACAAACTAAAAATAAAAGTCTTATAAAAAAACAACGAAATACGAAATGAAAAGTAAATGTCTAAGTCGACGACTGAACATTAAATAATGCAAACAAAAGTACATCAACAGACAACCAAATACTAAATATTAATAAACAAAATAAAAGTGTTAACTATATTGCCTCAAACACCGGCACTTCTTTTTCAAAAATGTATTTTTCTCTTTTCCCAATTATATCCGGAACAGGCAATTTAGCGATTATATCTTCCCTATATATTAACGTTCTCTTTAATTTTAAATGTTTTTTTATTATTTTCAGAAACAAGTCCCATCACTTCAATTTCGTTTTGAAATATATTTCTCACCATCACTACGTATTTGTATGCCATCGAGTGTCTTAAACCGCCCCTGAATTTAGCTAATAGATATTCCCCATCTTAAACATCGCAAACAGACTCCAAATCTATAAAGTCCTCCACCTCAGGTTCATAGATGTCTAAATCATAATCACTGTCACTGTCTTTTGTGAGCGTTTCTGTTAGTTCTTCCTCACTTGTTTCACTATCACTATCTTTGCAAATTTTGGTTTGTTTCTTGACAATTTTTTCTGTTTCAGAGTAGGTTCTTTTTCATTTTTATCCATTGACTTTTCTTCTTCTAAAACGGGCTGTTCTATTTCTGTTTCTTTGGTTTTGATTTTTCTACCTTTTTTAACAATGGTCTTTCTTGATTTAAGAGCTTTGCCTTTCCCCATTAGATTATTTTTTCTATTTCCTTAACTCGAAAAATTTGGAATTACGAATTTGAGCTTTGGGGGGGGGGATATTTTAAGGTATTTCAAGTATATAGTTACAGTATAATAGAAATAATTTTGTTTTTATATTTTCAGAAAAAAATTATGTTTGACAATGGAGATGGCCGGTTTTGAAAATTATTCCTGCTTTTTTAAAAAAAATGTGTTGAAAAAAAGATATTGAAGCGTAAATGTAATGTTTTATTCTAAAAAAAATACATGATACTACAACAAATATATTCTAAAACAAAATATTTTGCAAATTTAGATTCTAACATTAACTTCAACCGGCATGGCCTCACAAAATGGGTCTTCTTGCTCTTCCGGATTTTTATTTACCTCGCCATCGCAATCAATAATAGCTGTGTAAAAATTTAGGGAGTTTATTTCTCGCCAATTTTCCCTATAATGTTTTGTTAATGGGTTATGCACATCTCGAATTTTTAAAGGATTTAGATTTTTTTCAATTGGACCCTCTGGGGATTAAGAATTTCTAAATTTTTCGCTTTTTTACATATTCCAAGTGGCTTACCCGTTTCCGATTTATATGCGGATTCTCCCTTAGTTAGTGAAAACGTTTTGTTGCTGCAAATTTACAATGCCACTGAGCTGTTGGTTTTATAACATTATTACTAGAACTTTTCCGATCCATATCGATGACGTCACTCCCCAAATGAAAAATCTTTCCATATTCTTTCAAAATTTAGTAATAGACCTTCGGTTCGCTTAAAATTTCTTCTGTTTTTATTCTTTTTTCTATTCTTGCAAACACTCGATCGGGGGGATGAAAGAATGTCTCGGCACAAGGAATATGCACTCTACTCTTCGAATATGCTCAGGTGCTTCCTAAGTTAGTCATTTATTTCGAATTGAATTTTTATTTTCGTCAGCCCTGCATCTTATGACTGAAATTCCTGACAAATCTTTGTTTTTTAAACGATGATATAAACAAGATGCAATTTCGTTCGAGCTTTTTTGCAGTTCATGTTCACCCCAAGTATAGATGTAGGTGTTTCCCTTTAGAGGATCTTTAGTCAAACCCCGCGCTATTGTAAAGTTGTATAAGTAAAACTGTTTACTGTAATACGTTGCTCGATCGGGAAGTTTGAGATATCAAAGTTTTTCTGGCAATCAGAAGTAAAAGTTATTAAATCAGGGCGTTTCTCTTTAAGTAGTGTAAAAAAAGCTTTGCTTTTTAGTTTGTGTAGTCCGTTTTCTATCATAAGTTTATTTTTATTTTTTAAATTTTTTGTGGTCTTAAGTTCCAGACATTTCGAACATACATCTGTTCTTGGTGATCCAAACACTATATTAACGAATATTTTTTCGAAAGTAACTTTCTTTGACCTTTAAGTTTGCCATTATAGTATTTTCTTCATAAATTCTCCACATTTTTCTTATAGAAAGCTCATTAGGTACTCAAATAAAAGCGCTGGCTTCTATTTCGCCAGTACTGCGACTCGATGCACTTAGAAGTCTTAATAAATGAAATTACCGCATTCTTCTTAAGCTCAAAACTTCGATCACCACCGCTCGGAAAATAGAGTGAACTTCCAGTTACAAAAAAATGGCGTTTCTTGAACTCTGCTTTGTAATGCCCAAAACAGTCAAACAAGTTGTACGACACACGGGAACTCTCTCTTTAGTCGCATTGTTTCCTATGCAATATTTCAAAGTAAATTTTTTTGATGGCCTCCTAGAGTTACTTGGTCTATGTCTAACAAACTTATTAACATCAACATGTTTTAAAATAAAATCTTGTGATTGTTTATCTGGTTTACTGGAAAATCTTGCATGGAAGTTCACAATAATATCAATTTTCAACACTGAACAACGAAGTGCTTTACTATTATGCCTACATTTTGGTAATTGTGGCTGTTTTATTGGACCATATCACAGAAAAGTATGTGCGCGTAATATAAAATAATAAAAAGTAATTCAATTTTAACTTACCTTGCATGTTTTTTCACGAGTAGTTTTCCAGTTCGTTTTCGAGGATTTTCAGTTTCAACAATTCCAATTTCCATTATATATAATGATAAAACACAGTAACAGACTGTTTAAATAATACCGTAATATTAAACAATAATAAAGAGAACTGCTTCTTTATAACCTCTAAATTATACTGCACAGTGATCTGCAGTCAGCTGATTCATGAGGTGAGAATTGGAGATGGCCCGATTTAAAACCACACTCTAAAGGAGATGACCGGTTTTGAAACTAAGCTTAGAAATTATATGTTTTTACACTGGATATGGCCGCTTTTGAAACATTTTCACATATTGTAGCTTAGTATTTGTAGTTTCTAAACCGGAGATGGCCGCTTTTCACTGGCTATTTAATAGTAAGTCTAGATTTTCAGATAATTCAAAACGTTATAAAACTTGTATGTTAGAATTGATGGCCACTGTAGTGTCAGCTATATACAAAATTCTTTAATTTACATTTAATTTTGATAAATATCTGAATATTGGTTTTAGTGTAATAAAACTTTTAGTAAAAATTGGAATTGTACAGCCATATTCTATAATTTAGACCAGCTCTAATTTGACATCTATAGTTTAAGATGACATAAGCAAAACATAGCTGGCGAACTAAGAGTTTTAACTGCCGTGACAACTAGATCTGGTCTAACTCTTAAACCTTCTTAATGAATACGGGGGTTAATATTTTAATTTATTTTATTTAAATTAAAATGATTGGATTCTGGAATACATCTTCACCCTGTATACGTTTATTTTTACTTTTACGTACATTAGTTTTTGATCAAAATTATTCTAAACTGCTGACCTATTTGAATACATATTAAGCATTTCGAATAAAAAAAAAATGAAAAAAACAGTCAGGGAAAGCTAAAAACTGAATTCCTTATTTGAACTACGATAATATCAATTTCTCTAATTTTATTAACCCTTATTTTACGTCGTAACCATGCCAAATTGTTCTTTTGAAATAAGTTTGCATGGAGAAAATATACCTTAGAATTTTGCGAGATTTGGAGCCGTTTTGGAAATTTAAGCACCACTTGGAAGGTTATGTATACACAAGAACATTAATACAAAAAACAACTTTATTTTTTAAAGAAAGATAGAAAAAAGTTTTCTTGAAGAGCAAAATTAGAGTTTCTTTGACTGGGAAATAATAACAAATAAAAAGTAACTTAGCTAAAAGTCTTCTTCGGTCATTCCGATGAGGTACTCACTGCAATTTATTTGGGACGAAAGATTTCTTCCCCAGAAAATCTCTTCGGATCTCCCCGGGATTGCCCCGAATCTCTCGGAATTTCCTTGGATCTCCCCAGGATTGCCCCAGAACTCCCCGAATTTCCTTGCATCTCCCCGAATTTCTTTGGACCTCGCCAGGATTGCTCCGGATCTCGCCAAGTTTCCTTAGCTCTCCTTAAATCCTCGGACTCTCCAGGAACTCCCTGGGTCTCCTCGGATCGCCCTGGCACTCCTTTGATATCCTCATATCCCTCATCCCAATAAATCTAATATTGATATAAATATATTCAAAATTTGCACCAATGGTTTACCTAGTGGTTTACTTCGGCCCATTTTGCCCCCTCCCCCAATTACGCTACTGTTACTTTTAAAACATAACCAGGCACCCTATACATTACTTTTTAAATGCTGCCAGACCTATGTACCCTTTTATTGTGCGTTTTAGATAAAACATGAAAATATTGTAGGGTTTAATCTATATTTTTATAACGAAATAGTTTTTATATACAGGGTCTCCAAAAAAGTGTACTAGACCAAATTTATATTTTTTAAATGGAACACCAATTCATTTTTTTCTATGGTAAATTCTAAGAATATTTTACCAGTTTCTACCTATGCCACGTTTCATTTTTGGGCATAATTTAAAATAAATTCAATAAGTAGTTTTTTAGATCACCATTTGCAGAAAAATGACAAAAAAAAAAGAAATCACAAACTACATACAAAATTATAAGTTTTATTTTAAAAAATAACTGAAAAAATCATCACTTGAATCGGGATTCGAACATACATCCATTGCACTGAAAATGTAGCACCATACCACTGAGCCACGAGGCTGATACCGAAATTTCAACGGGACTTGTTTATTCTACGCCGAATGACGTATCACAGTGCGCTGTGAACCAGTCAAAGTAGCTATAATTCGAGTTCGAATTAAAAGCATTAAATTTTCTGAAGAAGAAGCGCATAACAAGTATATCGATTTTCGCAAATGTATATAAATTAGGTATAATGTTCCTGTACCAAATAAGGTCACCTTCAGCTTTAACTGTCTGTATCCTAGTTGTATCGTAACAATAATTTATAAAAGTTTCTATACATAAAAAGTTTGGCTTTATAGCAGTAATTTTAAAGATTCGTAACAAATAAGTTTTCTTCGGTCTTTGATATTTTTGTGAAATAAAGAAAGTGTCAAATGACTTTATTAGGAATGCCAGGAACTAATAAGACCATAGATCAAATGCGAAAAATAAATTATTATTACTATTTAATCATCTGATGACTTAAAACTCAAAAAGCAGTTGCGATAATTTTTACGTGGGCATATTGTACATAAATGACACACAAGCGCTGGTTCAGAACTTTTTCTTTTTCACACAAAACTTTTGGTTTGGTTTATCGATTTTCATATTACTAGCAGAAATGCTAGTTTTCCTTAACACACTTTGTTTCAGCCTGTTTGTAAAATTAATCTCTACTAACAACTTGCGCATATGATGATCACTTTTAACTAATTTCGATACTGATACTAAACCTATACAGAGAGCAGAAAATCATCATTTTCCGAGTCTGAAGACGACAACTTTATTTTATTAAAAACTTTACTGGTAAATTATCTTTTATTCTTTTTTTTTTGGCATATGTCGAGAAAGTGGTAAATTTTCAGAATCGCTATTACTTTCTGAAGAATCGATGTTTTTGTTAGAAAAAAATAGATAAACCACTGGTGGAGGGACGTTCAATATCTATTATCGGAATCATTTCTGTAGATGGAGCTTGCCTGGAAACTTTTTCTGCATTGTGTCTTTTACTTAATGTGCTCAGAGCAAACACATTATCAGGGATAATCTTTGGGTCAAAAGGATAGATCCCTGTAGCCCTAAAACCGAAAGTGATATTTTCTGATGACATTGCTTTAGGATATACTCGGGTTAGAATTTCACCAAATCTACTTTGTGTTATTTTTCTTTAAGGATGCCTTATATAGTAGTTCATAACCAATGGTATCCGAAACTTCTAAATACGCTTCTATCCAAAGGTTGCAACTCGTGTGTAGTGTTGCTAAGCAAGCATAGTAAAGTTATTTGGTATTTATCGGCTTTACTATGCTGGCATCTAAATGAGAAGCAGCGCCATCAAAACAAAGAAGAACATTTTCGTTCGTTTTATATTTGGATAAAAACTTGGTATTTATCGGCTTTACTATGCTGGCATCTAAATGAGAAGCAGCGCCATCAAAACAAAGAAGAACATTTTCGTTCGTTTTATATTTGGATAAAAACTTTATAAAGATTTCACACGTCATATTTCTCTTAGATGTCATTGCTATTTCAGTGCCCGGTGGCATGTTATCAACTCATACTTCTTTCTTCCTATTTAAAAAGAACCATTGGATGTATTGCTTGGCCCAGCGTATTTCCACAAGGGACTATAGTAGCATTTTTTGCATGTTCTGATGCTAACAGATGTACCCTTTTTTACCTTTACGGGCAAGAACTTCCTGCTGGTGGTAAAGGATTAGCAGCCAACCTTCTCATCTATATTATATTCCCTTTGTGATTGGTCAACTAAATTATTTTGTTAAAAGGTATCTTTATGTTTTTTAGAGTAATAGAGTAATCATTAATGATAAACCTGTTAACTTTTAAAATGGATCAATGGCAGTACTTATCCTAGTGATCCTAGTGATAAACTTGTTTGTTAATAAATCAGGTAATTATTATGTATCAAAATTAGGTTTTTCACTTGTAACTTTTTAAAGCATAAGTATTT
Source organism: Kuschelorhynchus macadamiae (assembly GCA_030620095.1). Taxonomy (NCBI): domain Eukaryota; kingdom Metazoa; phylum Arthropoda; class Insecta; order Coleoptera; family Curculionidae; genus Kuschelorhynchus; species Kuschelorhynchus macadamiae. Next base: position 860,003 of record JAUTXW010002816.1, on the reverse strand, counting down.
TATCTTCGTATGTCGGGCGAGATGTCGGAGATTTTTAAAATTTTTAATTTTATTTTAGGTATTAATAAAACTCCTTAATGGAAAATATGGCATTTTATTTCATGGAAAGAGTGACAAGGAAAAGATTATCACATAAATAGTTAACTTATTTTCTTCCTTATTTGCTAAACACTAATCTTTCTCATGCCTTTATATTTTTTTGCAATGTTTAATTCGTCGACTCTTTTTAGGTAAAAAGGAGAAGATCCTGACAGTTCGATGGGGCCGAAAAATATGCATTTATTTGAAACATCGGCACTAAAGCTATCTTTTGGCCAAATATATTTATTCAAATATGTGATAAATATCTAATAATAGTACTCTCTTCTTTGCTCGATTTTAAAAGTCTGGGATATCTTTTTCTTTTTGGTGTTTTTTGGTTTTTTCCCAATAGATATTCCTCGTACCCTTTGGAGTCTATCTGACGATAAACGTTCATTCTTGCTTCAAAAAAACCAGCATATTTCAGTTTTTCTAACTCTTTCTTTGTTTGTTATTAAGAATTACTTCAATATAGGAAGAATTTGAAGTAGTAACTTATCTTTGTTGTCTGTAGTCTTTTAATTGTAGGTCAGAAAATGAGCAAAATAGGAAAATGTTTTACTGAACCTCACTATCCTCTAGAAGAAAATCTTGTTCTACCTCATTCTTTTAGATTAAATGGTGGATTTAAGCCGGATTGACTAATGCTTGCTTGACAATTATGAATATTTGATTGAAGAGGTGGGATTAAAATTTCAGAGGCCACTTTATAACAGTATTATAAAATGTATGTGAAAGCTTTGGCAATAAGGTTTTCAGTGCTATTATTATTTTTAATAGATATCGTTTTCTCAAAAAAAAAAGACAAATGGTAGGACACAGCTAAAAAATAATTTGTTATTAGTAGATTTTTAAAGTTGGATATAGAGGATGGCAAAAGTTAGAGTTAACCCTTTCCGGACGGCAGATTTTTCAACATTTTTTCCGTATAGACGGGACTTTTGCCTGTGCTGTACAGACGGCTGTCGACTATGTGCGACACCATCCTGGCATGGTACCTTTCATTGTTATTAAATGTTAAATGCATGATTTTTTTATTCAACTATACTTTATTATTAACTATTATTATGTATAACGAAACAAAACAAAAACAAACGCTTATTCTAGAAATAAAAGTTTAAAAAACATGAACATGAATTATTTTTTATGACTAAAAATCTCGAATTTCGTGATAAATTTTGAAACAAGGAATACAGAGGCCAACATTGCACTCTTTACATATAAACCTAGTCTCCTTACGCTTTTTCTCGTTATTTTTGGTTTGGGCGCAAACTACACATCGTCTTCTTTGCAATTTTCCGTTTTTACGGCTTATTTCTTCCGGAAAATGTCTTTCTGTTAGTCTGGCAGTGCCAACGTTCCATAAATTCCGCCTAGAGTTTTCTATTGAATATCTAGAAATAAAACAAAATGCATAATATTATGGAAAAAATAACTAGAAAAATGTAAACAAACCTCTCCAACATTTGTCGAATAACTTCTCGACGAAATTTGGGAAATGGGACCTTTTGTGCATTTTGGGTGCAATACAACGCATGAGCATTCAACATACATGGTTTTTCGTGTAGTGTCTACAGAGCTTATCATCATGTCCGACCTATCAATAGCGCCCATTCGTGCATTATAGTCAATTACACACAAAGGCTGCTGAGTTACTCTATCAATTTTTTGTAGTTTTATTACTTCATTTTCGTGAAAAGTTGTTAACATAGCGACGTCTCGGCGATCCTTCCATTACAAGGCTAATATGTTCGTACTACTTTTCCAGTCTATTTCACCCTTATTCAGTTTTTGTTTTAGCTTCGGCATCTGTCTTCTGTTAAGACGGAACGTTCCGCAAGAGTTGATTTTGCAATAATAAAGATATGTGGATAACAAGGGGCTAGTATAGTAATTGTCGCTATAAAAGGTGTGCCCTTTGTTCAAATATGGTTCTAAGAGTTTAACTACAACTGATCCAGATGAACCAAGATTATCGATAAGTGGTACGTCAGTGTTTTTTCCAATATATACCAAAAAATCTAAAACGAAACCTGTTTCACAATCACATAAAACGTAGAGCTCCAAAGCGGTGCTTTTTGGTTTTAATGTACTGCTTAAAACTCAAGCGGCCCTTAAATAAAATCATGCTTTCGTCGATAACCAGATCTTCAAACGGGTAGAACTGATGTTGAAACTGTGATTTTATTGTGTCCAATACAACTCCTAGCTTGCGCATACGATCATTAGGGTTGCCTTCTGCATTATTGGAAAAATGTAAGTATCTTAGTATAGCAAGGTATCTATCGCGACTCATCTTTTCAGTAAAAATAGGAGTACGAATCAAACTATCTTTGGACCAATAATCCTTTCTGTCTGTTTTCTTTATATGAGGCATAAGTAACGTTAGAGATATAAAATTAAAAAACTCAACGACATCAATATCTTTCCAATTGTTTGCTATTTGTTCTTGTGCATACCGATTAGTTTCGGCTAAAATAATAGTGGCAAGCTCTTCGGTAAATAAGCTTAAAAAATAATTTACCTCCAGAGTCTCGTTTAATAGGTTTTCATTTTTTAAACCACTGCTGCTATTGTCAAACACGTGCTTCGTAGGCTGAAAATCGTTTTGACTCCAAACTATGTCCAACTGTTCAATATTCCCCGGTTCAATATCTCCCGAGTCGTTATTCAAATTATTTTCAATATCTGCCTCAACCTGCTCTGTCAGAATCCGGCTCATATTCACTTCCGCTGTCCAGAAATGGTTCTTCTTCACTTATATTACCGTCTATAGCACTTAAAATATTGCCTACTTCAGCATCAGATAATCCACAGTAGCCTTCGTGACTTGTTTTTTGCTTTTTTGCCCGCGACGAGGTCCCCGAGGTACCAGCAACACTCTCGGAAGACATTCTAAGGCATACTGGCGCTAAAACACAAACAATGTGCTTCAGCTTCCCTGGACTTGCCAGGTTGCCGGATGTCGCATATTATCGACAGTGTCGACTATATGCGTCAGTCGTCTGAGTGGCAAGCATGCAGTGAACGAAATGCTGCGACACCAGTCTATATGTCAAATAAAAAAAAAAGTGCGTCGCATCCCAACCGACACTCGTCCAGGAGACAGAATATATGGTGTCGACCACATGCGACAGCCGTCTGTACGGCAAATTCAACGGTGTCGCATATGCTACGTCAGCCATACGAAAAGGGTTAAAAACGTGATTTTGTGGAATAAAAAAAATTAAAATTTAATTTTTTTCGATTACTTTTGCTGATATGGATAATAAATATTATGGGTGAGGTCGTTAAAAAAATTAAATACGATAGCCTAACATAAAAGAACAAAAATTATACCTAGATCTGAAGTTATCTCATTCAGTGCTTGAGCTCTGTGAAGCCTATTTAATATTTCCTTCATAGAAAAGTTCACTATTGTGGAAAAATTACAATCACATACTGAACATTGAACCTCAGAAGGATCTCTTCCCTGTCTCATCAAAGGATATCTTTCACGCTAGAGGTCTGTGAACGTACAATGCCGCTTACTACTCGATGCCATTCCACCCTTTTCGATCACTTTACCGTTCTCAAGAATCTCAAGTCTCTTTCTAAAAATACTATAACTTATGTTTAGTATTGATAAATTGGCACTAACAGTAAATCTCTGAACTGGAAACAGGAAACTGGTTTTTTATTACTCAATATAACAATTTAAGGCATATGATTTTAGAGAAGTCACTTGTGGCTTGGCTTGGATCAGATAATTGTACATTAGTACAGTATCGCATTAATTATTACAGAAAAAAATACTTTTCTCTTTCTACAAATAACAAAACCCATGTTTAGTTTTGAAAAATTAGCCGTAAAACTCTGAATTTACCCACATTATAGAAGGAATCTTTAACTTTACTACAATTAAAAGTACACGTCTTTTGCGTAGAAAAGTCGCTTGTTGCTTGGGAATTTCCAGCCTTTCTTTATTCATAGTTCTCCTTACTGATTTACAGCAAACTATTGAAAACACGCAATCGCGCTCGCGCAGTAGCCCTACCACGATCGACGAACTAACTGAAAAGCGACGTTGCCGTATTTGAAAATTATTAGAAACATTCTAGCTGTTTGTTAGTAATTTTAACGAAAAACAGTTTTCCATAAAATTTAAAGTAAATACGAGGAAACGGGAACACGCGAACTAGCAAGCAAGCGCAACCTGAAACCTTAGTTGCATGGGGGGTAGCTTACCTAAAACGCTTCTAAGCTAGTCCCGATCTACTCCCGAGCTGATCCGGACTACTACAGAGCGCTGTAATGAGGTACCCGAAAGCAGCTTTGCGCAGACTAAATGTCAGGAATTATTCTGAAGTCAGGGAAATTTTTTTCTACTATTTGATCTGATAATATGCAACTTCTTCGAGCAAGGAACGAGATTAAAAATGACCAATAAGTTGCCAATAGACCGGTGCCAACGAGCCGCCCTGACAACAAAGTTTCCAAATGACAATGTATTAACGAATATATTTAAGTTAAGTTAAATAGCTCCCTCGCTCCACCAACTCACTAAAAAATTAGTGATGCCAAAGCCAAATTCAGACGTTAGCTCCGCCTTGTTCAACCTCGCATGTGTCACAAAACAGAATTTGCGCCATCTCTGTTACCTCGTCTGTTATAATATATTAGGGACCTGCGACACGCTTACTTCTAGTTTAACGATACCTCAAAGGGTTAGTGACATTATATGAATTGTTTATTAGAAAATAAAATTAGATTTAACAGCTACCGCGAGTTTACTGCCAAATAATGCTGGTAATGCCTATTAATGCCAGATGACTGCTTATTAATGCTGGTTACTGTTACTTTAATGCCATTAATGCCAATAATATCGGTAATTCAGCCATTAATGCCAGAATGTCACCTTTTTGTACACCAAATGCCAAATGGTGGATGACCTCTCGGTAAACCTCTTTCCTAGGCTAATTTTGAAAAACTAAAAGAACGCCTACCTAAGCAACCTGTCTTAAAATTTCATATAAAAGGAAAGCTACTATTATACTAAATAAACCTTCGTATGCAGCTACTATTATACTAAATAAACCTTCGTATGCAGGGAAACGAAGGATCAATGGGGTTAGGTAACTGTCATTAAATTTGGGGCCTAATAATTAACCAAAAAGTGCCTTCACACAATAACTGTTCAAACCTTTTTTTGCTTTTGTTCAAAATAAGCATGTTTTACGGTAATATTTTTTTTATAAATTCATCAAAATAGGAAACTTTTATATTTAATTGAAATACGATAAAGACATAAAGGAATATAACATTTCGGTTATTTTGCTTCAATAAGCATAATTAGTTTGCCCCACTGCTTATGTATAAAAGTTCAACTCTATGCAAACTTATTGTGGGTGAGCTTTCTTGTGATTGCCGAACTTAATGAATATTTATTATGTCATTGTATTTAATTAATATTTCTCGAACCAAGTTTTTTATTAATTTGCTATTCCACCCTCTAAGCAATATTCTACTTCATGAGGCGTTACGAACAATATTAACGTTGTTTAGATAGTTAATTTTAAATGCATATGTGGGAATACTTGTAATAAAAAGACCTCAACCTGTTTTCCTTTGTAAAGGTTTATTATACATAACTTCTTGCAAAGTATATATTATTAATTATTTATTAGTCAGTTTTTTTTGTTATTCATTTTTAAATTATTTGTCTTGTGCTTACATGAAGCTCATGTTACTAACTAACATTTCCCGGAAGGTCTACGCTACAACTTAAAAAATGACCGACTAATAAATTTTTGAAAAAATGGCGAATTTACCGGTTTTTAGGGGTTGTCCTACTTGTTTAATAGCTCATTTTGTTCAGTATGCACCAGCGGAATGTGTTTTAAATGATGGGACAGTTGGTTTACAGGTAATATTTTTATCACGAAAAAATCTCTATTGCTTGGCCTATTAGGATACAATACTATGTGACTATTTCTAATATTTATAATGAAATTTAAGCAAGCCATGACTGTATGGCTCTGAGAAAACAAAAATGAATGTACTTTTCATATTTCAATTTTGGTTTTCTAGTTGTCAGTTCATAAAAAAATTATTTAGTCATATTGTTACTTTATTGTTAAATTATGGTTGTTTGTACTAATTATGAATATGCAGACATGCACTTAGTACTTGCAGAATGCAACGGAAATTCAGAAATGGCTGTCAGGAGTTATTCTGAAAAATTTCCACGACGACAGATCCTAAACAGGAGAACTTTTATTTCGGTTGATCGTCGTCTAAGGGAGGCACATTTAAATTTTAACACATTTTAAACTTGTTTGAAATCAATCCTTAGACAAGTACCAGAAGAATTTCACTACAAACTGGAATTTCCCAGAGTTAAATGATATGGGTTTGCATCCTTTCCTTAAGCAAAAGGTACAAGAATTATTGCCAACGGATTTTCAGCCCAGTGTTGATTTATGTGAGTGTTACCTTCAGAATTATCAAGAATTATTCAAGAGAAGCTAGGGCTTGGCTACATGTAAACTTCCCTCATAAATGGATCGGTCGCGGAGTTGATGCACCTATTCATTGGTCGCCTCGTTTGCCCGACCTCAACCCATTAGGTTACAGCTTTTGGGGCATTTTATAGGATAAAGTTTATTCAGTATCAACTATCACCCCTGAACAACTAACCCAAAGAATAGCAGATGCTTGTCCCAAGTTGTCTAATTCTAGGCAAATGCTAAGTGCTATTACATGGACGTTCACATCACATCTGATGAAAAATGTATAGAAGTTGAAGGGACACATTTTAAAAACTTATTGTAATATTTTGTATTATTGTTCTCAGTCTATATATTTTCTTATCTCTAGTTAATAAAACGTTATTCGCACACGATTTTGTTATATCTTTAAATATCGCTAGAATTCAGTCATTCATAAATATCATTATGAATATTAGAAATACTTACATGGTATTGTATCCTAAAGGGTTTTGACGCATTAAACCGCAAAAACTCCGAAAGTATGAAAACATTCTAAGAGTAATAATTTTTAGTAAAGAAGCCCCATAGGGTTGTCGTTTGTTGGGTCAATGGGTCTTTGTGTAGTAATAACATGTTCCAAAATTGAAATTGATATCTCGCTCCTAACACATAATAAAATGTCCTTTTTATCACACATGTTTAATGCCCTGGATATTCTAAACGGTGAGGCTTTGAAAAAAATTATATAAAACTTTTTTCATATTTCGTCAAGGTTTACATGCCTGTAAATATATGAATATATATATATATATATATATATATATATATATATATATATATATATATATATATATATATATATATATATATATATATATATATATATATATATATATATATATATATATATATATATATATATATATATATATATATATATATATATATATATATATATATATATATATATATATATATATATATATATATATATATATATATATATATATATATATATATATATATATATATATATATATATATATATGTTGGGTTAATGGGTCTTTATGTAGTAATAACATGTTCCAAAATTGAAATGGATATCTCGCTCCTAACACATAATAAAATGACCTTTTTATCACACATGTTTAATGCCCTGGATACTCTAAACGGTGAGGCTTTGAAAAAAATTATATAAAACTTTTTTCATATTTCGTCAAGGTTTACATGCCCGTAAATATATGAATATATATATATATATATATATATATATATGTATATATACGGATGCTTTGGGAAGTTCTGTAATTCCTACACGATTTAACTTGCAACAAACGGATTGCACTTTCCTATCTTTGTTTTTAGTTATCTAAGATGGGCGAGTACAACCCTTTTTTTACAAGTTAAGTCGTTTAGTTGTTGACGCAAAAAACATATGTATTTTTATTTAATCATATAGCAGCCTATAAGCGTAAGATTCAATATTTTCTTATGCGCCAGTGTCAGATGTATCATGAAAACGGCTATTAATGAATAAGTGTTATCGGCACATTTACCACAGTAATAAAAATAATAATTATTACTGTAAATCCAAATTGCATAATTACGCACCTTTAAAGTATACGATCCTACACTACATGAATGATTTTTACTAAGATAGTGACCGGTTTCAGTAATTACCATCCCACAACTATATTAGGCAGCCGGAAATAAACATTTGTCTAGTTTCTATTTTCTATTTTAAAAACAGGTACTATTTATAGATTTTTTAAACGTGCCTCGATTTTTTTAGTTATTACATTTTTTAATAATATCTTATTAGATTTTAGTTTTTTTGTCTCATTTTAAGGAAGTTTATTTTAAATAGTTATCATATTGATTGATTGATTGTTTTGGAAACATGTAAACAGAGTAGTTACAATTCTCAATTCATATTCATGTTGTTGAACGTTATTTTTCTAACTCACTAACAGCAAGTTAAAGCATTTTATTACAGCAAGAGCAACAATGACAACATCAGCCTCACAGATATTTCCCTCATCGTTTTGCAGACATTCGTCATAATACATCTGCAATGGCATTTTCTATAAAACGGGCATTTTATTGATTCAGATTATTAATTTCATAGGTAATCAATTTTTTAAGACCCCAATGTTTTCTAGATAAGGTTTGTTAATTAAATTTTTCAAATGTCGCCCAACGCTTTCTTCATAATTTTGATCAAAAAAAATGTTTCACTTGCTAAACAGTATGTGGAGGAGCACCGTCATGCTAGAATATTAATATCTGATACTACTTTACTATTCTCTGCTGCTTCAGACAGCTGGTTTTTCAAAAACTGGTAATATGACTCTCCGGTTGCGTATTGGTATTCTATACTATTATTCAGAGCAATATTGCTCTGAATCAAGACAAAGTATACTGCGATTCAGAGCATTGCTATGTTTTAGCGGTCTAAAACACTGTCCAAAGGGTCTGAAGATTACGCCCGTTCTATTACGCCGATTTATACAATGTCATTAAATTACAGATTGCTATTTTAATTCAACATACTTCACATTCCATACTTAGTAATATTAATATTTTTGAATATAAATGACACACAAACATTAAAATAATTAAAATGAAATTGAAATAAATAAAACTAACACACTATATTATAATTAATGATTTTTGGCGTTTGGTTGATTTTTTAATATATTGTCTGCCAAATTATGTTTTCGTTTGAATTATTTCCTCATCTCTGATTGAAGACGTTTCTTTTTAGATGAGAGGCCATGTCTGATATTTTGTGTTGTCATTTCTAACAACCTTTCAAAATTTTGCTTTAAGTTTTCGACTGCAAAAAAGTGTTTTTCAGTAGCTTTTGAATTTATTTTTTCAGGACCTGAAACGGATTCAGATATATGTTTCATTCAGTTAGATCCTTCTTGATTTGCGTTATAGTATGTGCTATCGAGATTTTCTTCCGAATGATCCTGGTCCATATTCTCAAAAAAGTCTGTCGAAGCATCCTGGCCTAAAGCTAGTTTAGCTAACATTTTCTTATCAGCTGCAGTAAGTAAAGGAACGTTAAAGAGAAACACTCCAGATTGTTGTTGAACAGCGCAAACGTGTTTGCAAAATCTACCGCCCATACCATAAGGACAGTCGCAAGTTTCAATAGCGGTGTCTAGAGTATATAACAGTTTCATGTCATCACCACTTGTTACATAGTAAGAATGTTCATTAACTTTTTCACAAAAAAGTTTTTCAGTTTTTTTAGAAAATTTCGTATATAGTATTTCGTTTCTGGACGATCGACTACTTGCAAATAACAATAACTGTCTTCTATGATGAGAGTCAAAGACGTTGCATATAAAGCCAAGTAAGGCACATAAGTTGAACGCCTTGCATCTTTGCAGAACAATGTCCTGGAGTATGCGGATAGACCCATCGACATAGTTATTGATATTATTTCCCCTTGTGATTAGCGAGGCTCGATAACATAAACACCATTCTTCTTTTCGCTGCCAAAAATTATTCATATAATTCTTCAAATGTGGACAGTTCATAACAATACTATTTTTCATCAAATTATTAAATAATTCTTCGGCCTCTTTGGGATATGTCTGTTACTACTCCATAACCAACGCTAAAAGGCTTGGCAAACATGAAAAATACAAAGAAGCAGTTTCGGCTTTACTGAAAACACAGAAGTTTGCGCATTTCTTTCCACCGAACTGTCATCTGTCATAAATATACGGGGACAACCAGTATTACCAAAACCTTCTTTTCCAAGAGTTAAGTAGGTTAAATGCTAAAGCATAATTTGCTTCCGTCTGAGATGTATGTAATATACAGGCTAAGGGTATAGCACCAATTTTGGAAGGGCAAAACATGAAGCGTGTATTTGTTTGGTCACAAGAACCACTGGAGTCAACAAACACTATTTCTTTAGTAAAATGTTCTTGGTGAGCTCGCAGCATTATTGGAGTTAGTATAACCACAATAAGTGGATTTCTTTTTATTATTTCTTTGTTCTGGTAAGTCAGCTTTTTCCTCCAAGACCTTCAAGACTGATGATTCTTCTCTACTTCCGAACTGGGTATTCCCATAGGTAAAAAGAAAATAATACGCGAAAGATTAATTAGCTTTCAATATGCTCTTACTCTTTCTATTGAAGAACCTGCTAGCCCCAAGATTTAAAATGGAAAACGTGGAGCGCATGTAAAAGACAAATGATGCATGAGTATTGTATTGCAATATTCATTGCAATGCAATTCAAATGACATAAACAGTTGCATGAGATTTCTCAACAGTAGCTACACTCCTTTTTTATTTCTATTGCATGTGCACAGGGGGTTTCATTTTTAATGTTACAAGTATTTCCATAGGCATTAAAATTTTATAATCACAAATTTTAAAGATTATTATTTGAGACTGAAATTATTTTGTACTTTTTTGCCCGTTTTAAAAGCGTAGTACCTATATTGAAAATCTATTTTTATTTAAATAATCATCTTGAGGGCGTAACATTTTTAAATGATAGGTTACCAATAATCAATATTTATCTACAATATTACAAATTTATGATCGATCGAATTGCTCAAATTGAATAATTTTTAGATTAACAGGCAAAAAAAACGCAAGTCTCTATTTCATCTAGAAATTAGCTTAAAATCGAATGCCATATTTGGCTCTAATAGACAATAATATAGAGGAAAGGGTGGTAATATGGAACCCATGTTTGTTTTTATTCAATAACTCAAAATTTTTTTTGAAAAAAATTTTTATATATAGGACTGATTTATCCCTAATATGTTTAGAATACGTGTCTAAGTTAAAATTTTAAATAATGTTAATAGTTTTATTATAATTAACAAATAATGGGAAAAAGTACAAATCACCTACTGGTTAAAAGTTGCTGGTAATATGGAACCACCTAATAAAACCTGCCATATTTTAAATATTAACCATATTTATTTATTGTATTAAAAACAAGGCAACAGTAACTAAATAAATCAAAATCAAAAGGCCTTATTGACAAAAATCACAGACCCAGTCGGCCTTTTCACAACCAGAACATAAAATATGTGCCCATAACTGGCACATAAGACACTGGACCCACTGTTCCCCTTTCCTATCTTCCAAAAATCGTTGTGTGCAAAACATGCACTCCGCATCATTATCTGTGCTGGAAGGTACGTTTTCAACTGGGTTTTCCATATCACCTGAGGTACCTGAGGAAATTATGTCATCGTTATCGTCTTCATCCGACTCAGAGGATTCAGCTATTTTTCTTTGAGTTTTCTTTGAACTAATTTTGATGCTACTCGCCGTTTTCCCAGAGTGTTTTAAAGTTAGTCGCTTGCAACCAGCTTTTCCATTATCCCTGCTAAATCCGCGAGATTGAAGGCTCAAAATCTTTTTTGTACCACTAGATTTTAAAAGCGAATTTTCCAAATCTGTTTTATACGGAGAGCTCGTAATTACTGCAGCCGAAGAAGCCTTCCGTCCTCTGTTTGACGTTTTTCTTTTTGGCTTTGGAACCGGCCAAATAACCGAAGGAGAAACAATGAAGTTACTTGAAGTAGCCGGGGCTTTTGCTGAGCTACAACCTGCTTCTGCCAGGTCAGTTTCACTGATATCAAAAGTAGATGCACGTTTTAGTTTAGGGACATCCGTTGTTGGTGTCGGACTTGCTTTATGATGAATGGGTGGTTGATCTGTAGCTTCAGCCAATATTGCTTCATGCTCAGCAGCTATAAAATCCTTTTCCGTAAAAATACCCCTGTTGCAAGGAAATATCCCAGTTTTTAAAAACCCATTTATGGCTATACTTGCAGTTTGACACTTCAAATATGCTTTTCCAAAAAGTTCTGCAATGTCATAGGGACCCAAGGGACGTTCATTTTGACGCAACCATATACGAATCTCCTCACTATAGTGGGTTTTTAAAGCTCCCATGAATGTTTTGTCCAACGGCTGCAACTTGTGGGTAGAGTGCGGAGGAAGGGATACTATGGTTATGTGATTTTCTCTCGCTAGTTCGATTATTTCTACGTTTCTCGTATGAGTATAATGTCCGTCGAGGATTAGGAGCAGAGGGTCATTTATTGTTGGTTTTGTGCATTTGATAAAATGCTTAAACCAATCAGTAAATAAATTACTTTGCACCCAGCCAGATGGATGACATCTTCCAATACTTCCGAGAGGTGCGCCTCTCATCAGAGTTTCAGTCATATTTTTCCTTGGGAAAATCAACATAGGCGAAACAAATATACCGGAAGCGCTCATTGCACAAATGGTAGTCACTAATGAACCCCTCTCGGCAGCCGTCAGCGCACCGATCTGCCGTTTTCCTTTTGACCCTATCACCTTAGGCATTTTAGTTTGAACTATAGACAAGCCGGTTTCGTCTACATTAAATACGCGGTCTGCCGTGTATTTTTTCTTTTCATACTCTATCTCGAGAATATCAAAAAATTTAGGTACAGATTCTTTATTGAAACCATTTGCCCGAACATATGATGTTCCGGTTGGAGTCCGGATAGAAAGTCTTTGTTTATTGCGATATAAAAAATGGTCCAGCCAAGCACGACCTGCTTCTTCTTTATTCCCAAACGGATGCTTTATTCCGTTTCTAACTGCCAACTGATAAGCCATTACTTTAACGTCTCGCCGGGTAAGCCCAAAATATTTGCTCTCCATCAGCAGCAAGTATTCAACTAATTGATTTTCAATTTCAACAGGAAAAACTGGTTTTCTACCTAACTTTTTTTCGACAACTTCTTGGGGTGAACATTCTGTGTCGTGAACTAGCCTTTGTAGAGTTGTTTTTGGCACCTTAAACAACCTTGCAGCCCTTTTCAGGCCCATTCTTTTAGAACGCACCATTTCTACAGCTTCAGCCATTGCTTGTTTGTCCATGTTTTTCTTTTACCCTTTGCTTTTGGGGATAATGAACTTCGAGGCATTTTGCAATCTGCAACAATCCAATTCAATTTAAACACTCATATTATGTAACTATTTTAAATATAAAGACTGCAGCCAATATATGTTTATAATATGGAACTCCTGTTTATAATATGGAACCGGGTTCCATATTATCAGCAAGTAAAGGGTTCCATATTATCAAAAAGCACATGGATAATAATAAACAATTTTTTTTTTTTAATCATCCGAATAAACAAAAGCTTACCTGTTAAAACGTGAAATTAAGGTACACTTTCAAGATTTAAACCAAAAAATAAACGAATATTTCGATACAAATAACTTTATCACTGAAATAGGCACAGCGGAAAAACGTTTGTTTTTGACGCTAAAACATAACCTCTAATTATTCGACCATGGATAACTCCTATGCGGTAGAAATGTGCCTGCGGCCTTTTTGGAATGTAATGATTACGTTTTGGCGAGCACAGACAGATGGCGCCACTAACTTCTTATTTATGGGGGGGGTTCCGTATTACCCGCAGGGTTCCATATTACCACCTTTTCCTCTAATATAATAAAATAATAAAAATGTGGTAAAAAAGACTCACCTCCACTTTTCATACAAATGCTTAACTTGGGGATCTGTAGGATTTACTTGGGCATCAGCTAATACTAACGGCAGTTTAGTACTCTCTGTTTCATACTCTCTCAGTCTCCAACATCATCTCGTGATAGATTCTTGCTGTAGCGTTTGTCAAACCTTCATTGAAGTAGCAAAGGAATGTTTTACATACATCTGTTCTGAGAATGTTGAAATTTAATCTAAAATATTGATTGTTTTAAAAGTACGATGCGAAAATCCTCCTGATATATTATGAGCAAGCGGGAGGCCACAATAAATTAACTTTTCTAAACATAAATTCAAAATAATAAAACTATTTAATTTGATACTATATTGTAATTCACGCAAATTTAAAAAATTTCAACAAAAACTAAATTTGGTAACATCCCTTTTTCTATTTCAACGCCTAGAGGAACAAAATTCAAAACGTGATCAACCAAATTGTAATTTGTATTTGCGATAATTTTCCAGTGTTTTTTACTAATACATTGAGAAAAAAGGTTTATGCAACAATTTTTGTGTCTTAAAATAGTTAAAAAATGGTAATCTGTTGATTTGGCTTTGAAAAATTGTTTAATTTCTTGATTGAAACTGTATAGTGACACTTACCGTAATACAACCGCTATATCCTTTTCTTAAATATATATCGTTTTTGATTGTGTTTCTGTTTACTATTTTCACCAAAAAGTCGATTGCAATATTACACTTCTTATCTGTTATTCGAGTATTTTCCGTTTCTGGTTTTGACTTTATTTAACGTGTTATATTAGCAGGTAAAAACTTTTCTGTATGCGTATCTTTTGGCCGACGGATATGTCTAACGCACAATCCAGTTGGTGCTCGTCTTATTGCTAAAATTAGGCCACCTGTCACACCAAGCACTGTTATCCTCGTCATCACTCTTTTTTAATCGAATTTTTGCTTTAAAACCACCGTCTATTAACTCTAGATATTCGATGATTGAAGAGGTTTCCACATTTCAACTAAAAGCTCCTTGTAATTCCCCATATTATTTATCAATTACCACCTATCTATACAACACGATTATCCGAATTTGAAAATAAAAGAAAAACATAACCAAACTTTTTATGGCGCGTCGCGTATCGCGTGCCTAATAGTGTTGGGCGATACGCATCGATCTTGTTGTGTATAGATTTTTTGTTCCGATAATCGATATTTTATATCGATTATTGAAAGTAAGTGTTCAAATTCAAAAGCTAAAAACAAAGAAATCTAAATTACAGCGTTTATATACTAGTTAATTGTAGTATATCACTTTAGCTCAGATGGTTATTAATCTTTTATAACGAAAATATAAGATTCTGAATAATTTTAAAAGATTCCTACATTTGTCAATAAGCCAGTCTCCATATTAGGCGACTTGGAACATAAAATGGCTAGCTCTGAATTGCAGTATACTTTGTCTTACGAAATTGCGCGTAACATGAAATCATAGTGCACTACGATTCAGAGCAATATTGCTCCGAATAATAGTATAGAATGCCAATACGCTCCCCGGTTGCATATGCTTATTCTGCAGATGCACAAGGGATAAGCAAACAATTCGGCTTTTTGAGATTAACCCGACCAATATAAAGGCTAGTAAAGTGCGGACACAGTTTCTTTTAATATGTCTGCAGTTTACTGTGATGTCGATCAATTCAAAAAGTACGTAGTTTATCTTAGCACTCTGCAGTTTGTGCGTGTTTGTAAATATAAATAAGACACCATATAATATTAAATATTCTATATAATTAATTATATTATATTAAATATTATTCGTATAACACTACTCAGCACAGAACCTTGAAAAACACAAATAATGTCTAATTCTAATTTATTAAACAAATAAACATAATGTAGTCGCAACTAACATAGACCTAATCTTATTTTTGCAATATTAATTTTCTTCCCGAAAAATCACTATTTCCTAAATTTATTATTACCTAGACCGATGTTATTGTCTACACAAAGTTGAAATTTATGAGGTGCTCTTTTTTGCTGTTCTCTGTTAATTTTTCCAAGCTTTCTTCCAGCTAACGATGCTCTTCGACCTGTCATTGTCAAGATATTAAGTCTTAATACTGATGTCAGTTGAATGGATATTTTTTCCTTTTTTTAATACCACCTGCTTCTTATTTTTGAACAAAATTTCTGTATATTTAAAAGCACAATGCAAGCCTGATATTAAAGACTGATTTGATTTGGCAAACTTGCTACAGTTGTTCAAATATTTAGTTACAGCAGGTCCAAAAGATTCAAGGTCAGCTTTGACATAATTAAATTCGAATGAGCCGTCGATTTCTCTTTTATTGTTTCTATGTCAATATTCTCCTTTTCGTCGAATTCCATAGCATCATTGTTTGCGTTATCCAAACAAAACTTTTGCTGATCCTGTTGACTTTGGATAGACAAACTATTAGAAGAAGAAATGTTCTGATTTGGGTTTGTTGCCATAACTTCATCAATTTTCAGAGTATCAAAAGTGGATGAATTTGCATCTTTTCCCAATGCGATTTCGTAAAAGATGCATTTGGAGGAAAGCGATAAGGTATCAGTTGCTGTAAATATATTATATTTTTTGCAACAGCTCCTTGATAATGGTGGCCATTATAGTCAATTGAACAAGAACATTTGAAAACAGATATCTACGTCGTAAAAAATATCTGAATCTCTCGGACTGTTAAATCTAAAATCCATGTTTCCAAGACTAATTATATTATAAACTTCGTTAACCCTGTCATTAGGAAAATACTTTTTTCTACGACTGCTATGAAAACTGTCTAAAAACGAACGCCAAACAAGATCTGAAAATTACTAATTTCACATGATGTGTGAAAACTGCTGTGTGAAATTTTTGCACACAGTTTTGCTTAGGTTTGACCTCAATAATGGATGACTAGCACAGATGTCACTAAAGCTTGAATCAAGTAGGTCGTGGTTTTCGATTGCCTGGTTACTTTCATTTTAATTTCAATCTGTCAAAAATATTTTATTTTTTTGCCAAAATCACCTTTTGTTGTGTAAAAATGGAGAGTGAAAGTGAATTTGAATGTACGCCACCAGAAATAAAGGAAAAAGCTACAAGCGTCTCGTTAAACCTTTTGCCGGAAACTTCCAGATACAAATATAAGACCGCGTACATGAAATTTCAGCAGTGGAAAGCAAGAAGCAATGTAAAGTCTAGTATATTTTGAAGAACTATCGAAGAAATACAAAGCATCCACATTGTGGTCGATATTCTCTATGCTTAAAGCTACCTTAAAAGTAAAGCGCAAAATTAATATTTCCGATTATATGAAACAGTCGTTCCTAAAACGAAAATCAGAAAAATATACACCAAAGAAGTCCAAAATTCTAACGGAGGAGGATTTTTCAAAATTTTTAAATTCAGCACCGGATGAGCTATACTTGTTAATAAAAGTACGTACTAAAAGCAAATTTTATGGCATATATTTTTTTTTAATCGTAAACATTGCAAAAATGTATTAAATATTATACGTTTAAACTTTCAGGCCGCAGTTGCTATCCGTCTAGCAGGAGCTTGTAGACGTGACGAATTGCATAAATTATCAGTCAATGACATCAAAGATTTAAATTCGGCTATGCTGATCAAATTAACAAACACAAAAAATAAAATACCTAGATCATTTACTCTGATTGGAAACTTCTACAATATATGTAAAAAGTTTGCCAATCTCAGACCCAGTATAAATAGTATTTTGACACTACTTTATTTCTTTTTGTATTCCCCAAACGGTTCAACGATGGTTGGTTATCAAGAAGGGTTTCTTGTATCTTCTTAAACAGGTTCTCCTCCAATAGTTCTATACCAGCTTCCTTTACTAAATATTTTAAAAGTGGCAATTTACGGTGTTGTTTCTCTATTTCTTCGACACTTTCGCAAAATTTACAAAAGCCGTATTTATTAATTTTTTCCATTTTAAATATAAGAAATTGTGTAAACCTTCTGCAACAATTACTGGTTTGACAGCTTGCTTATGGGAAATATTTGCTGCCATAGCCTTCTAAGATTTGTGAATAGAATTTCGGTTGAAGCTCATATTATTCGTCATTTCATTTTGACATAAGCGTGTGAAAAGTTTTCACACGGTGTTTGAAAAAATTTCTCACAGTGTTGTCAAAGTTGAAAGAATAAAAATAATCAAAATTGTATTTTTATTTTTATTTTCTGCAGTCGTAGAAAAAGTATCGTGTGCAACACGTTTGAAAATGACTCTTTGCACACTCGTGTGACTTGTAGCACTCGCCTGCGGCTCGTGCACATACCTCACACTCGTGTGCAAAGACTCAGTTTCTAAACTTGTAGCACAATATACTATTTTACAACAGCTTTAGAAACCCTGTCAAAAATTAGGTCCATAATACGCTGTGTAAAATAACAATCAAAACTAGTTAATATAAAATTATTTAATAATACAAGATGTTACAAGGCAAGTTGAGTTAAATTAAATGGTTTTGTTCTTCCAAGTGGCATATCTTTTATCAGTCGAAACATAACTTCTGTGTAATTATTTGTATCAGATCATCGTACCATGAGATTATTTCTATACAGCAGGCATCACATCTCGATCCGATGTATATATATATATATATATATATATATATCACGTGCTCAACATACTCAGCGAAATTGTGATACAAATATTTTTCATAAAATATTATTATGGCTGTTTCGGCATCTTCAATATTTTTTGACATTAAAATGTCTTTAAATAACCTATAATGAAGTTGAGCATGTTCTTTCGATATTCCATTTTTGGTCATAGTTACCCATTTCCAACATGATTTCAAAACATGAAAGTACACAGTAACATATTTGCATTAGGCCAATCTGTCTGAAGTGTTTTTCTTTCACCGAGATCCTCATCAATTAGAATTACTGAAGGTGTAATTTTCACTGGAAGAATTTCATACAGCGTTTTAACAGCTTCCAGAAATAGGTCTAATTTTTGACTACTTCTCAAAATGCACCCAATAGGCATTCCGCCAGCAGGCGACTGTGTTACAAAAAAGTATACCTTATGGTTTTCTACGTCGCAGTTACTTGACGAATCCACGAAGAGAATCTCATTTGCTTGAGGTAATAATCGCGTTACCCATTGCATAATAGGCGAATATATTGCACCTGAATCATTTTCTTTAACGAACGAAACTTTATATTAAATTCCGCTTTTGCTTGTTCGGCTAAATATTTTTCTAGATAAATAAGCATATTTTTTCCTGACCTGCCTCTGTATGATGTTTTAATTAGCTTTCCATAGATTTTGTACGTCATTCTTGGTGGGAAAAAAGCGTCTGTCTGTCAGATAATTGTCATACTTATCACTATAATGTACCATCACTTCGACATAGTACGTATGATAGGCACTAGACGCATTATGACTATGTTAAAATAATTCAAAACACTGTTTTTTGGTTGTATCGGCTATTGGTCTATAGTGAAATTCCGCCGCTACCAAGATGGTGGGGTAATGATTATTCGTAAATTCTATTATGCACGGTTAGCAACAAGCTTATTATGCTCTGGCGACTTTGGCTTGACAAGTTGTCCTTCAATTTTAACATACAAATGATGTGCGCAGTTAGTATTTTTGCTTCGAGATAACTGCGGCTCTTCTGTTCTGGTGTTAAAATGTCAGTGATAGATGACTGGCCTTACAGAACCTACTGGGAATGTGTTGGTAATTCTATAAGTAACTTAAGTTTTTTCTTCTAAATCATGTACCCATTTCTGTCATAAAACATCGCGAAACCGAGGACGTATTTGGCAATGGTTTGGTATCAACAAATATTATTAAAAAAAATCACACTTTTTTTTCGGAAATTCATCTTAAAAATAGTTAGTAAAAAATCTTAAGCGGCTCCTATAAATTTGCTATTAATATCAAAGAATTTTAATTCTTCCTAAGAAAAAAAATTCTCTTAGTTTTTAGAAACAATCAACAATAAAGGCACGCATTTGCAAGCAGAAAGTTAAACTTTCAGAACGCCGTGCAAAAAAAATTGCGCACGATGGAATTTTCTTATGCCATTTTCCATTTGAACACTTTGTTATCAATATACAGGGTGTCAAAGTTAACTTTTTGCATATTTTACTCTTGTCTAAACACACCTTCTGTATTATTTCAAGTCAAAAACTAATAAGAAAAAAATGGGAGGTTTGATACCCTTCGGCCCGCCATTTCTTCCTGACGGAGCCCATAGACTTGAAAGCTATTCTTTCTTTCGTAAAGGAAGCCTCAAATCAAAATTGTTCAAGAGGCAAAAAAGTTAGATGAACCACCAGTCTACTACAAAAAATAGATATCTAGTCCATTGGCTTCGTAAGAAAAAAATGGGGGGCCGAAGTGTACCAGACCCCCAATTTTTTTCTATTAGTTCTTTGACTTTTTCGCTAAAAATCATACAGTTACAGTAAGTGTGTTTAGATAAGAGTAAAAGCTGCACAAAATTTCAGAAAAATATTTCAAAACACACCCGAGATAATAAAAAATATACTATTTAAAAAGTTAATTTTGACACCCTGTATATTGAAAATTAAACGTTCGATGGAACCCGCATAAGGAAAGTCCCATTATTTTAGCCCAAGGTATATATGGTTATTGTATTGACCTAATTTTTTGTAACATCTTGTATTATTAAATAATCCTGGATTGTACAGGGTGAGTCAGCCAAGTGGCACCCCCCATTTATTGCTTTAACTATTCACGTTAGAGAAAAATGTTTTATACAAAAATATTTCACTTTCTGCTGCTCTATATTTTCAGAAGAAAGTTAAGTATACGGGGTGTATTAGAAAGTCCGCATAAGGACGTGGTTCAATTTTTCAAATGACACCCTATACTTTTTATTACATATTTGGAATCTATGGGCAATTCTAGAAATATTTTATGTAGCATACCCTACACCCAAATTGAACAGTTTACGAAATATTGACAGTTGAAAATTGAAAATTTGTCATTTTGAATTGCTATAAAATCTCAATAGATGAAGTTAGAGCAAAACGGCTTACACTTTTCTATCCCACTTTTTAAAGCTCTATCCGATAACACTAGTTTCGACTTTTTCGTGATCTAACATCTTGAGAATGAAAAGTGATATCAAAACGCGGTTTTCGCCAAATGTTTTAGAATTGATATAAGATTTATTTTGACAATGTTGCCAAATTTGCCCCTTCTTCCTAGTATGTCTGAAAAATGTGTCAATTTTTGGGGCAAAGTTACTGCTTTATTTTAAATGTGACACCCTATATATTTTTATGCCCTGCGATAGTCATTTCTTCTTTACAGGAATGCTTAGTTTGGATACATTAATTTTACATTTGCAAATTTTAAAATTAATTTATAAACTCTTGCTTTAAACTTAAGTAAAGAACTTAAGTAAGAAAAAAAGTTCTAACATGTCGGTGTTCTTATCTCCGAAGATGGTATTCTCCATAAAGAAAAAAAGGACTGTATACGCCTTGGAGGTACTTAAGTTCAGAGCAAGAGTTTATAAATAATTGATTCTGTAAAGGAGAAGTATCAGACTATCGCAAGGTTTAAAAATATATAGAGTGTCACATTTAAAATAAAGCAGTAATTTTTCCCTAAAGATGGCAATTTTTTCTGAGATAGGTATTAGGAAGAACGAGCAAGCTTGGCACCATTGTCAAAATAAATCTTATAACAATTCTAAAACGTCTAGCGAAAACCGCATTTCATTCTCAAGATATTAGTCGCGAAATGTGTTACTTTTCGGTGTCACACCCAGTAGATCTAAAAGTGTCATTGGATAGAACTTCAAAAACTAAGATAATAATGTGCAAACCGCTTTGCTGTAACTTCACCTATTGAGATTTTATAGCACTTCAAAATGTCAAATTTCCAGTTTTTAACTGTAAATATTTCCTAAACTATTCAATTTAGGGTTGGGGTATGCTACACAAAATATTTCTAGATTTCTCCATAGATTTCAAAAATGTAATAAAAAGTATAGGGTGTCATCTGAAAAAGTTTACAATAAACATGTCACATAATATTAATAGCATATAGTATTATGTAGGAACCAATACCGATTTGTATAAACATTAAAGTACCGGTAAATACACTAAAGCGACACCCACTCTCCGACCTCTTGTTTTCTTAAGGATATCCTTTTGCATAATACAATTAAGTGCTGCAAAAATTTGCTAATATAACGTATAATTTCTTCCCACGTTTAATAGAGAACGACTATAGGTTATTATACCATGTTTTATTAGAATTTGCATATCGGGTATCTTGTTTATTTTTCCTGATTCGCTTCATTATTTTCAAGAGAAACGGAACTCTAAGGGATAGTTAAATATATCATCTCAGTTTTGAGTAGCGTTTTTTTTTATTTTAATATTTATAAGATTAATAATATATTGAAGGCTATGATAATTTTATAACGCTATAAAACCACGTTTACAGTAACACTCAAAATGTCTACTTAATCTTTACCAAATGCTACCAACTTTTTCAAAATATCAATTATTATGCCGGACAAAAGAACCATCTTTTGTCCGGCATAATAATGAAGGGTCAGGGGAAAAAAGCAGGTAAGTCAATTTTTGTTGAAACAGAGAAAAACACAATTTAATGTTCCAAACGTTACAAAATCAGTACAAGAACTTATAATAAACCTTTTTGCGAAAATAACTAAAATATCCGTCATCCGGGGGTTGCCAGACTTATGCAGTGGCCATAGAAACGGTGAAACTCCCGTACATTACCTACATACACCTAAAAAAATTTACAATTTTATAGGAAATTCAGGCATATTATTGTCATGATGAGCCGTCAGAATAGATTAACGTTATTAATATATATAATATTATTTTACTTACATTAATCTAGTCGAGGGGTAGTCTACGAAAAAACTTAACAGCAGAGGGGGTACAAAACTTGATTAAACTCTCCAGATCTTTGAATTTTGCTTTTGGAAATTGGCAAGAGGCCTGGAAAGAATAATAGATATTTTTTAGAACTAGCTAGGTAAAGATATTTTTCAGCATTACCTTTGTAAGCTGGAGACGGAAGTTCAAACAACCCGTTTCCTAATGGTTGACATTTCCATGGGGTCCTAATAATGTGTGTCAGCATTTCTCCAAAGTACGTCGTGCGATATTGTAGCAAACGGCTATGGCTGGATGAAGAATATATGATTTTGATAGGCTGCGTTTTAAAACGGCACTTAGTGGCATACTTCGACTGCAACATTGTCTTCCAATTCAGTACAATTTTTTTAGTAACACTGACCACAGTAAAAGGGCGACCGTGGTATTTTCACCATTTCTTCAAAATCCTCGGGTGTTTCCATCGGAGCTTTTATGTTCCATAACCCAACATTTTAATCGCACTCCAAGTATGAGTGCCGACATACAGGAAATGTAATTTTGATGTCGATAAGACCAGGAATTTGATTGTTCGTCATGTAATGAATGAATCTGAATATCGTGTAGTTTTTGTTCTGCTCTCCTGCAGGGAACGAATCCTATCAAAACATAAAGTTTTTGTAAGGCTGTTGTTTTTACCATAGAAATATTGTAATTTTTGCTTGACCTAATATTGTAATGATGCTAGTTAGACTGCTTCTCTATGTACAATTTCAAATAAATTGGCTCTAAGTTAATTAACAAAGTAAGCAGATTTGTTCTTTTAATACACTGCTCAATATTTTACCAGTCCAGTGAACTTAGAATATTTTGGTTTGGAGTATATTTATTAGATTTTAATAAAATACTTATAACTTCATTTTGTTGTAATTGTTTCTTGCGAGAAATTAGTAAAGAACAGGCATATCGTCGTCAATATCACAAAGTGGCGTAACTGATTTTTGTTAATTTTTGAGGGGAAGCCTTTCATGATTTCCACTTTAATTCTAATTACAATCTATTACAGTCACTGTGTCCCGTTTTAGACATATTATATATAGGTATACCTAGGTATTATTTAATTATGGTGAGCAAAAATACGCCAGTTTGTGAAATTTGTAAATAAAATTAATTATGCTATAAATGAGTCACACCTCTGGTTTATTATACTGCCCTGCTAATACAAGCTGCCCTAACTGAAAATTGGTTGATTTGAGATATTGAAGGTTTTACTACTTTTGGTTGCACTTTTTAAAAATATATTTAAATAGTAATATTTTTTTCTTCTGCTGTGTCAAAACAGATAAACACTTGATATTTTTTGCAAAAATATTAATTTTTTTCCAAACAGTAACTTGAATTTGTAGATAGGACAGTTGATCCTAGTGAAAACTAAAATAATTCATAATACAAAATGTCTTAACTGTAACTTAGCACTAAAAAGACAACTTTAAATAAAATTCAAAATCAAAATAGATATTATGTAGGTATATCTCTATATTCTCCTCGGTTATGGGAAGATTTTTCCAAAATACCAGGCGATTTAGGGGTATATGGGATTTTAACTTGTCAGTTAAAGTTTTTTTTCTTTTTAATGTAAAATTATTCTTGTAATAAAATAATTTGCAGCCCCTTTCAAAATTCATTTGTACAATGTACTTCAAATAAATACGCTGTGAAAGTTTTTGCAATTTATGTTTTGATGTGTAATCTGTATAATTAAAAAAAATTCGTAGTGTCATCTCTAGTACATTTACTTTACCTGAATTGGAACTTTGAATGGCATCTTTAAAATCTGAAAAATCATATTTTTTTTTTCTTCTGAAGTGACAGTTCCACCTGGTGGTGAAACGAATCTGCTGACATAAATTTATGTCCAGCTTCAAAAAATTTTAGATCTAAATTTTGTAGCGCCACTTCATTTGAATTAATAATATAAATGAGAAATGAAAAAAGTGCCCAATTTTTATTTTGGCTAGCACAATTGTCTAACCATATAACCATTCTTTTTATATCTCGATTAGCGCGGAGAAATGCATGAAATGTAGACGTTATGTCATGAATTGTTCGCCCTGCGGTAGCTTCATGCCAAATAACTGCGAATGGATTGAACCTCCTTTTGGAACCTACTGGAACAAAGCTTCCGTTGAACCCAATTATTCGCGGTGTAAATATGATTTCTTTGAATGTATCCAGTCGTGGAAGCATGATGACCTGAAACAAATATCCTTGGTATATTCTTTCCTAGCTTTAGTTGCTTTTTCTTTATGATCGAAATATCTTTTACATACGTTGCATCGTGTAGAATTATTATCATTGGTATTTACATCATGATTTTCAGATATTTTATGAATCTGTAATTCCTCACATGGTGTTGTGGCACTCCTCATGCCCAAGATAGGTAAATGATATATTCATATTAGCCACTACAGATCGATAAAGTCATAGGAAAAATTAGGTCCGAATTTATTTTTAAAATCCTTGTACAGGGTTATTGATTATAAATGTCCCCCCCCTTTAACTTTTTTGTTTGGCATTTTAGGAATTTTATTTCATTTTTGGATTCTACGTAAAATTCTAAGCATATTTGATATGGCATATCCTATACCTAACTTGAACTGTTTCCAAACTACAAACAATTGAAAATTGGCACTTTTTGCACTTTGACTCATTATAAGTAGTGGCAAAACGGTTAAAGATAGAAAATAAATTTTACATTCCTATCTTAACTTTTTAAAAGCTATCTAATAACATAAATATACAGTGGGTACCATTGGTACCAAATTTGGTACCTTCGTTGGTACCATCAATTACGACCATCACATAGCTCTTAAAAATTTAAGATGGGAAAGTGAAATTTATTTTCCTTTATCTTTAACCGTTTTGCCACTATAATGAGTCAAATTGCAAAAAGTACCAATTTTCAATTGTTTATAGTTTGGAGACAGTTGAAGTTAGGTATAGGGTATGCTACATCAAATATGCTTAGAATTTTATGTAGAATCAAAAAATGAAATAAAAAATATAGTATCGCATTGAAAATAACAAAGTTGGCAGTTGCTGCACATTTGTGACACACCCTGTATATTTAGAAATATAATATTTTAAAAATTTAACTTATTCCAAGCAACTTTTATATTTAATTTTTTTTCCTAAAATGCCAAACAAAAAAGTTAAAGGGGGGGACATTTATAATCAATAACCCTGTACATATAGGTGATAGAAATATCGCTAGGCAGATATTTTCTGTTCGGCACATGTTCCCTTCTGTAGTGCGAAATGGTGGGATGGACACTATTTATATGCTCAATTGCACGATCAACTTTTTTAGTGGATGGATGACCCCTCTTATCAGATTTTGGTTTTAAAGATGAGACATCTGCACCTCTAACATTTTTTAAAATCCTATCATTGTCTTTCTTAAAGCCCAATGTTCCCAATAGAAAAACTGTGCAAACTTGTATAGTTTCTCCATGTTCGTTTTTTAAATAGTAGGTGAAGGTGAACTTTCTTCTTTCTTCATTCTGCCGTGCTGTACTCCTTTTCTTTAAACACTTTTTGATGCAACTTGATACAAACATATCCTGTTCATTTTTTTCCATTTGCCAAAATTCTTGATTAATATTTATCTGTCTTTGATATGTAATTTTGGTGATACATTTCATTGGACATTTACACATTACTTGAACAAAATGGTCCTTAATATATTTATTTTTTTACACTTTTTCCTCTCTTTAACATTTTCACTGTATTTTTTCCTTTTTCTCAAACTTCCATCTTTCTTATAAAGTTTTTCTCACATAAGTCCACAGCTTGTCTATAATTGGTAGTAAAATCATCTCAGAAATAAAATCATTAAATGATATATGCGTTCTATTTTTACTGACATCTAAATGTTCATCAATAATTATTCCGTTTGCTCAATTTTGATTTGGAGGACACAGAACGATATTCTGAAGAATACAGATTTTTCCTATTGTCTTTTGAGTGATCTCTGGGCTCTTTGGAATTTTGTTTTGTTTTGGTGATGGAGTATCATCACTCTGACTACTGTGAGATTTTGGAGCATCATTATCCGGAAAATAATCAGGATCAGAAACAGAACTACTTCTTTTTCTGCTACGCTGCTACGAACTTTAAAGCAATCAATTTTTTGTTTAAGGTCTTTGTTTAATGCCAGCGTCAACATACGCTTGGACCTGCTGCTACTACTACTACTCGCAAACATGCTGGAAAAAAGATTCCTATATCATGCAATTTTCTTTCGACGCTTCAGCTCATGACAGCAAAACTGTTTGATTATTTAAAATAACAAAGTTATTGATGGTTAAGAAAAGCCGAAACGTCGGATCAAAGTTTAACAATGCCGACTTGTGAAGATTAAAAAGTGCCAACAAGTGATCAAATAAAAGCAGAATAAAATAGAAACTAAATCGTAAAATTCAGTTTTCTTTCAATATTTTCGGAAGAATACGGAATTTGTTCAATTTTAAAATAAAGTTTTTTTTTAAGCACCAAATTACCCAACTTTGCGTCAATTTAACCGATCTCATGTCAAACTTAATGTATATCGGGCTTTTGCCAATACCTAAAACAGTTTACAACCCGATATACACATATATTTTTTTTCGACGCACCCTGTATCTTCGAAGCAAAGCATTCCTGGGCTCATACGAACCTTTTTGTTTTATTTTACGAAATGAAAAAAATATTCCTGATTTGTTGGCAAAATTAATAAGAGACCCTGTATAAAAATTTTATCCTAATTATCAAATACTATACAATGTGCTGCTCCCATAACGTTAGTATGTCATTTTTGCCGGTCACAACTGATAATGACAAAAATTGATTAAGAAGCTATTTTAAACAAAATATTTAATTTACAATGATATAGAAAATACACGAATAATACAACTTATTTTTTATATGTTTGCCGTCCATACTGAATAACATTTTGACAAGTTGTTGGATTTCCTGATAAAAAGCGTAATTTACTATGTTCAAATAAAAAAAAACAACCCTACTCACCTTTGTACACTTTCTCAGAACAACGGATAACACTGAGCTGCACAAAAAGATATAATGGTTTAGGTTACAAGATCCAGATAACTACATAATAACTAAAATCAACACTCAACTATTGAACGTCACCATATTATTTTGAGGTTATAATTTTTGGCGCGATCTTGGCAATTCGCGAAGTTTTCCGTTAAAAGTGTTGTCATACTAGGTTAATATGTCCTATCTACAGCATTTAGGACAAAAATTATATTGGGTAGTATCAGATTACTAAGATGGTTTGTACTAAGTGTAAAGTTAGGACTCATGTACCTAGTAAAGAACATTTAAGGCAATTTAATTTAGGAAACATTAAATAATCGACACATAGGACAAATGTCATTAGTTAATTTTCGAAATTTATATTTCAGATAGGATATTTCTATTTAGTATACAGGCAGCACACGAGGTCTGCTATACAACAATGTGCTTATCTGAAAAACCCATTTTTTGCAGATAGGACAACTTGTCTTAGCAGGGCAGTATAATATTATTAGTACAAAAAACATCAAATAATGCAATAATGTCAAAAAAACTTTATTTTAAAAGTATGGATATTTAAATACGTAAAAAATGACCAAAAAGATTACTAACATTTTGTTTTAACAAATAATTCATCAAATACATAATAATATAACAAACTAAGGACGCAAAAGCATTATAAACTGTGACAAAAAATTCAATTGCTCATAAAAAATTATTTTATAAAGAAATACAAAAAACACAAAATAGTTTTATTAATAACAGATTTGCATCTACTCATCAGATTCTTCCAGACGAATTACAGGTGTGTCGCCTTGGCAGTGTTGTCATATCCTGATTTCTTTATAATCGTACAAGTGCTTGAAAATTATCGTTTTAGATTAAAATAATCATACCGCTAATGGCGTCACTTGGAGATAACATAAATTCAAAGCCACAGTAATATTTTTTTTAATTTAACAATTCTTAAAAACGAAAAATATCTTAGATCACAATGAAAACAAAGAAAGCAGTGTACGCTTGTTTTAAGTATCTCTATATAAAAACATTAAATATATAGTAAATATAAAACCACTAACTACTATCAGAAAAAAAAACAAAAGCAACAGGTACGTCAATCACAATCAGATTCTGAGGACTCACATGCATTGATATTCTTATACATATCTTTATTAAATTTTGAAATTAATTCAAGAGAAGGATTCATTTTTTGACAAAAAATGGTTGTTTTGATACAAGAGAAAAGACAGACGTGCGCCGACGAACGGTTACCCTTTCTCTATGACAGAATGACAGCAACCAAGCATTCATAAATAGAAATTTTTTGTTGCCTATTTGCGAAAAAGTAAGAAGTATTTAAATATATTTTTCTATCTACGAAGTGCAAATGTGCAATTGTCCTCAGCACAAAACTCATACAATTATCGTACGATATTATCCTACGTGTACGATAATTATCGTACGTCTGGCAGCACTGCCCTTTGGCATAATGATTTTAATTCTGAGTACTTCTCTTTATTGATTTTTTTGGCTCCTTATTTAAACTTTCAGTAGTATAATTTTTGAGATCAATATTTTTCGCTTGCCTTTGCAATTTAAGCTTTTTGTAAGTTTTATGGAGATGACTCGTTTTATAAAATATTTTTAATGGTTCGTTTTTATTTTCTTTTATTTCCATATTATGCCATTTAATTGATTCTCCTGTTTCAGAAGTTCTTACAGTCAAACAGTCCTTTGCACAATATTTTAAAATTTAAAAAATCATGTTCAAAAGGGTGCACTATGTAGGGTTAGACGGATGATAAGGTATAAATGTGACTGAATGAAATGATCTCCTGCACGTGAGAGGGCAGTTGATATTGGCAGGAATCGCCCTGATTCTGCCCATGAAATGATTCAACGAGGTATAGTGCAATTTTTTCTATATTAGAGGAGTATACACGAATTTTTAATTTAGCCGCTACAATCATCTGAAAACAGGGCAATTGATATTTTAACGCATTTTTTTAGTTTCGTTATTTTTGAAGATCTTTATATACACAAGAATTTGTTTCTGAGGCTCCTCTTTGGTTAGATAGCTTACTCCAAATTAAGCAATGGCGCTCCTTTGAAACAATATCGTAGAACGTGAAGTTATAATTTGCTAAACGCCGAACCTTCCTCTTCGTTTGATCCTAATTTTTTAAGATATATGTTATACATATTTGATTAGGTTCGGGGTGGAGATATTTCCCGCACATCAGTAGTGAGCTTCTACTTAGGGAAATGTTTGAATATAATTATAAATGGAAGTTCGAATGCTTCTGTGTCATCCTATAACCTTGGCTGACTGTCTACCACCTCTTTTTTCCTTTGGTAGAACTCAACTTGAAACTAACTTTGTCAAGGCAATTCTCATTGGTTTTTTCGATATCCCCAAGGTATGCAAAAAGAATATTTTACTTACTCGATACCTTTTGTAAGGCAATATCTGCGGCTTTTTTGTCGTCGAGACTGTTCTTTCTTGGTAGTTTTGGTGACCGTTTCCAGAACTTCAATATAACGTGCAATAAATTCGCCTTGTAAACATCGCGAATGATTCCACTCTTTGTTCTTCACTGATTAAGGAGCACTCACGCATTTGCTTATTGCAATTAATTATTAACGTTACATCCTTGTTTCATCTTTCGAGACGGTACGATTGTTCGTGTTTTTGTGCTAATAGTTTCTTTGCTTTTACCTTCTACAATGAAATCCTGTGCCTCGTTTTGTTTTTGGCTAGTGCCACGTTTTTTGTCCTTGTCGTGTATCGGTTTAATTGTGAGTTGCACAAGAATCGGCGTACTCTTGAAAGTGTTCGTAGCATAACAGTTTGAAGCAAAAGTGGCATGAACTGAATACTTCTCTCTTGCAATATTTCGCCTCACAGGTCTGTACGTTTGTTGGATTTTCTTCATTGGAGATGTTCCCGAATAAATTACTGGCAGCAAAATTCTCTCTCTCCCCAAAATAACGGCCTACGACGTCAACTACTTCGTCTGACACAACTGTCGTGTTTTGGGCATCCAATATTTTTCACATATCTTGATGACGAACTTGAGTGAAATCAAGAAAACAAATTTGAAGTCAATTGAATAACTCGCTTTCTGATACTAATATTTTAAACATATTTGGCCGCCATTTTGTTCGCCATCATGGACTGTCACAAAAATTTTACTAGTTTATCCCTATGTCATACTTAATTTTTGTACAAAATTTGATATTAATTGATTGAGCCGTTTGTTTAATGCGGATTTTTTTATATTTTATTCAGTCGCCATTTAAATTTTTACACCACTTAATTTATATAGCGTATAATGTCTATAGCGTATGGACTCCTTTTTTTGTCATGTCTTGAACTTTTTGAAGCATACGGTGCTTGGGTCTAACATAGTTCCTTATTTCCATCTTTTCCTATATCTGATAATTATTTTCTCTTCTTCAGGCCAAATTTCAGCTGATGCTGCTGTTCTTTGGATTGCTACCACCAGGTCCATTGTAGGCTGCTCAAAGTGCAATCTTGTTTCTTGCGAACATTTTTACATGTCACATCTTTGTAGAAGTCCTGTCTTCGATTGGACCAGCGTAAATTGTACAAGTAATTGACGAAGTATAAACACAATTTTGAGACTCATCATACTTCTTCGCCTGGTATTAAAGTTTTTAATGAAAACGAGCTTGCTTTTGCTATTATAAGCTCTTCAATTCTCTGTTCTTTTTGCCGCTTTTCTAAAATTAAGCCGATTTTTAATATGTTGTTCCTACTCTGACGAACATTCTGCATCACGAGCTGGACGGTTTTTCGACCTATCCTGTTCTAATTCATGTTTCAAGCGTATTTTGTTTTTTTTTGATAATTCAGTATTGTGCTACACACAAGGATCAAGAGTCACAACACTCAGATTGCACAAAATAACTTTATTAAACAATAACACTGTAAGCGTAATCCTACATCTATTTTTAAGTACATATCTCAATAACATTGTCAACGTGACTAATCATCACTTCCCCACCTCGTCGGCCGATCGATCTTCTTCCGTAATCTCCAGTTCTTCGTATCCCGGGCGATGCGCTGTCATAGGAATTATTAATCAATGCATTACCACAATCCCTCCATCTTTTTCAGCTTCAGCGGGGGTAGCTTCTCCGATGCTGGTAGTTCCATATCCGATTGGGTTGGGTCGGCGTCTTGTAGAGCTGTTGATGAGGGAGAATTGGGATTTGGTATTTTGGTTATTATATCTGGCTGGCTATTATCGGTTTTATTTTCTGTTGCTGGTCCTGGCAATTTCTTTAACGAGCTGATGTGTCGTTTTAAGGTTTGACCATCTGGCCCGCACAGTGTCATCTCATTTCCTTTTCTTTCCATTACGGTAAACTCCTCATTATTAAATCGGGTAGTAAGTTTATGGGGGATTATCATGTTCTGAACTAATACTTTGTCTCCTTTATTTATATCTATTATTTTCGCGTGTCTAGCTTTATCTTCTTTTTCTTTACCTTTGCTTTTATTCAATATGTCATTATCCCGAGCCTCTTCATCCCCTGACTGGTTCACTAAGTCTGCTAGTGGAAGTTTATCGCGAATGATTCTGTTAAATAATAGTTCTGAAGGTGCTTTTCCGGTAGTTCCATGAGGCGTGACATTGTGCATCATGGTAAATTTCTGTAGTTCCGCTTTGTAATTTAATTTGTTTGCATGTGATATTTTAAGTCGTTTTAAGATTGCTCTATTCATATTTTCTACTTCACCGTTGGCCTGTGGCCAATATGGTGGTGTATGTATTAAGTTAATGTTGTTTTGTAAGCAAAAGTTCTTAAACTCTTGGTTAGCAAATTGTGGACCATTATCCACTCTTATTGACCTTGGAATTCCTAGCCAAGAAAATATATTTGACAAGTGATTGATGATAACGGAAGAAGTAGTAGTTTTAAGAAATATAATTTCATGGTATCTAGAGTAATAATCCACAATAACCAACAGTTGCTCGTGATTTGGTAACGGTCCCATAAGGTCTATTGCCACACATTGCCACGATCCATCTGGAAATTTATGTCTCAACATCGGTGGTGGCTTATCTGGTAAGCTGACCGACAAACAATCCCGGCAACTTTTGACAAATTTTTCGACCGCTTTATCTATTAGAGGCCACCACACCTTGGCCCTTAATCTTCTCTTCATGATAGTCTCCCCAGGATGACCTTCATGTGCCAATTGTAGTACTTGTTCTCTTAGCGACTCGGGTATAATTATCCTATTTCCACGTAAAATTATGTGTCCCACTGTTGTTAATTCAAAACGAAAAGGATAGAAAATATTTTTATCTGAAGATTCCCAACAATCATCGTTTATTTTGTTCACAGCTTCCGATATTTGGCTGTCAAGCTGACTTTCTACTATCACTTTTGATATCTTCAAAGCTTTCGGTGAATGCCTCTCCGTTAAAGTAAAAACATGATGTGCATTCTCTCTATCAAATGGTGGCTGATCTTTTATCTGGCATAATCTGGACAATGAGTCTGCTATATTTTGTTTTCCGGATTGGTATACAATTTTGAATTTAAATGCCTGAAGTCTAAGAACCCATCTTTCAATTCTGGCTGGGGGCTTAGATGATGGTTTGAATATAGTTTCTAACGGTTTATGGTCTGTAACCAGCTCAAACTCTAAACCTGAGAGGTAATAATAAAAACGCTCTACTGCCCAGACAAGAGCCAAGCTTTCTTTTTCTGTTTGGGAGTACCTTTTTTCTACGGCAGAAAGACTTTTGCTGGCAAAAGATATTACTTGTGGTGTTTCTTTTTTATTAAACTGTAGCAAAACTGCTCCTAATGCCACTGGGCTAGCGTCGGCTACTAGTCGCGTTCTCAACTGGGGATCGAAATATGATAATGTTGGAAGACTTGATAGCGATTGCTTAAGCTTCTCGAAACTCTCCTGATGAATTTCTGACCAATGAAAATTCTGACTTTCTTTTGTCAGTT
This sequence comes from Kuschelorhynchus macadamiae, assembly GCA_030620095.1. Taxonomy (NCBI): domain Eukaryota; kingdom Metazoa; phylum Arthropoda; class Insecta; order Coleoptera; family Curculionidae; genus Kuschelorhynchus; species Kuschelorhynchus macadamiae. The sequence continues at coordinate 825,967 of JAUTXW010002816.1, read as the reverse complement.
GGCGGAGGGGTTCTGTTGTGGTGCCCAAATCTGGTATAAATTTTCCAAGGTAAGTTACGAGTCCTAGGAAGCTTCTTGTTTCTTCTCTTGTTTTTGGTGGTCGAAAGTCTAGAACTGTTTTTATTTTCATCTGATCTGCTTCAATCCCTCTGTTAGACAGTTTATGTCCTAGAAAATAGAGCTGTTGTACTTTTTTAACGCATTTTGTTTCATTTAATAGCACATTATTTGCTGAGAATACTTCTAAGACTTTCTTCAGGCATACATCATGTTCATCCTCTGTACTTCCGTAAATAATCACATCGTCTATGTAATTAAGACAGTTTCTACAAGAAGAAAGCATTTCTTCGAATACCCGCTGAAAAATTTCGGGGGCTGAATTTACCCCGAACATTAACCTTTTGTAGCGAAACATGCCTTTGTGGCTTATAAACGTTGTGATCGGACGACTTTCCTCGTCAAGCTCTAGTTGGTGATAGGCATTTGCTAAATCCAGGCGTGAGAAATATTTAGCATCTCTTAGCTTAGTCATAAAAGATTCAAAAGTGGGAAGAGGATAATTTTCTCTTAAAATTGCCTCATTGGCCCGTCGCATGTCGACACAAATGCGAATGTCATCATTCGGTTTAAAGATAACCACTATTGGTGAGATCCATGCACTTGGTTCGGTTACTTTTTCGATTATATCAGAAAGTAATGCTTCCTCTAATTTCCTTTCAACCTGCTTTTCTACTGAAATAGGTACTCTTCTTACAGGCTGTCTAACCGGTTTTACATAAGGGTCAATTGTTAGTTTAATTTTAATATTTTTAATTTTAGGGAATGGTTCTGTCTTCCCAATTTGATTGATGTCTAAGCCTAATTTTAAAATTCCTAACCGCTTAGCTGTATATTTTCCTAGTATAGAGATTTCACCCTGATCTATGACATAAAACGATGTTATGATTTCCTTGCCTTCTAGTAATGCAATTGTTGTCTGAAATTTATGTCTTACATTTAATGGTTCGCCTGCCGCATACCCTCTCAAGTTATGCTGCAATTCTGAATTAACATCCCAAAATACAGCATTTCTTTTTCTCAGTATCTCCCAGTCATCGCCTTTTACAATATTAACTGTTGATCCAGAGTCTATTAATAAGGTGATTGGTACCCCTCCTATGTTGCACTCTATGAGATCCTCATCGTTTTCATCTCGACACTGTCTGGAAATCTTGAAACATTCCAAATTTCGAATAGCTTCGGTCTCCTTAGAGTCCTCATTTTCCCCTTCTATAAAATTGACTCGGGGTCCTGGCCTTCTTCGCTTATTCTGCGGTTCATATGATGGTGCTTTATTATTATTGGAATGTTTAATTCCTATTCCCTACACATGATTGCGTAGTGGCCAAGAAATCCACATTTGTGACATTTGGAGCCTCTGGCAGGACATTCTTTAGTTAAATGACGCGATTTCCCACATCTTGTACATTGATTAAAATCTGCTTTGTTTTTAGCATGAATTTTATTAACGGTTAACGAAGTACTGGGTTCCGCATTTATAGAATCCATAGCTTTAGACTGGCTTCCAATTTGCTCATGTTCCTGGCACAATTCCAGGATTTCCTCCAGTGATCTTTCTTTTTCTAACAGTTTCTTTTTCAATTCTCTAGGAGCCCAACTATCTATGATCTTATCTTTGATATTAATTTCCATCGCTTCTTGAGCTGATTGTCCAAACGAACATTTAGTAGCTTGATGTCTAACTTTTAAAACGAAATGATTAAAGCTCTCGCTTTGCTCTGGTTTAAGGCTTCTAAATAGATGGCGCTCAAAAGTTGAATTTTGTTTAGGTGAAAAGTAATTTGTAAGTTTTTCAACCAAACTTTTAAAGACATCATTATTTTCCTCCGTATTAAATGTCTCTATTGCCCCTGGCAGGTTTTATGCGACCTCTTGCAACTGGGACCCACCAAGATGTAAAAGTTTATTTCTCTTCTTTGTAAAGTTTGTGATATCCTCGGAAGCCAGGTATAATTCGAGAGATCGTAGCAATTTTTCCCATTCCCCCCTAATCAACGCTTTATCGATGTTATTACACAGGAATGGTCTTATATTGCTTTCCGACATAATTAAGCTGAAATCAAAGTCTTTATTCTAAAATAATTCATTCAATGTACTCATAATGTCGTATTAATAAATATTTATTTAAACAATAATAGGTTAGAACCAGCAGAATGATTTAGAATTTTATTTATTATTCTGTGTAAACATACGTTAATATTTATTTTTATCATTTTATGACCTTTATGATTTTAATGTGTTGATTTAACATGTTGATTCAGCACTTTTTTTTTTTTTTTTTTAATGTATAAATTAATTATAACCTACTTTTTTTTTGTATATGAAGGTCTTATTGTCATTCACTTACCAGCTTTTTGTTACGTGGCCCTTGCCTACTTGCGCTTACTGACTCGCACAATTTCTTGTCTAAAACTGCCCTGAAAATAGGGTAACAGTTACATAATGTATTCCGTAAACTGCCCTAGAAGGGTAACAGCCTACAATAAGTCATGATTTGCCTTGAAACTGCCCTATAAATAGGGTAACAGTTTTATTTGTTTTGAACTGCCCTATTAATAGGGTAACAGTTCTTTCGTTTTAAACTGCCCTATTACCTAGAGTAACAGTTTTATTGTTTTAAACTGCCCTATTAATAGGGTAACAGTTAGCGCATAGAGTAAAATACACAAAAAGATTCTATAGTATTTTAATTTTCCAATATTTAAATGGGTACTCACCCTTTTTCTTTAGTTTTTTTTTCACACCTCGTCGCCAATTATGCTACACACAAGGATCAAGAGTCACAACACTCAGATTGCACAAAATAACTTTATTAAACAATAACACTGTAAGCGTAATCCTACATCTATTTTTAAGTACATATCTCAATAACATTGTCAACGTGACTAATCATCACTTCCCACCTCGTCGGCCGATCGATCTTCTTCCGTAATCTCCAGTTCTTCGTATCCCGGGCGATGCGCTGTCATAGGAATTATTAATCAATGCATTGCCACAAGTATCACTACCAAGTTCACTTGCACTCCTATCACTCACTACTCATGTTGTTAGCATGTAGGCGAAGGGTATAGAAAAAAATTACGGTGTAACGTATATATAATACTAACTCCTACAATCGACAAAAGAATATAGTCAAGTAAAGGTTATTGCTTTTTAGGCAACGTATTGAGTTACATAACATAAACAAGGTTCACTCTTGGATTGGATTTATCGAAATAGGCTTGATGAATCATTTAAGAGTATAATCTAAGTGAAAATGTAATAAACCGTTTATAATTTTGTTCTGTAGTTTAGCCCTTGCATAATGTTATTTAAAAATTATTAATTACCTACATATTTTACTATCGATAAATATTATATAATTATTAATAAAATAACGAATACAACATTTCTTAACGATTACTATTCTATATTATTAATAATTATTCTACTGAGATTGGGTCACAATCTGCCAACCTGTTTACTTAAACGACCTCGTTTTCTTCCAGGTTCTGTGTCCTGCAAAACATACAAAAAGAAGTAACTGATCTTATTATTTCTCCATCCTTCAAATATGTATTTACAGAAAAAATATGGTTATGTATATATAACTTTTTATATTCGCTGTAAATTAAAATTTTTATTTGAGTTCTAAATTCCCCTAAAAATGTATTATTAACCGCAGGGTTAATAGTGATGCAGATCACCCGCGTACTAAAAAGTTACGCCATCACTCGCGCATTTTGCTCACAGGCGCTTTTTAGCTAGATCCTACGGTATTAAATGCATTTTTGTATACATAATTAATTATATATTATACTAATATAATTTATACTTTTTTTATTATATTTATTTACTAAAAACGTTGGCGTTACAAGAATGCTCCTGTGTAGCCAAATATTGTTTTTTAAAATTAAGTTCAAAAATAGGAAAAAAATACGAATAACAAAACAATTATTCACTTGAACTATTGGTGTTGTCAAATATGCCAGAGCATCTAGAGCAAATGAAGGTGGCACGCTCGTTCCACATGGGGACGTTACACTTGCTAAATTGCTTTGTTCTTCTATTCTTTCTTCGCGGGCAAGCTTCTTTTTGCTTCACTGCCCTCATAAAGAAGAACGCGGTATGTCACAGAAACTGAGAAAACACGTTTTTTGTATTTTCTCTCAGCGTTTATCTCCATGTCATAAAAGTTAGCTTGTTTTTGTAATTGTAGTTTATTACTTAAATCACTATAATTTAAAAAAATACTATATTTTTCTCAAGATTCCACACACCGCAATATTTTTTATTAAATTATGATAATATTCTAAAGATAAACGCGGTAAGTGTTGATTTCCTATTTTACCGCGTTTATCCTTAGCACGGACGGCTATGATTTAGTGTATTTTATAGTAGTATGTGCATTGAATTAAAATTTTTAATGGAACATAAAATATATTATATTATAAATAATTTGAAAAAGCTTTATTACATTATTAATACAAACATTTTTTAATAATAATACATAGGTAAATATTCATCAGCCTTCACATTCGGGCAGATTTTTCCAAAATATTTTTCTGCTTTGTGGAAATACCATTCAACAACTTTCTTAGTTTTGGGAAAGCCACGTGGTTCAAAAAGGCAGGTTAATGAGATAATTAGGCCAGATTTTTTGATTCCCTTTATACACAAAAATCCAAGGTCTTGAATTCTTCGTTTGGATCAAATGAGTTTTTGAATTTTAGAACAAAAGATCCACGGCTTGCTTTTAGATGTTTTATATTTGCCAAAAGCGGTCGGTTGTTGTTTTGTTTTACTTTTTGCTTAGATGTTAAATCTTCCCATAAATGAAAATCAGCAAAATTCATAATTTTAACTTCTGGTTTGTTTTTCATTCTAGATTCACTAACTGCTTTGACAAAATTATCGAAGTCATATAGTTTCCCTTGTCTGTTCAAGGATAGTTCTATTTGGTATATGGTAGCTATTAGCCACCATAAAACTGTGATCAGGCTCAGAGTAGTTCACCAAAATTTCACTGGCTGATATTTCTGCAGATTTAATTATTCTAACCAAAAAGTCGTAAAATACCAATTCTTGTTCTGGCTTGAACAATTATCTAAACAAAATACGAAGCAGTGAACATCTCTTGGCTTAACATAAAAGCGAAAAAAGCGCTAATTATATCCTCCTTATTTCGTGGATTCATTCCACAGAACTGCAAATGGTTGTAGTTTCTCTGTACTACCAAGATCAACAAAATTTTCGTTATAGGCAATAAGTCTTTTACTGAATATAACTTTTTTGAAGCCATCTATCCGGGGAGCATTTACAGTAACAGCCCGCGAGCTAGAAAATCTGATTTTCCGAGGGCCTGGCTCGTAACGACACTTGCGCTAGCAGCAGTTAACAGTAATAGCACGCGGTCTAGAAAATGTCACTAAAATGTTGGCTATAGTAATAACACTCGTTCCACGGGCGATAATCAAAACAGCTCTCTTTCTATGGACAAAACTAAAACACATACCAATACAGTAATACATATTACATATATTAATGGTAGTAATAATTATATAAACAAAGCAGTAGGAAGAATATGTGTTTTATACAACTAGCATAAAAATACAAAAGAGGCTGACTGAAATGAAATTTTTAAAATATAAAAATTAAATTTTTGATACTGATGATAACCCAACAAAACAAAACAAATGAATATACTTAAACAACATCTTGTACAACAAAAGGCTCTAATTACTTCTTAAACTTATTACCGCCGAGGCCCTTATTTTCTTTAACACAATTGGCAAGCGAATGCGGATTTTTTGATTTCGTGTTTGAAAGTCTCTTAGTGCTTCTTCCTGCTGTTTGGGCTCTTCTTCCACACATCAATGACTTTCTTCTTGGAATGGTAGTTGGCTGCACGGGTATTTTTTTGCCATGGCGCAAATTAGTTTGTCTCCTTACGCTACGAATACCACTATATTTAAAACAGTAGTGTAAGCCGCTACTCAAATTATTGTCACTATTAGCATACTTGTTTTTATTATCGAGACATTTCTTTACAGCTGGATAAAAAGTAATAGGATCTTGATCAATCTTGTTTAAAATATCAGTGCAATAACTTTTCCATTAATTTTTAAGGAATTCAATTTCCTGTGGCGATGGCATATTTTTAATAAATCCAGAATTTATGTCGATGTTGTAATTTTCATTGCTTTCCATTTCACTTTTGTTATACGAATTCTCTACAGTAATGGGATCCATCTCTTGATCGCTGACACTACACTGTAATGGTAAAAACATTTCCCTGTTAGCGCATTGTCCACTCGCTACTTCATATAACTGAAGCTTTGTATTTAAAGTTAAAGTATTAATGCTAAAATTTAAATTATACTTGAGCAATACAGCAGCTTGATGTTTGCAATGTTTTCCGTTCAACCCAACAGGACAAGTACATTTTCCGGTAAGCATATCCACTAAGAAAGTAGTTGTATTGTTGCTGCTGCTACGGACGGTATATTCGAATTTATTTATTTCATGAATCTCATTTTCATTTACATTTTTACTAGATGTAACATATCGATTTAAAATGCTTTTTGTGGTTCGGCACATAATCAAGTCCAAAAGACGTTGCTTGTAGTAGCTCTCAAAATTTTTCAAAATAAAATCAATCAATTGGGTCAAGTTGAAAGCCTTCGTCCTATCTAGAGCTATATCTTTTAATAAACGAAAAGTAACTTCGGTATAGTTATTTGTATTAGTGCCTCTTAACAGCAGATTGTTTCTATATACCATACACCACATTTCCTTTTTTTTAAATAAATTTTCAACATACTTCTCAAATAATGGATATTTGCAACTATCTTGAAACATGTTTACAGCATCTTCAAGTGATTCCTCGTCATTTGCCAATAAAATGTTGCGAAATAATTTATATGTGGCCTGTTGGTCTTCTTTTATAATACCATGACTTCCAGTTTGAATCCATTTCCATGTAGCTTTAAGAACATGAAAAGTACATAATAAAAAATGGGAATTAGGCCAATGTTTACGCAAAACATTAATTTCTGTTAAGTCGTCATCTGTTAAAATACAGTTAGGTGAAATTTTGACAGGCATTATTTCTATGAGCTTGCGAACAGCAGTATCAAACAGTTCGGATTTTAGACTGGTTGATATAATGGAGCCTATAGGTAATCCTCCTGCTGGGGTTTGAATAATGAAAAAATAGATCTTATGATTTTGGACGTCACAGTTTCCAGAAGAGTCCACTAACATTATCTCGTTCGCAGTAGCTAGTTTCAAAGCTCTTTGCATCAAGGGAGTGCATAGAGCGACCGCATAGTCATTTTCTATTCTCGTAATGCCATAAAGTACTCCATCATTTTCATGGGCTTCCTTTAAATTTATTTCGAGTTGTTTTAACATACCCTCTCCACTTTTTTCACCAAACTTCTCCGTAAAATGTTTTCTCCATAATGTTTGTATATCAGTTTTGGTTGGAAAAATACTTCTATCAGAGACCAAACTAGTATAATCATCTCCTAGAGAATCCATCATCGATGCACAGTAGCTATGGTATGCAGATCCAGCTGAATGTCCTCGTTGGAATAGATCAAATATTTTTGATTTAGCTTCCTCTCCCATTGGTCTTTCTCGTAGTGCTTCTATACACGTAAGCCTGTGATTATGTTCATGCTTTAACTCTATAATACATGGCCATTCGGGAAGTAAGGTATCGTTCAAACTTGTTTTTGACCCAGGAATATATCTTTTTATAGTGACAATTAATTGTGCAGGACAGTTGATATTTCTGCTTTTTTTCGTAGAATTGGTAGATCTGGTATTTCTGTGGCATCTGTAAAACCTCTTAAAAATATTTCTCGTTTGTTTATTTTGTGTTTGCTTTTTAGTTTCTTTTATAGTCCATGTTTCTTTTGTAATATGCTGTAATTCAGTCATCCATGCCTATAAAAAATAGTCCAGTGTAGTTACAATGAATGCCCTTATGAACCTTAGCAAAAAATAGCGTTCATAACTCTTGTGAAACGTGAGAAAGAAAAGTTTACCACAAGTCTCAAAACTGTATCAAGAAATTACACTAGGCAAGGCATAAGTAATATTATAATTTTCTATAGAAACCTTCAAAAATAGTTATAAAAAATTACCTAGGTACTTTTTAAAAGGACAAATTTATTTGGTGCTTCGTGTATTTTGATTTTGTGAAAATGTTAATGCAATAAGTGTAAGAGAAGCGATTTTTGGTTGTCTTTTGTCCCCCTCGATAAAATTGTAAACGTTTTTTGGCAATTATACAAATTACAGTATTTCTTTCTGAAAAAAGTGACTGAAAGTTTTATCACGCCTTAAACCTGATAGCCAACCATCATGGAGTAGTTCAAATCGCCTATTTTAAGAATTTGTTTAAAAGTCATATTGTTTTTTAGACGCATATTTGCAAAAAAAATGTATGCAAGAAAGATAATCTTTCTTGCATACCTTTTATTTATCAAAAAAATTACGTGCCTTTACTTTTGTTTTCAAAAAATATCCGCCTATTCAGTTTAAATGAATTTGTTAATATTTATTTAAAAGTCATATTGTTTTTTAGTCGCATATTTGCATAAAAAACATGGTTTTAGACTAGACCCTTAATAAATGCTAAAATAATGCTTTCTAAAAAATTATGACTATAAATTTATAGCCGCACTGCTAATTTTTGGTTAAAATGCAAAATGAGTATTAAAATTGAAATCTATACCCTAAATAACCCGTAAAATGACATACAACTCGACTTTTTAAGAAATATCAAATTTCAACCCCCTCTTTTTTCTACCCTCCAATAATAAAGATGTTAGGTATACATTTAATAAAACTTATTCATGTAACTAATAACTGTATTTTCAGGAGTCCAAAAAACACATGAAATTTTACTATTTTAATGAAATTTAAATTTTTATCTTTTACCCCGTTTACCCCCAACCCCTATTTTTTGTTAAAAAATGCATTTTTTTACAAATTAACCCCCATTTCACCCCCTCCCCCTTAATGAATTTATTTCAAAAACAATCCGAACCAATGTTTTCTGAACTATGTACCTGTATATAAAATTTCAAGTCGATAGCTCAACTCTTTCAAAAGTTATCGCGTAACTAACAGACAGACCGACCGACAACCGACGACAATTTTTTTTTCGCCAAAATCTTTTTTTTACGTTTTTAAGACATTTAAACAAAAAAAATTTGAATTTTTTTTGCCGATACTATACTTCCCCATCCTGGGGGGATGTGGAAGTAATTAAGGTAAATTTTAAGCATTTCCGTGAATATGTACCGCACTAAAGTCTCGGACGCGCCGAAACACTTTACACGCCTGTTACGAATACAACCTCTATTTTGACTCTTTCATCTGTCATCCATTAATTTGATTATGAATGATGACGTAAGCAATGCTGATGACGCATGGATAAAGAACCAACGGACAAACTGTATAAAATATCAGCAATTTAGGTTCATATAATTAAATATGCAGATGCGACAATAAAAAAATATTTATTTTTCTGCCATAGGAATGTGGTGAAATTCCTTATAATATTGCCGATACTATACTTCCCCATCCTGGGGGGATGTGGAAGTAATTAAGGTAAATTTTAAGCATTTCCGTGAATATGTACCGCACTAAAGTCTCGGACGCGCCGAAACACTTTACACGCCTGTTACGAATACAACCTCTATTTTGACTCTTTCATCTGTCATCCATTAATTTGATTATGAATGATGACGTAAGCAATGCTGATGACGCATGGATAAAGAACCAACGGCCAAACTGTATAAAATATCAGCAATTTAGGTTCATATAATTAAATATGCAGATGCGACAATAAAAAAATATTTATTTTTCTGCCATAGGAATGTGGTGAAATTCCTTATAATATTTTACACAGTTGCCATAATTGATTAAAGGGTAGGTATTCTAGCTATAAAACTCTAAACTCAACGAATTTTTGCAAAAATCGTGAAAAGTTAAATACATCTAAATAGAATTAAATACTTTTAAATAAAAATAAATAGGTGTATTTATATTTATTTATAAATAAGTGTATACGTACAGATTATGCCAAGTGACCTACCTCTTGGCCAAAATTATGCATTATTATGTAGTCTTCAGAAAGACTTCTAAATAAAAGATGTATGTTAAAACATTGCCAGTTGTTGTAAACTTGGAATTTGTTGCAAAATAGACAATAAATGTTGCGGCAAGACGCCACTAGACCCTATTGCAAGTTGCAAGTATGATTTTATAAGATCGCGATGGTACGTTGAATCTACTGGTTTTGGTTGTTAAATGATATCTAAGTACATATACCTACGTATATTAAGTAAAGTACCTACTTACCTCAACTTCAGCTTTGTCTTTTAATTGAAGCCTAATAATTTTGTCACTAATTATTTTACTATTGAACGAATTGGGAAGTTTTTCCCTGTCCATATTTATATTTTCTGACAACAGTATTTAATCAAAACTGAAATAAATACGCCTAACCAAACTAATCAAACGAAATTTCCAGAAAGCGTGCTGTTGTGCAATATGCTCTCTAGAACGCGTGGTATTACTGTTAAGACTTCGGGAAGATTCGAATTTTAACGAAGTTTCTAGCCCGCGTGCTGTTACTGTAAATGCATCCGGGGAGGCATGATCACTTTTTGGAGATCAACGGAAACGTAAATGATATTGGCAATAGAAGACATGCTTGCTTGTTCTTGATATAGGTATCGTGATTCTTTAGCGAGATTGATATGTAGTTGCCATTTATCAAAAACAATACATTCTTTTCGGAAGTTATCTCTAGTGTTGCCATGGAGTTTAAATTCCTCACACATCTTGCAGTTCTCTTGGCCGAATTTTGCGAATGAAACATTCTTCTCCTTAACACAAACCCTATAGGAATCATAAGCAACTTTTGTATCTGGGGACTTAAAATCTTCATACTTCAAGGTAACCAAAACGTCGGTAGGAAGGTATAATCTGTTTGATGCATCTTCTCGCCTATAGTGAGAAACTGTAGGATTAAAGGAATAGATGTGCTCGTTAACGATGTTATCATCAAAACAAAATAGTTATGGCACTGCACAGCCGTCGCACTGTTGTCATGATTATTTAGAAACAACGCGGTATTTTGGGTGATTTGGGTGACGGCAAAAATCGAATATCGAATTTACAAGGAAATATTAAAGATACAGTAATTTTAGTTATTACACTATTAAGGGGGAACTGCACGCAGTATTAAGGATCATTTGCAAGCCTTCCGCCGCTGCAATATTATGTTAAAACTATAATAAATATTAGCTTCAATGTGATTTCAATAGGGCAATATGTAAAATTGGGCGCTAAATGCGATTTTTTATTAAAAAATCTAATCTAGGATTATAAAATAGAAGTAGATTTGTCCATTTTCGACCACTTTGACGCAAATTCCGTCGCATATAATTTTTTTTCACAAAATGGCTCTTTACCGCCTTGCATTGATCCTTTGTCTACGTAACTGCAAAATTTGAAATGGTAAATCGTACTCATTTCTTTGTATTTCTGCAGCGCCTGAACCCTTTTGAACCCATTTTTAAACGAAATGTAATTTAAATAGCCTATACATAACACATTTTTTTGAGGTCGTACGTGCAGGAAGTTTTTTCTAATACGTAGGTACCTTTTCATCTTACTTTGAACTTGACTAGACCTTGTCACTAGTTTTTCACTTTTTGCGTGCAGTTCTCCCTTAAACAAATATGTGATAAACCATATCATGCCCATAACTCAAATTTGAAAATTTTCGAACATACCGCGTTCATCCTTATGAGGGCAGTTCACTTGCATCATTATTTGGTTCAGTTAAATCCGTTTGCTGATTCGTGTTCACATTTCCAAGGGCATTTGAAGCTTAATTAGTTGGTGTGCTTCAAGTAATATATATATAATATATGTATATACATGTATATATATATATATATATATATATATATATATATATATATATATATATACATATATATATATAAATATCCATATATATATATATATATATATATATATATATATATATATATATATATATATATATATATATATATATATATATATATATATATATATATATATATATATATATATATATATATATATATATATATATATATATATATATATATATATATATATATATATATATATATATATATATATATATATATATATATATATATATATATATATATATTATATATATATACATATATATATACATATATATATATATATATATATATATATATATATATATATATATATATATATATATATATATATATATATATATATATATATATATATATATATATATATATATATATATATATATATATATATATATATATATATATATATATATATATATATATATATATATATATATATATATATATATATATATATATATATATATATATATATATATATATACATATATATATATATATATATATATATATATATATATATATATATATATATATATATATATATATATATATATATATATATATATATATATATATATATATATATATATATATATATATATATATATATATATATATATATATATATATATATATATATATATATATATATATATATATATATATATATATATATATATATATATATATATATATATATATATATATATATATATATATATATATATATATATATATATATATATATATATATATATATATATATATATATATATATATATATATAAATATGGAATTTGGTGTGTTGATTTGGTTGAATATTGTGAACATTTGTAACAAAAACAATTGAATATCATTCCCGGTTTCCCCGGAAATGACCGCGACTTCGTTATTTTAAATCGAACACCCTCTTTATTTTATGTTTTTTGAACTCTCTTAACAATTCTAAACAACTTTTGTATAACATAACCTATGTCTAAAATGTATAGTTTTCCAAAGAAAGCCACTTCAAAAAGTGCCATAATTCCACTTAATTGTATTTTATGGAAAAACGGAGTAGGCCAGAATAAAAACAATCACGGTTATTTACTTTTTCTTCAAGCCTTCATTCAACAAAATGTCGAAAAATAAAATTTAAGGTTAAAAAAAATGTGTTTTTCGCAAATCGATTTTTCAAGTTTTGATCAGACCCTGTACTATAACGGGTCAACAGACTGGAACAAAACCTTCACTACTAATCCTACTTTTTTATTCTTTTTCCACTTACGACAAATTCACCTTCCATAGACCGCTGCAAGCTTGAAAATTTAATACTCTGTTTTCATGTTATTAAGGCTCATCTCAAGTGAAAATCAATATTACTAGCACTTAGAACGGAAGCTTTCATGGCTTTGAAAATCATGGTTCTAGGGATTACACAGTGTTCAGATCTCGTGGAGTAAAGAGCCCTGAAGATGCCCCGTGCAATCGAAGGTGAAACGTCGGATAGTAATTCCAATTTGACACCGTCTAATCCCAAGAACCATGATTTCTTAATTACTAGCACTTATTTAATTATTTCACCGTCAAAGTTGGCAATGGATTCAAAATAATCAACTGTCCAAAGGAATCCTCTTTTAATTCATTTGAATTTTAAAAGAGACACGAATATGATAATGTGAAAACAAATGAACTTTATTATACCTAGAGATGATTAATATTAACTAATAATAAATGAAACAGAAAAAACAACGTACTTAATCATAATTAAGATTTTCTAAAACACGACCTTCTTGGTCTCACATTTTTTAACAATTTTCCGTAATACATTTTCGTTTTTGAGTTATACTAATATTATTAATATCACTAATAATTCGATTTCTTAAAATGTCCAAAATTTAAGGTTGGGTTAAATAGATTTTTCTTTGATATGACCTCAGAAGAAAAAATCTAGAGGTGTCAAATCAGGCGAATGTGCTGGCCACCTTACAGGTCCATTCGTTCCTATCCGGTCCCCAAACCTGCCATTTTAATAATTTGCACAAATTCGAGCATTATGAGCCGGTGCACCATCTTGTTGAAAGTAAATGTTGGGAATTTCCGCAAGAGGTAAATTGTCCAAAAAATCGGTAACTGTTGCTTGTAGAAAGTGCAAATAAGTGTGTGCTGTAAGGGGCTCATTAAAAAATATTGGTCCCACAATTCTCGTTCCTAAAACACCTAGCCACACACTAACACCAAGCGTTCTTAGAAAGATCCTTCTCTAAATGAATGTTGATTTTCATTTGCCCAATATCTTACGTTGTTCCTGTTGAACATTTGCAGATTCGTGAAGCGAGGCTCATCCGAAAATAATATTAGGGGAGACCGGGGCTAGTTGGCGCACATTTCACTTTTAAATTTTTTACAAAGTTTGAGATAATTAAAAAAAAATTTTTTTTGCGTATTCTGATAGTATAGAGCCTTGTCTACAACATTTCTATCTTAATTAATGAGTTTGCTTACTGAATGTGTTTAAAAATACATCCATCATTGCATACGTTAGCTGCGCCAATTCACCCCGTAGTTGGGGTTAATTGGCGCATCATGCGGGGTAAATTGGCGCATTATCAAAATATAGTAAAAAATCGAAATTGAGAACTAAAATTATAATTTATTTGAAATGGTAACTTGAACAAGCTGTCAAAGCATCTTATCAAGATGTTAAACAAAACAAAACACAACATTATATACCTAAAAACAAAAACAATTTGAATAATAAGACGCAACAAAACTAAAACTTAAGTAGAAATTAAGAAACATTAAGGAAAGATTATAAATCGTCATCAGAATCACAATTGATACACTGGTAAAATAAAATGTTTTCAGGAGAAGCGCAGATCTCGTGAGCCCATCTTGAACAGGCAGTGCATCGTATCCATTTTTCCTTCGGCTTGCTATGTTTAAAGTCTTCTCCACACATTAAACAAAAGCAATAATCTGAATCATCCTCTTCTTCAATCTTGTTATTTTTCTTAACCTTATTCTTTTTCTTATTTAAAGACTTTTTTGTTTCCAGAGTTAAGTTTCTTTTTATGTTTTTAGTGCTCACCTTCTTGTTACGTTGTTCTTCCTCAAGTGCCCCTTTTTCTGGAGTATCGGTTATAATTGCTGATTTTCTTTTTCGGTGAGACGTGGCTCTAGCAGAGGTGTCTTCAGATAACTGAACTCTGGGTAGAGGTCTAATTTTTTCTAAAATATCAGTTTTCAAATCCGGTGGTTTTAAAATAATGTTTTGAATAATTTTAAGTTTCTTTGGACTATCGCGTTTCATCTTTTCATTACCGGTGTCACTCCAGTGGGAACAGCCTGGAAGAGAATCTTGAACATTATTATTTTGCAGTGTTTGCGACAGTACACTTTCGTTGTCAATCTTTTTGTTTGTCACATTAGGTTGTTCTAAGCTTACATTTTCTGTGGTGTTTTTGATGACTATAGACATTGGCTTATCCAAAGAGTATCCGGCCATAAATTCAGATTCATCAAATACATCTTTGCTAAATGGGCTTATGCCGCTTACTTTAAAGCCAGCCATTATGTTTTTAGGGCTTATTGCCTGCGGCCAAGCCTCTTTAACAATTCCTGGAATGTCGTAAATTGTCATACTTTTACCCGGATTGTTGGTGATCCATGCATCAGAAGCAGAATTAAGATATTTTTTAAAGGGGCCAAACACCCCTCTGTCTAAGGCTGAAGTTTGTGAGAGGTATGAGGCGGGAATGTCAATATTGTTATTCCATTGTCTTTACATAAATTTAATGCCGCAATGGATAAATGAGAGCTATGGTTATCTAGCAGCAATAAGACTGTCTTTTGAACACTTTGTAAACTTAATAAAGTGATTTATAAAGCCTAAGAAGTTGGGTTCTTTCATCCACCCTGAAGGGTTACAACAGCCTGCACTTCCAATGGGAGCGTTATTTAAAAAATATTCTCTGTAGTTCACCCTGGGGAATATAAAAAAGGGTGGGATACTGTTTCCCTGCGCAGAAACAGCCGCAGCCAACGTTACCAATGTGCCACGCTCCTGCGAAGTTATTCTTCCGATTTGCTTGTAGCCTTTTCGTGCAACAACCTTGTTTGGCTTTTGCGTAGTCGTAACCCCGGTCTCGTCCATATTCCACACATCTGCAGCACCTATTCCTAATCGATCGAGAACTATTTTTAAATTGTCAAAAAAGGCTGAGACAGTATTCTTATTAAAATTTACACAACGAGCAATACTAGTGGCTTCAGGGCAACGAATTGATAGTGCAGAGTTCCTTTTAAGATAAGCGGAAAACCAATCCGGTCCTGCTATTTTATTTTTATGCCAGGAAGGGGGACAATTAATACGTAATTCTGTTGCGTAATCATAGGCTAGCTTTTTGACGTCCTTAACTGATAATCCGTGATAAATGTCAGATGATTTTGTAATGTAGTTTTCTAATTGCTGTTCTTGTTCTGTTGAAAATACTTTGCGATTTTTAACATATCCAACTTGTATCTGTTGAGCATTATTGTTAGTTTCGAGTTCAGCTACACTAGTTTTGGCGCAAAATCGGATAAGCGATCTCGAAGGCATCCCGAAATCTTTGGCAATGCTTCTTCTAGAGCGTCCATTGAGCAAAACCTAAAAAATCATTTAACTGATTTACTTATTGTTTATAAACATTAATGTTGTAAAGTGTGTACCTCTTTGGCTGCTCTTATCATCACCTCATTAGAATATTTGGCACGTTCCGTTTTTCTTTTATAATTTCTCATTGGTAAACTAAAACAAATAAGGGATTATTCTAACAATCTGGCAACGGGGCAAGCTGGCGCAGCGCCAACCTGCCCCATTTGTTTTGAGACAACCTGCCTCAAACCACACCTTTATTTATTTCGCGCCAAAAATGCATAACCTCAAAAGATTTTGTGAATGTAAATATGGTATATAATTCTACATAAATTGTAGTTTAATTTGCAATATTTATTGTTTAGCTGGCTCTACTTACCTTTATGATACAAACAAGATTTTAAAACATATACAAGTTACTGAAATGATTAAAAAACAAACACCGTGACGTGGCACTCGTACCGCATGAGATACAGACGCGAACTCTCGTATGTAATGTTGATTATGCGCAACAAGTGTAAAGGGCCCAAACAGCGTTGCCAATGTTTATGATAAAGTGGTGAAAACTACGTTGCGCCAACTAACCCGTGCGCCAACTAGCCCCGGTCTCCCCTAATCTATTAAAGTTATTATTATGGTTAGAATTTTCCATAAACCATCGGCAATATTCAACTCGCCGAGCAAAGTCATTAATACCCAAATGTTGGTGGATTTGGTATTTGTAGGGCTTGTACTTATGTTTCTTCAAAATGTTCCTTGCACTTTCTCTGTTAACTCCAACCTCACTTTCAATTTGTCGAGTAGAAATACTTCTGATGAACTTTTCTTCATTTTCATTTTGGAGAACGGTTTTCAAATGTTGTACTAACCACGGAAAATAGGTATAGCAGGGTTGGTTTCTGTAGGGGTATCGCTAGAGTGTTTGAGCCTGCTTTTTATTTTGCAAACACTCGCCATAAACGAGAAGCATATCTATTTGTTCCGCCCTTGTAAAACTTGCCATTTTAAAAAGATAACAAAGAACTTTTAGTCTACACTAATAGAGACACGAAATAAAGCACGAGAATTTACAAAAAGTGCAACAATCTGCAAAGCTCACAAGTGATAAAAGTTACTTGTCAAAATTCATTTGTTTTTAAAAACCATAGCAACCTCTGTCAAGGCTAATATGATTATTTTAATTTTAGCAAAACTCTGTTTATAGGTAGTTATCACACTAGGTTAAGTTATGATTAACTTAACTTTCATAAACAACTGCAAAATTGAAAATTAGGGACCCTATTTTTGTAATGTTAATATTTATCTAAAGCGAAAAGCAGTCAGTTGACCTGTTATGGTACAGGGTCTGATCAAAACTTGAAAAAACGATTTGCGAAAATCACATTTTTTTTTAACCTCGGAACATTTTTTTTTTGACATTTTATTGAATGAAGGCTTGAATAATGAGTAAATAACCGTGATTTTTTTTATCCTGGCCTACTCCGTTTTTCCATAAAATATAATTAAGTGGGAATTATGGCACATTTTTAAGTAACTTTATTTGGAAAACTATATATTTTAGACATAGGTTATGTTATACAAAAGTTGTTTAGAATTCAGAGAAGTAGAGAGTTCAAAAAACATAAAATATACGGGGTGTTCCATTTAAAATAACTAAGTTGCGGTCATTTTCGGGGAAACCGGAAACGATATTCAATTGTTTTCATGTTACAAATGTTCACAATATTCAACCCTATCAACACACCAAATTCCATATTTTTATCTCTAGCCATCTTGAAATGGCGCCCTGGGTAGTAAATTCATTGTCACCCGGTATATATATTATATGTCCAATTGTTTGTTTTCTTCGTTTTTTCTAATCTTCGAGTGCTGAGTTTGCAATGTGCATTTCTAGTCTTAATTTTTGGTAAAGGTAGGAGATTTGAAATTTCATTAGGTCGCCATTTTGTTTTGCCATATTGGATTATTACCAAAAAGTTATCAGGTCATCCCCATATTACAGTTTTGACCAAAAATTTAAGTCAATCGGGAAAGTAGTTTTTAGCTCTGCCGAATACCGAGAGGCTGACAGAATTGAGAAAACATATTTTTCGGCATCTAGAAGGACCCTGAAATGTAATGACCTGAAAAAATTTCGGAGGGTGATTTTCTTGACGATTTTAATACCTCCCTTTTACGAAGGAAGTAAAAAACAACTTTTTTGTGCGAAACAATTTTTAATTATTTAAAAACTCATAGATCTAGTGGCTGAAGTTAATGTGATGTATGAAGAGGAAGTTTAAGAACACAGTTGCAACTTTTCATGGCTAGTTCTATTACCTTTCAATTAAAATAGATACCGTCATAAATATCAGGAACTAACCTTTTTGCCTGCTGCATTTACTATCGAAAGAATTGGGGTATTTACCATCCCTGGACCATATATTATTCGTGTGCATGTTGTTTTTCTCCGTCCGCTTTCGTTTTAGATGGATCCATACATAGACTAGTTTCGTCTATGTTTCAAATTTCATTGAGTTTCTCATGTAGTTTTGTTTATCTAGTGTTTTTTAAGCAAGGTAAAGTATTCGCTTTTGACAAAAGAATCTGTTAATTTTTTCAAATATAAACCTTGTTGTTTCTTAATAGACACATTATGTCTTTAGATAAATTTTTATCATACTTTGGATATCGCATTCAGCTATAAGATCTAAAATGCCATTTTTCTACTAGATAGCACAAATCCCCATTGTTCAGGAGAGGCCCGCGGCGAGTTTTTATTTTTTCTCAAGTGAATTCGTTCCGATCCGTTTCGTTTATGTACTAGTCTTGATCTGCTACTACTTCTCCTATGACTTTTGGATTTTCTATTCCAGGCTGATTCTCCTGTGATATGTTATCAAACTGACTGTCTAAATCAAAATTAGACGGTGCCTCTCCATACTCATCTTGTTATTTGTACATGAATTTAAAAAACTCCTTAAAAACCATACTGGCCTTGAAGAGGCCGGTGCACCACTTCGTCTCAGCTTTTTTTCTGCGATTAGCTCTCTGCTATATTTTTCCTTCAAGGATTTAAAACTAGATTTGACTGCAGTAACTCAAAATCAAAAATAGTAAATGGTAATGTCCTTAACTGTAATATGTAAAGATCTTGTAACGGACGCCCAACAACTTTATTTTTGGATAATAGATTTATATCACTTTACTTGTCACATTTATCTTATAGAGGTGTGTAATTTATTACGCACTGCAGCAAAAACTCATCATTAATTTCGCGTTCTTCCTGAGGTTCATTTTTTAAAATCAGCAAAAGCAATAAAAAACAACTAATCTAACCTCAAACAGTTCAAACGATAACCTGGCCAAAGTACGCATGTGCTGGAATGAAAACTAACAGCGTTGAAGCTGGACATCGGTCCGAATGGATTAGCAATGAATCTTTAAGGGAGAACTGCACGCAAAAAGTGAAAAACCAGCGACAAGATCTAGTCAAGTTCAAAGTAAGATGAAAAGGTACGTACGTATTAGAGAAAACCTCCTGCACGTCCGAGTTCAAAAAAATGTGGTATGCATAGGCAATTTAAATTACATTTCGTTTAAAAATGGGTTCAAAAGGGTTCACGCGCTGCAGAAATACAATGACATTAGTACGATTTACCATTTCAAATTTTGCAGTTACGTAGAAAAAGTATTAATGCAAGGCGGTAAAGAGCGATTTTGTGGAAAAAAAATTATATGCGACGGCATTTGTGTCAAAAAGTGGTCAAAAAATGGTCGAATATGGACAAATCTACTTCTATTTTATAATTCTAGATTTGATTTTTTATAAAAATTCGCATTTAGCGCCCAACTATATATATTTACCTATTAAAATCACATTAAAGCTAATACATATCTCTTATAGTTTTAACATAACATTGCAGCGGCGGAAGGCTTGCAAATGATCCATAATACTGCGTGCAGTTCCCCATTAACTGAGACACAAACTTCATACATAAATACACAACGCTCTTAGTTTAAAACTGACACCGTCTAATCCCAAGAACCATGATTTCTTAATTACTAGCACTTATTTAATTATTTCACCGTCAAAGTTGGCAATGGATTCAAAATAATCAACTGTCCAAAGGAATCCTCTTTTAATTCATTTGAATTTTAAAAGAGACACGAATATGATAATGTGAAAACAAATGAACTTTATTATACCTAGAGATGATTAATATTAACTAATAATAAATGAAACAGAAAAAACAACGTACTTAATCATAATTAAGATTTTCTAAAACACGACCTTCTTGGTCTCACATTTTTTAACAATTTCCGTAATACATGGACAAATCTACTTCTATTTTATAATTTTAGATTTGATTTTTTATAAAAATTCGCATTTAGCGCCCAACTATATATATTTCCCTATTAAAATCACGTTAAAGCTAATACATATCTCTTATAGTTTTAACATAATATTGCAGCGGCGGAAGGTTTGCAAATGATCCATAATACTGCGTGCAGTTCCCCCTTAACTGAGACACAAACTTCATACATAAATACACAACGCTCTTAGTTTAAAACTGACGATATTAAAAAAAAAACAACATAAAAAAACGAAACAAATATGTAATAGGCGGCCTCTGTTGTCGCCACTATCGCTGTATAAGTCACTGTAAGTGTAGAATTAACTATAGTTTGAGCAGAAAAATACGTGGACCTTAATACCTACCAGCATGTATTATTACCCTTGGAGACCTTATTATACAGGGTGTCCCAAAAGTCATGGATCAAATTAAAGCAGCTGATAGGGGAGGTCATTTTGAACAAAAAAAGCTCCATGAACACATGTCCGATTCCTTACCGTTTTTAGGCTATAGCAATTTTTGTATTTTTTTCGAGTTTACTCGTTTTCTCAAATTATAAAAGATATTTGGCGACATTGTTGTTTATTTTTCTTGGAACAAATGCTTAATATGTTGTCACAAACCACGTCCCTTTCTGTATAAAATGCAATAGTTGGCTTTATTTGAGTGTACCATAAAATATTACAGCTTTTTTTGTTCATTTTTTATTTTTTTATTCCTAAATCTAATGTTTAAGTAAATTTAGCAACAAAATTACTTGATTAAACAACTAAACCATTACTTTAAAAACTAATTTGATGTACTTTGTTTCTGTTAATGTCATTTTTTTTATTTATCATTTGTTAATGATCAGTTTGGGCTAAAAATAAAAAAGGAGCAAAAAAACTTTTATGTGAATTTTTGAAAAGCATCCATTCAACACTCGGGCTCACAAAGTTGCAGTGAAAATGATTGCAAAAAGTAAACTGATAATTCTGGGCTAAAAAGTATGATAAAATAAACTAATAAACCTGGAGAACCTTTGCCTTAAAACTCCTGGGTCAAATCAACACAGGGAAAATAGAACGTCTTGAACCGTAATTCATAAAAGTACATGTTTCAGGTTAACGTTTGGTCAAGGAATTTTGTTTAAGTGAATTATTAAAACTTTTAAGGGAGAACTGCACGCAAAAAGTGAAAAACTAGGGACAAGGTCTAGTAGAGTTGAAAGTAAGATGAAAAGATACCTACGCATTAAAAAAAACTTCCTGCACGTCCGACCTCAAAAAAATGTGTTATGTATAGGTAATTTAAATTACATTTCGGTTATAAATGGGTTCAAAAGGGTTCATGCGCTGCAGAAATACAAAGACATGAGTACGATTTACCATTTCAAATTTTGCAGTTACGTAGACAAACGTTCAATGTAAAGCGGTAAAGAACCATTTTGTGGAAAAAAATTATATGCGAAGGCATGTGCCTCAAAAAGTGGTCAAAAATTGTTGAAAATGGACAAATCTACTTTTATTTTATAACTCTAGATTTGATTTTTTCATAAAATTCGCATTTTGCGCCCAACTATACATATTTCCCTATTAAAATCACATTGAAGCTAATACATATCTCTTATAGTTTTAACATAATATTGCAGCGGCCGAAGGCTTGCAAATGATTAATATTACTGCGTGCAGTTCCCCCTTAAGCTTAACTAAAACAAGACATTTTACCGTTAAATTTTCAATAATTAATAACATGTTTCAGAAAAAAATACTTAAACATTACCCTTATACAACATGCAAACAAAAATATTCTTTAATTTTATTTATAATTAACAACAAATGTTCGAAGTTTCTACCACCTACCCTAATGAACGTTCTGCAACGCCGTATACGTTGAACTCGTCGTAAAGTACGTAGATTGTTCCTTTTGATCCACGACATCTCTTATTCGTTTTCAAAGTTGTTGTTCTTTGTTTATCTCAACAGAATAAACTTGTTGTTTGAAATACTTCCATAGAAAAAATCTAAAGGATTAACGTCTGTTGACCGGAGTGGCCATCGTATGGTGCCTCCTCGCCCTATCCACCTATTACAGTATGTCTGGTTAAGGAAATGCCTTACTTCGCATGCGTAATGGGGAGGAGCTCCGTCAAGTTTTAACCACAATCCCAATCGAACAGCAATAGGAATATCTTCTATTAAACCCCGTAAGTCGTGTTGCAAAAATGTAAAAATTGCTGACCATTAGGTCTCGGTGGAATTTCAAATGGCTCAATTAATCTATCATTTAGTATTCCAAACCACAAATTAATACTAAACTAATATTGAAACCGATCAGCTCTCATAAACCGTGGATTTTACACTGCTCAATAATGCAAATTATGAATATTTACTATTCCGGCTCATCTAAAGTTGCACTTATCAGGCCATAATATGTTCCGCAAGAAATTTGGATTACATCTAACCTCGTGTAAAATTTCTTGGCAAAATTGTACGCGTAAGGGAAAGTCCGCTGGTAAGAGAGCTTGAACACGTTGCACGTGGAAAGGGTGCATGCCCAGTTTTCGTCTTAAAATACGGTGTACTGAAGCCCTTGGTATTCTAAGATGTTATCACCTGCGAACGACGCTTCTGGATGGATCTGCTTCAATTTCTTGTAACACTGTGTTCACTGCTTCATGGTCATGTTGTCTTGGCTTTCTCACACGATTCGGAACTCCAGGCATCCGTCCTTGCAAATATTCGTTTTATACTTGAAGAAAAACGCGATAATTAAGATAATTTTTCACGTTAGGGTATCTTTCACGATATTTTCTTGTAGCACGCCGAGCATTTCCATTGCAAAACCTGTAAATGAATGCTTGGTGTATATGGCTTTTTAATTTTGCGCAGAGATTAAATGTATTTGTTCAAACCACAGTCACAAATACACTAAAACAATTATTTTAGCTGAGTCAGATTTTTTGGATACAAACATTCATAGGAAGTTTATTTTATTTCATTTTTTGTTCCAGAGGTATCAGTTCCTTGGTTATTGTAGGCTAGAGTATTAAACGAATATTTTAAAAAAAATTATTTTTAAACATCCGAATAATTTTTGTTAATGTTAAACTTGAACGCAATTATTCTTATTTATTTATATAAAAATATTGAAAATAATGAAACAACCATGATTTCGCAACCTAAAAACATTTAGGAACATATTTATTTGACATTATTGAACGTATAAAAAAAATGGTAACATCCTAAAAATTGGCTCGTAAAACAAATTCAAAATCATAGTACTAACGTAGGTATATGAATAGAAATACTTATTTAAACATAAAACTAAATAAAACTATTCATTGTGACATTCCAGACTTATAGAACTCAAATGTTCTAGACACATAAACTTTACACAGGTGACGCAGGAAAAACGTATTGGCCGATTTTTTTTCCTATCACAGTAACTGCAGCGGCCTTTTGCATTTGGTGGATTAGCCACAGGTACTACCGCGTTATCTATTTGTACAATTTCTTTAATTCTTGATCTTATAGTTCGTGGTAAATTAGTTAAATTGTCGCGAAAACGAATATGGTTTTCAGCCAACTCGGAAGACAGCAGGTGTATAAATTTTCTGCGTGACATATTTTCGTCTACATTCTGTAGATTGGACAACACCATTGTATTGACTCCAGCTATGTTTAACATTGAATACAAAATCACCATTGGCCATCTCCGTGTGTTTCTTGCACAATCGTATGCCGCGCACATTTTGTCCAAAAAGTCCACTCCTCCTTTTGAATCGTTTGCCTGTTTGTCGATGTATGTTATCATCATGATGAAGGGTTGATACCAATAGCACATTTTTCTTTTTTTTTAGGAGTATATGATACCACTGTTATGTAATTATTATAGGCAAACAAACTTGATCCTATTGGCCTTGTTGTTGGGTTGGAAATTTCTAGTGGTAGTTCCCGCTTATTTTTTCTTATGGTGCCCAAAAATGTTAGATTGTAATCATTATATAATGTGCGTACTAGCTGGATACTAGTGAACCAGTTATTACAGGTTACGTTTGGCTTTGAATCGCTAATTGGCTCTACTAGTCTTTGTACTAAAGTATATGCAAAATTGTCAGAGGAATAGAGTCCATTTGGTTGTGTTCCGATCAAGTTCTCTGCCCGAGTCCTGCTTGATTGGGGTACATGTTTCGACCATTTGGTGGTTTTATCTTTTCCAAAGGAAAATGGACCCATCGGCAATTCTTGCTCTTCAGTTTCAACATCAGAAATTTCTTACTCCGTTCTGAATGTAATTTCTTGGGTTTCTAATACATCCTCTTCTTTATCATCTTCATCTTCGTTATTTTCACACTCCTCTTCTTCCTTTTTCTCATTCAAGCATTGTAACATAAGTTTATTTAATCATTTAATCTTTCTTGCTCTTTTTCATATGATTCCATCTGCAAATTTACAAAAAAGGCACATGGTAAAATTTATAACAATAAAAACGTGCGCTATAACATCATCGTCTCCATTTTACGCAACGAGATTATAAATGCCAAAAATTATGGCACATGGCACTGCCATTTAAGATTTCTAAATTTTTATAGTGAATTAGTAATAATAACCACACTACAATTTCAAATCAAATAAGATCGCAAACCACAAAATATATAGTAACCACACATTAATTCCAAACACTCACAGACGTCGATTTTATATCAAAATTAATTCCGAAAACGACAAATTTGGCAGCCATAATAATTTAAGTAGCAAAGATCGTAAAAACGGCTACACTACACAATAAAACATAAAAAATATTTCACTTACCTTTAAAAATATTTGGAAAATAAATCTTAGTAGACCGGTCAAAAATGGGATTGGAAACTGGCGGCAGACTCTCACTCTGCAATTACTTGTAAAAGAAAAACCAAAACACACTCACGATTCGAACTCTAAGCTAATACCAATGATATGATGATTGAAGAATACTGAAACGCTCCGGTTCGAGGGGGTTACGGGGTAAACGTAAAATGAGTAGTGTTGCGGATTAAAAGTCCGCGCGCCAGTCC
Organism: Kuschelorhynchus macadamiae; assembly: GCA_030620095.1. NCBI lineage: Eukaryota > Metazoa > Arthropoda > Insecta > Coleoptera > Curculionidae > Kuschelorhynchus > Kuschelorhynchus macadamiae. The sequence continues at coordinate 799,918 of JAUTXW010002816.1, read as the reverse complement.
TGGTAGGTTAATATTTTACTTAAAACTGATCGAATTTCAGTAAATACATTTTAACAAAAACAAGACAGCTCAAACTAGTTTTTACAATAATGCTTTAGTTGTTTAATCAAGTCATTTTGTTGGCAAATTTACTAAAACAGTAGATTTTAGGTTTAAAAAAATCAAACATGAACAAAAAAACTGTAGAATTTTATTACACTTAAATAGAGCCAACTATGGCACTTTATACTGAAAGGCACGTAATTTGTGACCAAATACTAAGCATTTGTTGCAGGAAAAATAAATAACAACGTCGTCAATTTTTTTGTTTCTTACAAAAACAACAAAATTCGAAAAAAAAAATACAAAAATTGCGATAACTCAAAACGGTAAGGAATCGGGCAAGTGTTCATGGAGCTTTTTTGTTCAAAAAGACCTACACTATCTGTTGCTTTAATTTGATCCATGACTTTTTAAACACCCTGTATTTAAATAAATCGGTTATAGTCTTTACAGTCGAGTAATAAATATCGCACCTTTGACGGTCAACTGTATCATTCGACGCCATTATAATTTAAGTAAAGTGCTCCAAATATCTGACCAGGATGCGGGACAAAGTGAATTTCGGGCTCATGAAGTGTTAGAACATATTTACGAAATATTTTTTTAATTATCGCGAAATTATCTCTATATATCCCACTAAATCCTGTTGCTAGTTCAAAAACCTCTTAACATTTTATATATGACTGAAAACGCTTTGGTACGTTTATGATTTTTCTCGAAAGAAACAACATATTCCGTTAAAGATTCTCGACGAAACGAAAGTGCACACGGATCAGCCAAGATGTTTATTTTATTACACTTTTATTCGCCATTTATTGGAACAGGTTTTTAATAGAGCTTTTTTACCGATGCGGCACTTTTTTACTTTGATAAGATTATTTAAATACACTGTCTCGTCCTTTTTTCACATTCGTTGATAAAATATCGATACTTACGTCAAGATTGAAAGAAGATTTCAGTTGCGGTTATTACACAGTATCGTTTGAGCAAACACCTGTGCATATATGATGCTGAAAATGTTAACAAATGTAGAAATATATTTTAAATGAATATTTTTTTCAATATGTTGTTAGTAATAATGTAATAGTTACTTTTATTAAACACTTTATTTTAAATTCATACAATACTGCTTATACAATAATACCGCCCGAGTCTGACTACCTAAAAAAAATCTCTGTCTGCTCGTACCAATACGTCGTTGCCATGGCCCTGGGAATCGTCCTGTCGCACAATGTTGCGTCGTATAGGTGTTATTGGACAAAATCCATTCTGAACGAACTTTTTAAATATACGCTTATCTAATTTTTTTATTATCAAAGAACAACAAAAACCCGATATAAAAAAATTTTTGCAATATTTTTTGGACATGATATTTTCTATATTTTCCTTCAGAATATAAAGGAAGGAAACAAAGAATTTTATTTACGATTTCTTAACAACGGAAATGGTTTAATATACAGTTTAACGTGTTGTATTTTGTATAAACGTCAACAAAATAACCCTATTTTACTATAATATCAAAAAGTGAAATGAAAATAATTTTTGTATAGGTACAAATTAACAAATATCACATAAATGTATATTTCTATACTCTTTAGATATGTACATACATGATATCTATTTTTATAATTCGATTTTTAAGAATAAGAATGAAATTATTATTAATAATATACATGAGACCAGCCTTAACTCAGTCAGGCTTACTTTTAAAAATTAAATAGATCAAAAATTAAATTATTTTTCGTTGCCATGACCAATCTTATTCAATTTAGTCTCTTTATGTATTTATACGACAAAATCTATAGTAAATTATGATTTACAAAAAAAAAACTGAAAATGTTATAGAAGTATCAGAATTATTATAAAACAAATCTCCACTCAAAATTGAGTCAGACAGTTCAGACTCATCACTTTCGATGTCGCTATTTAAGGCGTTTGATAGGTCTAAAAGTGAATTTGAGTTCGGTGATTCTTTAATAATTAAATATTCCTTAAGTTTTTTATTTTTATTTGAAGATTGTCTGTATGAAGATAATTCTGGATCTAAAGTCAGTAAAAGAGTTCTAATTATGTCAGTGTTGGCATCCGTTCTTAAAGTCCTGCGACTGCTACGGATTTTTCTGAACTCCTTGTGCCTAGCTTCTAGAGCGTCCTCCGAGAGCTGGCCAATAAGTAATTAAAAAAAAAACGATTATATCACATGCACCAAAACTTTGTGAACAGAACTGGGCATATAGTACCAATAATAAAGGCTCAAGTATAAAAGACGGGTTTCGTTTAGCAAAGCCCTAAATTTGGTTACATCAACCTTAAGTCCGGATGCCAATATCCTTAAGATTAAATGAAAATTTTCAATTAACCCTTTATCGATTCCCGTTATGAAAATGATAAACTGGTCGATGATCGACGACGCCTTTTTTTACTAACTGACTTTTTCTTATCCTTTTCAAGGCTTCCGCTTCCTTTTGCTCGATTTCTTCAAGTGCTTTATATGGGGGTTTGGAGATTAAATCACGGGGCCGTAAATTCCATCTATAACTTCAACGCCCGGTGGCGATTGCGGTCTTAAATTCATGAATTATTGTCCTACATACTAACTTCGCACAATTATTTTAGTAAGGCACTTTTGAGTATTATCCCGCACTTCTGATTTGCTAGTAATAATGTAATAGTTACTTTTATAAAACACTTTATTTTAAATTCGTACAATACTGTTTATACAATAACACAGCCCAAGTCTAACTGACTACTAAAATCTCTGTCTGCTCGCACCAATACGTCGTTGCCAGGAATCGTCCTGTCAGCGAAATGTTCAGATCAGTGCGCTTTTCTTCTTGGAAATATCAACGTAATCTTACATTGTAAACTAAAAAAAACTCATGTTTACTCTTATGGCTCTACCCAGAATGGAATCTGCTGTTGGTTCCTTGTGATACATAATAAATGAACAGCAAAATCTATTCACCAATGTCTGTACATAGATTCTATACAAGACTTTCAAATACTCTATTAACTAATTAATTCTGGAGAAAACTTTTTAAAAGTTTAAAGCTTCACTTAAATATCTTATTTCAATTTGAAATACTCACTCATAAATCCACCATAAAGGATTTTCAGAGAAACACAATTTTCTTATAGTGCATTTTGTTTTGTTTGGGAATATTATTGGAGACGTCACTAATAATACACCCTTTTCAATTATAATTTGGAAAAATTATTTTTGTGTATAATATAACAAAGACAAAACGGGATTTATTTGGTTTTGCTCAAAGCTACTGGATTTATTTGGTTTTCTTTATTAACAAACGGCAATAAAAACATCGAAAAATATTAAAATAACAAAAAATAGTTTTTTTTCGCTTAAAAATAAAAGTATAAATTCTTAAAACTACGTGCTTTAAATTAAAAAAAAAATGACTTATGATAAAAAAACGAAGTAATAATAATAATAAAACCAAAGTTTTAAAAATGGAGTGAACATTCCTCCTCCCTGCAGTCGCATTCCTTGCTGATATCATCCTCTTCCTGAACTATTTCCTGATTATTTTGACCTCCATCTTTGCATACAAGTTTTTTGTACTATTCAAAATTTTGGTCACAGCTTTAGGATTTTTTGAGGTCATTGAAACACAGCAGAATGAATATAAGCTTATTTGATGCGAATAAAATGTATCCGAAATGGAATAAAATGGAATAAGTCATAAAGTTTTTTTTCTTATTTGGTCTTTTTCTGATTTAATCAGATACTTCAGACGCATGCACTGGGTACAGGTATCAGAAGCCGGAGACGAAAATCCAATGTTACATTTTGTAAGAAAAACTTCTATAAACATTGAATAGCTAACTTGGTACTGATTTTCAGCCTGTTCATTATAAATTTGACGCAATTTCTTAATGCTAAGCTGGGCTGGTAAATAAATCCTTCTGGATTTGCTTCGATTATAGTAACTTTCGGTTTCTCTTAACTTGGTAATAAACTCTTGCACTTTTTCCCGCTTGGACAAACTTCTTTTTCAAACATGATCCCCTCCTCGGTGTTCTTTTTCTGAGTCAACACTCTTCCAAACCGTAAACAATATGTGATTTTTAACTGCTACTGCAACAATGAAAAAATTCCTGCAGACTTTAACTGTCTCTGTTTAATTTTCAAGAATAAATTTGCTACTCTTGCTCTTTGTTGAGGATTATCTTTTGCATATCTTTTCCTTACTTTATCGGAGACACTTATCTTATGGCAGTGTTTCATATCTTGTACATTTTTATCCGAAACCTCATAAAGCTTCCTTCTTATATCCGATATTTTGACTTTTTGATATTAATAGGTTTTATTATTATGTGAGCATGGTCGCCTGAAATTCGTTAATTCTGGATCCAGATCCTGGTATCAGTAACAAAAAAATCAGTCTTTTAAATAACTATATATACTACTATGCGTAAGGTACTAGCTTTACGCACTAAGAAATTTCAGTTTTACGCACTAGTGTGTAAAAAAAAAATTGTTCAAAATACGTAACTAATTGGCTAATTCAATGAAAAAATATTTTTTTTAAACCATTGGCTTAGAAACTAATTATTTTAAAATCCAAAACAAAAATTTTTGGGGATAAGAAATGAACAAAATATTAGAGTTAAAAAAATCGTCTCCCACATTCGTGACGTCAAAGGCTCCGCGATACGCGCCGCACCACACCGTCACATTGTTGCAGGTGATTTTTCGATTTTACAAGTTCTGAGGCTTATATTGATCTCGAGCTTGATAGCTGCGAGGAGACAATCCGGACACGGATGAATCTAGACTAAATACAGGGCCGTAACTAAAAGAAGGGGATTAGGGTGCCAAGATCCCCCAAAACTCCCCACCTATGATGTAATTTTGCATCTTCAAATAAAAAAAAGTTAAAATAAAAAATTACACTTTACACCCAGTTAAACAAAAAGAAAGTTAAGCACCCCTAACCCCCCACGGAAAATAATCGGTTATGGCCTTTTTACTCATGTCATTCTCGCACTATTCTTTGGCTCGAGCGACGAATTCGCATTCGTGGACGTAGTACATCTTTACACACTACTTTTCACATAAATAAGTAAATTTTACCTGTCACGCTTTCCTCTTTGCCTCTCTGCTCTTTTTTTTGTATTCTGCTCCCTTTCATTGGCATCGCTTACTGCTACTGTATCTGTATATTTTTTTCTTCCATAGTTTTTTTCTTTTAATGTCAAAACTACACTAAAAACGCCTTACCCGCGATCATTCTTTAAGTCTTTGCTCTCGTGTTTAGATTTTTTTCTGAATAATAATAAAACATTAATAATATTGATTGATTGAAAAAATGTATTAATGAAACATTAACTAATAAAAATAGCATCTATAAAACACGATAATCTTCTACATTTAGTTAATTTTGATAACAAAATCGACTAGTTAAAATTAAAACCAAATCTAACAAATATTTAAAAGATGGTTAAAAAATGCAAATATTTATAAAAGTAAACAATTAAGTTTGACACTGATACTGTAATATTCTATGATTATTCGTCTTGTAGAGCTACATATTTCCGGCATACTATTGTAGTTGTTCCAGTATGCTCTTTACAAATAGGCTTGGGGGCATGCATTGATGGTTGGTTGGTAAATCTGTTTTTTCGAATGGGACAAAAAAAATCTCGTTTTTGGTTGTGGTCCTCCTCTTTCTTGACCGACTCTTTGGTCTGCTGTAGCTACTGCCTAACCAAGGATATTTTTAATTTTTTGACGTAAAGGTGTTGATAGTTGTTTGGATTTTAGCTTTAGATGAGGTTTTGTAAGCTGTTTTGCTAGTTCTGTAAGATAGATTCTACGTGAAACTTTATTGTCTGTGTTGAGGGTATATATTATTTGTAAATTTATACCTCCCATCTTTAGTATTGAGCAAAAGACTGTTAGAGGCCACCTATTCCTAACTCATGTAGCACAATATTCATTTTTCATTCTATCAACGACTTCGACTGCTCCCTTCGTAAGATTATAAAAGGTAGTGACTGAGGGTTTTTGTTCATACCCAATGTCTAAATCAATTTCATCGTCATCGTTAAATGTTGACAGCATTAACACGTTCTTGCCACGCTTTGGTATATATAATGTTAACATACAATTGTTTGGGTTTTGTCCAAATGCAAACGTACTACTTTTTTCTTTACGAATTTTGGTATGCAGAAATAAAACAGGAATTTCTCTTTTATTCTTCCTCAGCGTCCCTACCAAGGTTAATCATTCTATGATCTCGCAACAGAATTTTCTAACGGTACTGAAATAGTTGTCTACAGTTCCACTGTAGGGTTTTACGAGTCGTTTTACGACGCTTTCTGCATCGTTGGCTACCTGAAATGGACCACTTGGTTGTTTTCCAGCATATATTTCCAAATTATGAGTGTAGAATATTCTGGCGTCTACTACTGCATATATTTTGTTACAATATTTGGCGCTTATTTCATCGAAGTCGGTGGGCCAGCAATCTCTCTCGCGTTGATAATTGGCTCTTATTTTGTCGAGTGGAATATTCGTACATTCAACAATATGGTTCACAATATGGTCCGAGAAGAATAATTTCAAACAATCTATATAGGTTTTTGCATTTTTTGCAAAATTTCTTACTCCAGGCAAATTGTAGCAATGATTTTGGATCTCGTTTTAGTGGACCGTGTGCTTTTATGTTTAAACCACTTTGTTTGGCCATCTTTCCCAATATAATACGCAATATCATCAGCAGAAATAGTTGCGGTAATATACTCATTTTCAATTTCAGGGTCAGATTGGTCAGTATTTGAATTATGCTCACTATGTTCTAATGGTGCAATCTTCATCCGATACCTCGCACTCCACATCTGGCAAAAAACCTTCTTTTTCTGAAGCCAAACAATAAATTTAAAAAAACCATCAACGGAATTACTCGCGCAGTTAGATATTTTCTAACAAATTTGAAAAAATGTGCTAAGTGATGTTAAGATTTATTCTAAACATCTTGATGCGCTTGATCAAAAGACACTGTTCTGAACGCGCACTAATTGCTACAATCAAATATCATTTGGAGGGGGGTTCAAGGTGAAACCGACGAGGCATTTCTAGCGCGGCGTTACCACATTGACTCGCTTTGCTTTATATTCGTTGAGAAAGTCAAAATGTTAGAAAAAATCTAACAAGAGTGATCGCGGGTTAAAGAAATATCTCTTATAAAAACTTTAAAACACGTGCGAACCGCGCACCGGGACGTGGTTTACACAACTAAACCGCTTATTCGGTAACACGTGGAGACAATATGACCTTGTATATTTTAATTCTTCTAAGGGAACCCTTAGGCCATCTATTACTAAGAATGCAAATTATTCTACTAAAGTTTTGGAGTTATTTGGTTTTGAGGTAAAAGTGGATTTATTCGGTTTTGCACAAAACAGTTAGTCAATAGAGAGTAATTTACCAGAGTCAGTAGAAATCCGTCGCTAATTCAATTTTCATAAAAAGTGGTTTTATTCGGTTTTGCTCTAAAGCTTCATATTTATATTTATCAGTTTTATTAAAATGATACTAGATGATGTATTTTAGAATGCAATCTCATTATTCTTACTTTATATAAACATTATATTTATTGACTTAAAAAAGAAAAGGACAACATTTAAATAAAATATTCGATCAAATTATTGTTAACGTTGTATAACGATAGTCGAGAGCAGCGATGGCAGTCTGAAACCTGTTTACAGTGCTATAATATACCGAAAAACATGTTTTGTCGGTCTGTCTGTTCGCGGTAAAAAACTACTTACCCGATTGAGTTCAAATTTTAAAAATCAACAAAAAATACTTATTCTTCTCCTATTATTTAGGGCATAGTGCAACACGCTTTGAAACCTAGAATATTGTGCATGTCTTTTTAAGATACACTTTCTATGTTAAAACGCTCTGTATAGATGTAAATATTTACATATATACAGTTAAATAGGGACAACTTTAATAATGAACCCTGTGTAATACACCAAGATCTGAAATACATTTGACGAGTTTTGAGATCCAATTGACAATTTCTGAAATGCAACTGACAAAACTGAAATAAAAATGTCGATTTCTAAAATACAACTGACAAAGCTGTCGTACAAATAACACTTTCTGAAAGTAAAAATTTTTGACTTAGTAGGATCAGTCTAGTGTTTCGGTAAGAATTTAAATTAAATCTAATTTGTATGTCATTATCAGATAAAGTTTTTCGTACTAATTAAAAATATTGGTTTATAATAAAAGAATCCATACTCTTCCTTCTATCTTTTCAATATTTTCAGGTTTTTTTTACAGGCAATATATTTCTTTTCATAAGTGAAAGTAACCAGTCCTGTATGTATGTTTAAGTTATTCTGGGTTTTCAAAATACATTTTTATGAATGTTGGACATGTATTTATACACCAAAAGTATGATTATTTAATACAAGTAGCTCAATATCTATCATAGGTGCTCCAAAAAATGATAGATCCATACTCCTTTAGCAACACTGAAAAATTTAAGCCACAAAATTTTAAAAACACCTCAGAATCATCATTTGTGCTGTTTTTGTTTTTAAAACCTCGTTTTCTCTTTTTGGAAGACGAAGATTTCATAGTTTGGGTTTCAAAACTATATACTAACCGCAAAGAACTGTATCTAAACTCAAAATTATTAAATATTAAATAGGTATTTACCGTAATTCTAGATAACTACCCGAAAATTAGCGATATAGTTCAAAACAAATTCATTTTCTGGTTCGATACCATGCGAGTAAATTTTATAAACTCATAATACCTACCGGCACGCTTCGTGATGCACTCCAGATTTTTTATAAATTCCATGAGTTAAAAAAAGAGTGGAACTATGCAGTATTTTCCCCGAGATTTATTAAAGACATGAGATGGACAGAACAGTCACAAAAACATCCTCCCTTTTTCTAACAGTATTAGAGAAAAAAATAAGTCTAAGTTAAGCTATTTTCGACTGATGCTTAAATCCGAGAAATTCGGGACGAGACTGAGAAACCAGGACGAAGCGGCACATTTCTTTTATCCAGAATAGTAAGAAAAAAATCTAAACCTGTCCTGGCTAAAATGGGATGGCTGGGCACCTTATATATTCACAACTTTAGGTTAAAAAACTGTTACTGGAAAGCATTCCTATCCTAATTCCAATTAAAAGAACATCCGTTAATAAGCCTTCTGTCTACGCCGCTGACTTGAAAAGATGATTACAGACAAAAACGTATAGTTATGAATTGAAATTGCTTTTATGCCAGCGTGCGTTCGATTGGTTTGCCCGTGAACCTGTTTAGGTACCGGAACCGAGAAATTCGAAAAACGTTACCGTTTTCAAGAAGAGTTTTTGCAGTCAAGGTTATACCAGAAATATTTGGCTGAACTTGAATAGTTTAGATCAATATTCTTGCTTATTTTTTTCTGGCAAAGATAACATTGTTAGAAGTTTTATTAAAATGATACTAGATGATGTATTTTAGAATGCAATCTCATTATTCTTACTTTATATAAACATTATATTTATTGACTTAAAAAAGAAAAGGACAACATTTAAATAAAATATTCGATCAAATTATTGTTAACGTTGTATAACGATAGTCAGGGTTCATCAGTATTGGCGAATATTTAAATGCATTTTTTTGTGTAATTAAAAATCGGAGGAAGTCCTATCATTCAAGATACACCTAATCATTGGTAGTCCAGTAACTCAAGAGAGATTTGGAATCGGTTTTCAAAAAAAATCAGTTTGAAGAACCAAATCTGTTTTATCTTATACACGGCATTCATTTATATTTTGACATCTAGTTACAACTCTAACTATAGAAGAGTATATTATCAAAAAATTTCTAAACATTATTTCTTTAAATGTGACACCGGGTAATTTAATTAAATATGCCGGTTATAAATATAAGAGGTTTAATACTTTTATTTTAACCCCTTCAAGCCCAGGCTAATTTCATAGAGTACTGTCTATATCCCAAAACCCGTTTTTTTTTTAAATTTTTATTTTTGTTATTTTTTTGATTATTATTGTTTTATCATATTCGAAAAAGTATTTTTATTGAATTAACAATTTTTTTTCTAATGCAGTGGCGTAAAATATGGGGGGGCAGAACTTTTTTAAACAGCAGATATGACAAGTTGCCATAATGTAAAAGTTTGGTATTATATTTTAAACATAAATGAGACGAAATTTAAATAGAAAAATCATATAATATTTATTATAACAATAATGTTAGTATACAGAAAAATAACTTAAGAAAGTATTCAAAAACAGTGGCGTAGAAGAAAAAAAATAAAATGTAACGTCTATTTCTAAAGCAAAAAAAAAACCAAAAACAGAGGCGTGTGAAAAACGAAATCAACCTTGATTGGCATCATGGTATTTATCAAAATGCGCTTGCGAACATAAGTAAATTGGCGCGTTTGGGCAACTAGCACACATATTAGTTGTGAAAGTTCTTTTTTTTTGTTCTTGGGAACAAATCCTACAGGTTCCTCGTTTGCGACGGGCTCCAGGTTCCTTTGCAGAAGAAGATAAAACGTGTCGTTGTTTCTTCTTTTTTCCCTGATTTTGCCGTTCAAACTCTTGCTTCAATTTTATATATGCTGGGGAATATTTTGTAAGTAAGCCGTCAATCAAACGCTTGTGGAATTCTAAAACACTTACATCCTAGCCTTGAGCATGTGTATATTTTCGTACAAAACAAGTTTGAGAAGTGTTGAGATTTATTTGGGTTAGTTCTTTAGGCACACCCCGATTGGCCCGGATGGTGCCAGTTACGTAAGTTTTTTTTTCAAGCAAAAACTCTGCCAGTCTCAGAGACGTATACCAATTATCTTTAATGATTTCTCGACCTTGCTCTAATAGTGACTTGAACAAAAAAACCACGATTCTTTCAGATAATGACAGTTGTTCTGCTCCACGAATATCCTCAACATCATATATGTCTTTTCCAAAATACATGGTAAAATTATAAGTGTATCCTCGCAAATTTGGGTCGCTAGGACATAGGCAAAACATTTTAATTCCAAACCGTGCACGTTTGGTTTTGATAAATTGCTTAAAATGTAATCGTCCTTTATATAATAGTAAACACTCATCTATTGCTACAGTTTCGCCTGGGTCAACAAGGTTCATACAATTTTCTTTGACCAAAGCAAAAAATATACCTAAACGAGTAATGGGTCTACCTGGCACGAAAGCTTGAGGATTGCTAAATCTTAAAAACTTTAAAATTGCAAAAAACCTATTTCTACTAATTATTCGTGAATCAAATATTTTTGGACCGGATAATAAAAAAGTTTTGTTCCAATAGTCCCGTATAGTCGGATAATGTACCAGCCCCATATAAAAACATAAGGAAAAAAAAAGTATACATCTCCGGAACTGTGATATCCTTCCAAATTATACCGTAGACTTTTTGTGTTCCTTTTTCTACAAGGTATCTTCCTGCTCGCTCATTCGTCCAATCACATATAAGCTGAATTAGTTTTGTAGGTATGAATGACTCAAAACAATTTACAGGGTCCTTCATGTACTCTAGTTCGATAGAGGGGTGTAGGCCTTCATAATCGCTGGAAAAGGGAACTTTTGTTGTAGCTCTTTTATCCTAGAACGAGTATAAATAGAAAAAAACACAAAAAATATATCTATAAAAAAGAACTTACCGAAAATGGATCTGGTATAATAGTAAAATCACCCATGCTTGCAGGCGGAACTGGAATTTCATCATCTGAATTACTCGACAAACTGTCGTCGCTATCGTAAGACATATCGGAATTGCTGGGCAAAAATTCGGAACCCGAATCCTCAAATGGTTCATCATCACCTAAGTCGGACATTTTTAACATGTAAACAGCACAAAAACCGATTAAACACTGCCACAACGCAGCGTTGTGATTTACTTCTGAAGACCGGCACGCGTAAGAAATCATACGAGCATTTGACCTTGGAATAGCCAATGAAATGTGTCTCCGCCCCCAAAAGTGTGCTATCCCAGAGTCATTCTTCTCATCAGCAATATTATCCCAACGTCTATTTAATTCATTTAATTTGTAGCCATAATGGCAATCTGGGATATACGAACCAACCAAGCATGTTGCCACTTGTGGCAACATGGGCCTGAAGGGGTTAAGACAACCGAGATAATTGACTAAACCTTTCCATTAAGACGCAATTCGTTAGGGGGGGGATATTCTCTTCTAAATGTGGAATCGATTAGCTGCTATGGCACGGTTTTTGTCAATTTTCTCTTGTTGTATGTAAAGACAAAACCGATATAATCGGTAAGAAGGGATAATAATATATGGAGGGTATCCCATTTAAAAATATAGGATATGTATTTTTTCCTACTTATTAACAATTTTTAGACATTTTTGATATTCTTGGAAGATAACTGAGGAAAAATGCTAAAACTAAACTAACTAATGTCAAAAGTTTACTAAGAGACTCGCAAGCGTTTATGAAAAAATCGTTTCAAATTTGCAAAAATTAACTTTTGACGACTAGCTGGAAAAACATTGCAGATAGGAAAAAAAGTTGCAAAATTAAAGGTCATCATCTTTTCAAGTTTTCGTGAAAATGTGGTTTAAAAATTACCTACTATTTTGAGGTCGAAGAAAAAAATGTTTTTTTTTTCACAAATATCAACCGAAATAATTTAAACTCGCTGAGATTTTATGATTCCAGGTTCTTCTGAATCAACAAAAATCTGTCGAACTATTACAGTTCGAGCAATCAATTCTCATCGCAAAAATTAAAACCAGCTAATTTTCATGGCTAAAGCTTAGTCAGGACATGAGGAATAACAAACAATTAATAAAAAATATTTGACATAAAAATTACTAAGTTATTCTAAGGTCACCATCAGAATACAATTCCTCGACATCGTTATCAGCAACTGATTGTATATTCTCGACCTCGTCATCTTGCTAATGTATGTAATACAAAGGCCGGAGCTGGGATGATGTCGTTTGAACCGGTACAAGTGTAGCCCCCACGTTTCCTGCCCCATGGTTGAAGTTGCAGTTCGTATTCCAAAGCCATTGTTATAGTTGCAAATATACTCTAAAAAAAGTACTGTTTTGAAGCATTTGAGCTTGGGGGCAACCTTGCTATCTTAAGAGCTTTCTTTTTTAACACGGAGCTGGATGAAATCGGTATATCGAAACTGATTGAAATCGTATATACTATTTGGTGCCTTGTATATTGATAACAGAGCTATTACACCACTGGCTTCTAAATTTTATTTAATTCTGTCGGAAAAACGACCTCAAAAAAGAAACAACTAATTTGGCAGAAAAAAATAGATTTTCACAGTAGCAATAAGAGTAGTAGAATAAGAAATAAAAACACTCATTGTTTTTATTTGCAGTTTAACAAGCAATTTGTTAGATATCTGAGAAAGTACAAAAAAAAACAAAATTTTTGAGAGTAATGTTTTCTTTTCTTACAAACAAAGCAAGGGTTTTATTTTAACTATATTTTTCTAGATACCCTCTAAGAAAGATAATACCATACGCCCGAACTCTGTAAATGAAGTCTTCATAAGTTGCTAATACCACGCTTGCCATTTTAGTGTAGAAAGTATAGTTTTTATTTTTTAAAATTTTTTTCTGATAGGTATGATATTAATTTCAGACCTTACAAACCTTTAAAAATGTATCTTCTGTTAACATTTCAGCGCATTTAATTAAGCAGTCATTGCCATCTACCATTGCTATCATTTTCTCCCCTATATTGTTGTATTTTCTACTTGTAACTTTTACTTTACTTTTTTGAAAATACCATATGGTTTTTTATTATATATTATATAGTATCATATCTTTGACAATTAAATTGTCATTTGTTTAGATTTTGAAGAACCTTCCTGTTTTTTTTATTGTTTTCTTGGTTGAATTTATTTAAATCTTCCTTTTCAAAGTCATTTTTAGACAATCAAATCAATACTGGACCATTCCAAAAATCCGGAAAATCTGCTTTCATGTTTAAAAAAATAGTTTCTAATAGTATTATTGTGAGCAGATGTACGTAGGTGTCCTCTAAAATATTAGGCTTTGGAGTTAATAGTTGGAAAATAATAAGAATAATGAACACACTGATAAGTTACGTGGGTATTGCACGGTATTAAAAAAATAGACCAATAAAGAAATAAGTAAGGTCAAATAAAATATCAGCATCGCATTCTGTCAGTGGTTATAAGTTCTCGAAACGTTAAACTTTAATTATTTTGATGTTGGCAGAACTAGAGAGTAGGCATTTTTATTCCACGCCCATTACCCCATGCATCAAGGAAAGTCGTATTAGAGCCGCTAAAAATTCTGAATTGTTATGCTTCTTGACTTAGAGATAATTTGTAACAATAATAGATTAACGCAATGAAATAAAAAAAAATAAAAAAATAAACCGACTTAAAAAAAACTAAAAAGTAAATATAGCATTTTATATCATCTTGAGAATTTAGTTGACAAACTGATTTTAATTACTTATTCATAAAAAGGCATTTCTGTATTTCTATTATATAGAACACAAGTATAATATCTACTTGGTACCTTGATTTGTTGGGACCGACTTCATAAAGTCAAAGTCTCAAGATAAAATGTTTTTTTACTTTTTAGTGCTTCTTTTTATTTCATCCTTTTTAGTTCTATTTATACAAAGTTTTATTGTGAACGTTCCCAATAAAATAAAGAAATAGAATCATGGTACTAATATTATTTAAAAAGCGCCATCTATATATATTGTCAAACGTTAAAATGAGTGATGTTTATATTATTCCCCTTTTTTCCTTAATCCCCTCTATACAAAAAACACTTCAGTCATTAACATAAGAAATGCTTGTGTCAAGAATAATGATATTTAATATTTTCGGCATCCATTACAATATAGTAACCGAAGTAAACTTACAAAAAATAGTTTCTTCCCTTAGGGCGATATATGTATGTAACTCAGGGTGCGGTTTTTTTGGCTAATTCACTTCATACGCCACACTTTTTAGGGTAATATCTTAAAGCATTTCAAATTTATGTCCGAAACCAAAAAAACTTAAATTTCCTTTACCCGGAACTTCCCTCGTTATGAAAATTTCCTTTTATTAGGAATAGTTAAGTGTGACCCAATTTAATTCAGTACATATATGCATACATACATTTTTATTGGACGCCATTTTGTTCAATCATATTGGATTTCTAGCAATATTTTACCAGTTTTTACCTATGCTACACTTGACATTAACACACCCCGCGATTTTATTACGTCACTCAGTTTTCTTTTGTATGACTTAGATTTTAACTATATTTGGTAATAATCAAGTTTGTTAGCAGAAGAATGAAAAGCAATAATAAAATCACAATTTCAATAATTAATTTATACATAGTGAAACAGATAAAACTGGCAGTAAGAAAAATGTTAAATTCGTATTTCTCTTACTGCTACTTCTACATCAAAAGGCTTTGAATTTTGTTATTTTGTCAAAAACGTTTAACCCAAAAAATGTTTTACGGTAAATTATACAGGATAACCCAAAAGTCTCTGGGTAAAAATTTGTAATGTGGTCAATTGGCTTACTATTGCAATATCTATCATTACGATCTACAATATTATATACATTTTGATTTGTTCCGGATATAATAAAGGTTAGTTCAAACTATAAAACTATCTAGGTCTAGGTATATTGATTACTAAAAACATATTTACAAAAGTTCTTAGGAAAAAAGTATGTTTTAATCATTCCGATTCTTCATTTTCTTTATCTTCGTCGTCCTCGTTATTGGTTAAGTCTGAAACAAACTCAACAGGATATAATTGATCGGAATCGAAAGTTTTATCGAGTAACAGATATTCCCTAATTTAAATATTTGCAACACTCCCATCGAACATCGTAAATAATAACTCGAATAAAATATGAATGTTTTTCCCTCTGTAACAGGTGTTGTAATCAATTAACTGACTAATTATTTATTTTAAGTTTATCTTCTTCTAAGCGAACTAACTCGGCATTTTCTTATAAAAACATGAATTTTATTGGTCGGCAAATTAGAGTTGAGGACCGTCTTGGTCTTAAGGGTGAAAACGCTATTAAAAACATAAATTGATCCGTGCTATTTATGACTTAGTTAAATTTTTGTTTGTAAAGACTATGCCCCAAGCTAAAATCTAACTCCACTTGCAAATAAACTTTAAGGGCGAATTCAATTAATTAATTTTTCTCAAAAATGTTGAATCATTTGAACAAGAATATTTTTTTACGTTGATTTTTTAAACATTTTATTTGGTCGCCATTTTCCGCTATCTTGAATTCGTAATACCGCTTTACCAGTTTATCTCTATATTATACTTAATGCTCGAACACAATTTGAAATTATTATTAATCTAATAAGTTTTTAAGGCTAATTTTTTAAACATTTTATTAGGCCGTCATTTTGCTTTACTATCTTATATTCTTACCAAAGTATTACCAGTCCATTTTTGATTTTTGTGCAAAATTGGAGGTAAATTGGACAATTAGTTTTTTTAGTAATAATTTTCTTAATATTTCACTAGGCTGCCATCTTGTTCCGGCATATTGAATTTTTACCAAAACATTACAAGGTCATTCCTTAATTTTTGACTAAAATTTGAAGCCAATCTGATGAGTACTTTTTAAGCTATTCCGCAAACTGACAGACAAACCGATAGACGCACTGACAGAATTGATAAAATATACTTTTTGGCATCGAGGGACGCTAAAACGTCGAAGATATGTAAAAACTGAGAAGGTGAGTTTTTTAGATTAGATAAATTTTATTTGGACGCCATTTTATTTCGCCGTTTTGAATTAGTACCACAGTTTTACTAGTTCATCTATATACCACAATTAGTCATAGCACATAATTTGAAACCAGTTCATTAAGTAGCTTTTCTCAGGTTGAATTTATAAATATTTTATTAGGTCGCCATCTTGGATTCGCACCAAAATTTTACTAGTTGATACCTACATAATACTTGATTTTTCTGCAAAATTTGAGATATGTTGAATAATTAGTTTTTAATAATTAATTTTTTTAACGTTTCACTAGGCCGCCATCTTGTTCCGACATTGAATTTTTACCAAAATATTACCAGGTCATCCCCAAATGAGCTTTAATATTTGACTAAAATTTAAAGTCATTCTATAGGGTCGCTAATCGTGAAGATAAAGAAAAGAAAATCCCTAACGTAAAAAACTCACCTTGTTTTTCAGATTAAAAAAAATTTATTTGACCTTCATTTTGTTTCGCTATTTTGAACCACAGTTTTACTTGTTCGTCTCTATACTACAATTAGATTTGGCACAAAATTTGAAATCGGTTAATTAAATCGTTTTTCAGGCTAAATTTTTAAATATTTTATTAAGCCGTCATTTTGTTTCGCTGTCTTGGATTTTTACCAAAATTTTACCAGTGATTGATAAAGACTGTTCCACTTTCGTGAGAATGTACTTCATTTGTATGACAAAGATGTGTTTGGAATTCCGATTTTGAAAATAACCATGTCGGCAAAAAGAGTTCAGATTTTGGCAATGTCTCCGGTTTGATAATGGCACTGATAGAGATATAAGGAAGATAAACAATCCTGTAGCTGAAATATCGGCAATATTTAATTTACGTCAAACTCCCAAAAGTTATTCTCGCTAGGAGATTGTGTCACAACCGATGAGACATTGCTTCTTATTAGAGGAAATTGCTGATTCCGAATATATATGCCCAATAAAGCTAATAAATATCTGATCCGACTGAAATGACTAATGCAAAAAATTTATATTCCTATAACGGTTATACATATATTCTGCGGGAGACAAGGACGGAAAAGATCTTAGTGAACAGATCTGAGTAGAACAGATAATGGTGTTCAAAGAGCTAATCACGTACACACGTGTATCATATTTGGCAACACTGCTTCTTGTCAAACCACAATATTAACAGTCATTAGTGTCTTTATTCGTTAATTAGATCCCTTAAGCCAGTTTTTGGGACAGATACCAGTTTGGTTAGGTTTTTTGGATATGAATACATTGGCAGTAAAACAAACGAAAAGTTTATATATAAGGTGTTTAATATTATCACATATAAGCATAGCAGAACTCTTTCGACTAACCAGTCATAATCAATGCTACCTACAAAAAATACATCGAAGAATAAACCTTTTACTCAAAAAATATGGTAAGAGAAACATTAAATTTATCGATATATTCGTCACCAAACCCAACGGAGTAATAGACACATTTAGTGCATGACGGTCTATTAAGACACACTAATAGTACCAATATGTTATAGATTAAAATAACAACAACAACCCCATGAAAGAAAAATAATTGTTTAAAGAAATACGGAGGAAAAGAGGAAAATGCAAACAAAAAACAATTTGTGCAAATGCCAGGCACACGGCATTTGGCTTAACGATCTGTATATCGTCGTTGCGCCTTTAAAATGCGACATGTACTTTTTAATAAATTGTTCAAGAGAGGCCAAAAACTGTATATTTTTCTTAGAAGTTATGGAATACTAACCATTTATTTAATTTAGCATTATATATTACCTAGTTGACCATTTTAATGCATATTGTATTAAAAAAAACAAGAATAATATAATATTAAATTATTGTTTATTATAAAGTGCACATAGCTGATTTTGGATGCGCCTTTGGCCCACATAGCTACTTTTTACCTTAAATTATATAACGATGAATAGGAACAGAAGAAAATGAATAGACATTGAAATTGTATCAAATTACAAAAAAAGTAGGCGTAGTTATTTCGAAAGGTCCGTTTGTGACATAGGGATGTTTATTTGATGCATGAAGTATTTTTTTATTTCTTCTTATCTATAAAACAGGTAGGTATGCATTAAGGGGCCTATACATTATCAAACAAATTGCGTAACAAAAGCGATGCGCAACAAAATTCAAACATGTTTGAAATCTATCAAACAATTGCGCAATGCATTAACTAGAGCCATACATTGGCAGCCTGTGTTGCGCAATTTGTTGGATAATGTATGGGCCCCTTTACAAAAAAGCAGGTAACGCTTTATTTATTTAAGAACAGGAAATAATAGAAAATATGGTAGCAATTAGAAGTTTGATGGAAAAGATAGGTTAGTTATACAAAATTCTACTCTAATTTTAAGTGATCATAGTAAAGTTGGTAATCTTTGTGCATGTAGATCTTCAATGCCGGTAAACTTTGAATCTTTTTTTCTCAATTTTCCTTGGTTCAATGTAAAGATTTGTAGGCTCCATTTCATTTAGTCTTAGTCTTCTTTGTGGTAGGGTTTTCCACTCATCAGAATGATTTAATTTATAAAATGTGTCCCCGTTCACATATCTCATCCCTCTGATATGGGCCACAGTTGGATCGTCGCTTTTTTTACCCGGACGGATTGAAGTAAAATTATTGGGTAATGCTTCATAATTTTTAAAAAATGAATAATTAACGTGATTTATAATGTATGGTTGTTTTTTTCGTGCCTGTCCCATTCTATCAACATAGTGGGAGGGTGTGTATATGGGAAGACGAAAAAGTTGTTCTAATGTTGAATGCACACTATCAACCTCCATCATAGTATGCCCCTTTTCTAATATGATTTGTTCAATTTCTAAGTTTTTTTTGTAAAATCTGATAAAGCGCTTGGTAAAATCCGATTTTTATTTTGGTATGCACAACCATCTGAAATTAGAATAATTTTTTTGAACTGTAAATAATGCTTTTTTATAAAGTCCATTATGAAGCTCGTAAATTCGTTTGATGTTACAGTTCCGTTTTCTTCACTCCATACATAAAGATGAACATCTTTATTACTGGAAATATAAAGAGTGAAGTTGTGTACTTGGAGCTTTTGGGAATAATATTGCTTTGAAACTAAGAGCTTGGGACAAAGTAAGATGCTTTGTACGTCCATGGTAACTACCAATATTTCATTGGATAGATTAGCGATGGCCTCTTGCTTTGCCTGATGAGCTTCTTCCTTCTTTATAATGTGTTCGTTATAGTCTTGTTCTGGTAAATTCCCTTCTTTAAATGAAACACAAGTGTCGCACTGATCTTTTCTTGATTTAAAAATGGAAACTTTTTCTCTTTTCAGAATTTCACAAAATTTCTTCCTCTCTACAGTACCTTTACCAGTTTCTTGACACTATTCTTTATAAACAGTGTGCATATGATTTACTGAATTGAATGTAGACTCTACATAAGTACGAGAACTTGAAGCCGTACAATAATGACTTTCTACTTTTGATAAAAGGTTTAGCCATTCAGCAACGGAATCGGATTTAAGTTTCTTTTTAATTTTAGCTTGTTTTGTATCCTCGCATTTTCGTTTGTTAGTATTCAAATCACCATCAGGATTTAAATCTTTGTAGGTCGTAGGATTACTTTGTTGTATCCATCTGGATAAAGAATGCTTCTTGATATCTAAAGTGTCCAAAAAGAAGCTTCTACACACTCTAACTTTACTACCTTCCGATGTTGGTAAGAAGCAATCATACACGTGGTGTTTTTTTAGATGATCTAAGTTTGTATTCTTCCGCCTTCTTTTTGGAGTTGTAAACTCAACCAAACCTTTTAAGTAGGACTTCTTAGAATCCCAAGTCTTCATCGACCAAAAGTGTTGGAAAATAGATTTTCTTGTATCTTCGCTTATTTTTTCGCACATATATGATCTTTTCGATTTTGCAACAGTTAAGGTGTGAATACACGTTTTTGGTTTCATTATTCGGGGATCTCGGTCATGTTTATACCCACGGTACCTTTTCCCAAGCACCCTTTGAGTTTTGTTTAATTGTCTTGAATTTCCTGCGGTTGCTTCTTCTTTCCTGCCTTCAACATAATTTTCTAAATTACTGCTACTAGATGGACTATCTTCACTACTTTCTTCATCGTTTTCACTTTCCCTATAACTTTTATCTTTATCATCATCTTCCACATCTGATTGTATTTCTTCTTCACTATTCACGTTATCTACTGTAGCCTGATTTTGTTTTTCGTTCAAGTTAATGCTAATGTCTTTTTGTGTAAGGTCTTTATTGTTCTGAAAGTCTTCAAGAACAACAGGGTTTTCAAAAGGTACAGATATGACGTTTTCGACGGGTATGGGCGTGGAGTCATCAAGAGGAATTGATAATATAGAGTTATCTAGATTTATAGCTGTAGTATCATTAAGAGGCGTAAAGATGGTTATAGGAGTTGGAAGTTCTTGAATGTTAAATGTTTGAATAATAATATTTTCTTCAAATAATGTATTATTTGGAAATAGGGTTTCAACATCATGCGCCTGTTCAACATTGGATTGGACAATAGTGTTATTTGCGTTACTAATGTTAATATTATTATTATCCATGTTAGTATACTTTTTTTCAGTAGGGTTCATTAGGAGATTTTCATGGTTATTTTGTGTCATATTTTGTGCTAAAAGCAATATTTTTCTTGTTCTTGTATTCTCCATGACAGAAACTATAATAAAAAAAATACCCTGGTTATTTAGAAGACTTACTATGAAATATCACAACCCCGCTCAAAGTTTAAATTATGTAGCCTATCTGTAATTTTTTCTTTCTACGATTTACGTCCTTGGAGTTAAGAAAATTGACTAACCCATATAGTACCAAAAGCAAAAAATACTGCTACATTCAAGGTCATGTCAAAACATTAGAATGTGAATTGGGCATAGTTTTTTGATAGGTGACATTCACATCATGATGTTTTGACATGACCTTGAATGTAGCAGTATTTTTTGCTGTTAAGGGTACCCTGTATTTACAAATGGTAACAACAATAGATTTAATATACTTGAGGAATAATAAAATTAAAGACTATACCGGGTACATAATAAATAAACTACGTTTATTTCTTAACCTTAATGAGTAAGTAGTAGTAAAAATATATGCACCAAAGATTGTAGTTAAGGGTTGTTACAATTAATAATAGCTTAGATAAGTACCATACCTTAGAAGAAGAGTCCAGGGATCTGGAAAAATTAAAACACTGTATAAAACTATTATTACTGGGTATTCGCCACTATTTTCCACGACAAAACTTTTGAGCTCTATACTTTCGTGCCCAATATCAACACGAACTGACCTGTTGTTATGTTACAAAAAGCGACATGTGTAAATAAAAACTTAAACTAATGCGCCATTAAATGCGCTATGTGCATCTATACACTTGGCGTGCTTTGAAGGCGCATATTTAGGATTCTGTACGTGTCGCTTTTTAATAAAACTAACCTGAAACTAAAACTAGTAAGAATATCACATGGCCGCTTTTGACGAAACATCCGGCTTAAAGTCATTAATCCTCCGAATATACACTTAACGCATTTTGCACAAAATATGCACATGTCGCATTTTGAAGGCGCAACGACGATACTAAGATTACACAACAAACTACAAAAAATGCCAAATTTCAGTGTGGTCCTATTCCCCTGTGCCGAACACACAATAAAACAGCTAATCTAACTAGACCGATTTTTTAAAAATGTTTTGTAATTTTGATGCTTCATTTATATTAGTAAATTTATTATATAGACAACATCATATAATTGTATAAATAACCTCCCACTTTTTTTGAAGTAGGATAAAAAGGTGATTATACAGGGGGTAATATAGGAAACAGATTTTGTTTATTTTTGGAGACATGTTTATTAATGTATCATGTTCATCATATGCAAGCATGCATCTTAATCTTAATGTTTTGCATTAATAGAATGAGTTTTAACTGACTTAAACAAAGGAGGAAGTTATCAATTCGACCCTTTGTAATTTTGTATGTATGTAATGATGATTTGACCAATTGAGATGAATTTTTGTACATATTGTAAACGTGAAAAAGCAGTCTCTGAGATTTTTTTAGATCATCACGTTTCAGGCTGCCTTGATGACGAAAGATATGTTTTCTCTCGATTCCGTCAATCTGTCTGTTCGCGGCATAACTTAAAAACTACTTACCCGATTAACTCGAAATTTCGGTCAAAAGTTAAGGATGACCTGGGGATAACCTGGAAAAACAAAATGGCGCCCTAGTGAAATGTTAAAAAATATTATGACTAAAAAAGTTCTTATTCAATTTATCTCAAATTTTGTACAAAAATCAAGTATTACGTAGGAATCAACTGGTAAAATTTTGGTACGAATCCAGGATGTGGAAATTTCTCACAGAAGTAGAAGGTCTTACGGTAGAAGATCCCGCGAAAGAAGAACGCTTTTCAGAAGTAGCAAGCTCTGTATTAAAAATACTTTTGGTTACGAGTTGCACTTTGTCATTTAACGCCTTTTTTCGGATGACTTTTCGTTCTTTAGCATCGAAATATCGATAAATCTGGATGTCTGCAAAGGCAATATTTTCCAGCGGCTGCTTTGCAACAGGTGCAATCATAGTACCTAGAGATCAGCTAAAGTATGGATCTATGATATCTGGTCCAAATTACCCAAATAACCCATATATGCCACCATTAGCTTACTGTCAGTGCATTTATTTCGATTTCGTCTATAGGTTGACTTATTTGCTGTTGTCTGTAAATTTTCTCACGGTTTCTATATTTTGTTTCTAAGAACTATTTCTGAAATAATTTCTGCGTCAAATAAATTTCAAACATCTGTGGATGATAAGGCCTGATAGTCCTCTAACTATATTATGTGAGTGTCTTCTATTTGTTGATTGATTTCTATCAGTTGAGCTCCATTTGAAATTATCTTTCCCAAAAAATACAGTGGAACATTGTCGACATCTGTAGGAGGCAATTCTTGATCTTCTTCTGGGTATAGAGGAACATTAACATTTCCAACTTCACTGCTTTGGTTAAATTCCATATCTCTGCTTATAGTCGATATACTCATCAGCTACACTCTTCTTCTACAAAAACCTGGGTCTTGGTCGGAGTCATGTTTCTTTAGTTTATCATCCGATGACAGATAAATATCTGAGCCCTTATCTAATATCATTTGTCTGATTTTGAATCCTAAGATATTAATGCGTTTGCGATGACTTATTTTAGATCTTTTTACAACAGCCTGCAAAGTCATATTCATGACAAATATATTCTAATAATTACGTTATGAGAAACAGGTGGACATACATACTTGCCGAAATGCACGTTTTTATTTAATCTCGTATAACCACACACACTCGAAGGCTGCTTAAGCGATACTGAATCAGTGTTGCCAGGTCAAAAATTTTAATTTCTCTAGCAAAATCTCAAAAAATTCCCTAGAATTTCCCTAGATCCTTCAGTTCCGAAATTCCCTAGAATTTCTCTAAAAAAACGGGATTTTCCCTAAAATTTCACAAAAAAGAATTTTGTTGTTTGCTTTATAATTTTTATATAATATTTATGAAATAATTTTGTTGGGACTTTGAATAAAACAGGGAATGATCTAACAAAGACAATGCAGTCTGTATGTTATGTTATGTATTATATTCTTCAATCAAACTAAAATACAGAGTATAATAAAAGATATAGATACAAAAATCTAAATCATAAAATATAAGTATAAACATTTAAATTATGGTTTAAAAATGCGAGAAAACTAAAGCCCAATATTATAGAGCACGCAAGAACAGAATTAATTATTGTAAATATTTTCATTTAGTTTTGCAACTAAATCCTGATCTATTTGAAAGTCAAAGCAATTACTACTTTTTGTGTATGTTTGTGTACATGATGCCACTTAGGGTTTTTGTTGATAGCCGATTTCTAATTTTTGTTTTATTTAAATTGATTTGCGAAAATATCCTTTCCACCGTTGCGCTGGAATGTGGTAAACAAAACAGTTGGAACACAAAATCGCAAATATTTGGATATAGGAATGAGTCGTCACCTGCTTTTAATTTGCTCATTTTTACCCAAAATTCTGAAATATTTCTATCTTGAAATTCACTAAAATGAATGTTTTGTATTTCACGCCACTCTCGATCTACGTCGTTAAGTTTTTCTTGTTTTACCAAATTAGGAAATAGTATGGCCAAAGGTGCAATAGAATTGTGTTTCTTTTGTACAACTGAAGTAGGATCAAGTAAATTTATTTGTTTTAAAATTTTCTGCGACGAATCTTTAAAATTAAACCGTTTGCTAATTTGTAGACAGCCTTCGATAAAAAATTCTAAACATCGTTTCCGAAAGTCTAATAATTCGTCATTATTTAGGTTGTGCATGTTGTTTTGAATTTTCCCCTCCACTATTGCCCCTAGATAAATATTTTCAATTTGTAAGAAGTTACGTGGATTTTGAAATTCAATATTGTCAATAGCGGTTGAATCAATATAGTCCTCTTTCATATAACAACGCAACATGGTTTTCAAAATATTTATCACTCGTGCGTGAAGAATATGTACTTTTACATTTTCCGATTGCATTTCTAGGGTCAAGCTATTAAATAGCGGCAAAGAGAAATCTAAAAATTCTAAATAAAGGCGAAAAGATGGATCTACAAATTTAGTAAGAATATTCTCAGCAGTTGGTAGTTTATCAAGTAAGTGAGCGTTAGTGAAATAAAAAAATAGCGCATTATATTGTTCTAACAATCTTTTTACTACAGCGAGTAGCGATAACCATCTAGTTTGGCTGGGATGTAAAATTTTGTGTGGTTTTATTTCAAGATAATTTTGAAATTCGGTTAAGTCGGACTGTCTTTTGCAGCTGTACTTTAAAAACGAATAAATATCCCTAGCAGTTTCCTCAATGGTAGAGGGTAGTTTTTTGCAAGCATAACTTGCACATAAAGCAAATGAGTGGCCTATGCACTTCATAACGAATAAATTTGGAATGTCTTTTTTTAGCAAAACGGATAAAGAATGGCGCACACCCATCATTACACTTGCTCCATCGGCCGCAAAACCAATCATATTATTTTTATAAGGAATATTATTTTCTGAAAAAAATGTTTGTATACCCGTGTAAAGAGCCTCAGCTGTTGCTGAAGGCACCTGTAATAAGCCTAGAAACAAATCTACAACCTTGTATGTTTCATTGTCAAATGTCCTAGCTACCATTGCCAAATGTTTAATATCCCCTTTATCTGTAGATTCACCCACTATAAGTGAAAATTTGCTTTTACGTAACAAAGTTAATACCTTTTCAAAGTTATATTTTCCGGTTACATTTTTGACAATTGCTGTGGCTTTAGTTCTCCCGCAAGTTACATTTTTGGCAATTTCAGAATCACTATAAATTTCTCTATTTAATTTTGACAGATGATCTAGACAACTAAATGACATATAATGTTGTACTGCAAAAGTAGCTAATCGTATTTCTGCTTCTTTCACTTTTCGCTGAGTGGCTGCTCGTTGCTGCATTGTGGGCATATCAATTAATGTTTATTGTCGACTTATTCCCTTTGCATTGGAAATATGCTTTTTTCCCTTGGAATGCTTTTCAATTTCAGACTTACCGCATAAGAAGTCCTTATTGCAAGCTTTACAATAACAGTAGGTTTCGCCTTTCTTGCTTTTTGTTAGCCATCCTTTAAATGTGATATCTTGCTCCCACTTTGAGTTGTACTTTTGAACATAGCTTCTTTTCCTTTTCCCCAAACTTTGCGGTTCTTCGGCCTCTTCAGAGCTTGATGATGACTGTGGTTTAGAAGACGTTGAACTTGAAGCCATGTTGTTTTATCTACAAAGATATATAATTTTAGTCTAGCAAATATCTAGTTAAATACTCCCGATAGATTCACAAAGTTTTCGAAAATAGGGAAAATTATTTCCGATAAAATAAAAATACATACCTACCTTTTTTAAGTTTCAGCCTATAAGATAATATGTAACTCTAGATGTCTTTAATACTTAATTGATAGGTAACTGTAACTAATAAAGCCAATTGCATCAGCGTACGGATCTTTTACACAACACCCTAATATCGACTAACCAGTGTTGCCACCTCACAATTTTTTTGAGTAATATATTTTTTTGGAAATAGTAATAGATTTAGTGGCTTGAGTAATAATTTTGCCAATAAATATTACTACTACTATTATTGTGATGCATAAACATTTTTCTTAACGTTTACAGTTTTGTAAATGTTAAAAACAGTGTCTCTTACAGTGCTTTCGAATAGCATGAACTAAACTAGAAAACTACTAGAATTAAAATCATGCAAATGAATCAAAAGCGCCAATTAAAACCATCCCTACGGGTCCGTTATACAAACCTTTAAACACAACCGACGGATAATGACAGATCACTGAAAGATCGTGAACTTAAAAAAAATGCCTCGATCTGCGATCTCTTTGGCCAGCACGGCACAAACTTTATTTTAAATCTTATAAATATTTCAATAAAAGAGGTAATGTCTAGTAATGCTGTTTTACGAAAAATTAGACTAGATATTGCAAATAATATATCTTTATTCAGCCCTAGCTTTAGTTTACATTGTTTATTTGAAAAATTAAGATATAAGGAACAAATGTAAATTAGTAATAAATGACTCCTTAAAATTTGTATTGGTGCAACTCACCGTTGGCCACACTCACACTGATTATTGAAACATGATACACATATAACTTACAACATTTATTCAAAATTATGTATACAATATACATACAACAACCCTATCTGGTACATTAGTAAGTATTGCATATCATCAAAGGAACATGTATTATATATATAAATAAACCAGAAATGAGGAACATTTAAGTACAAATCACAAAAATCTAACACTGCACAAAAACTAATAACTAATATAACAAATATTGATATACATCTATGCATTTTCTAATGACACTTCCTCTAAGTTCGCTAATTAATTTTCATTGAAAATGCCAGCCTTCCAATTTCTTTTTAAAAGAGAATCACTAGGTAGCCACTCGTAGCATGTGGTATTTTTAAGTAGCTCTTTGCTTAGCAATAAACTGTTGAAAGTTTCTATATATAACCTATTCCTAGTTTTAGTTTTAATTAAGGTCAATTGAGAAAATACCCTTTCTGCAGCGGCAGAAGAATGTGGTAGTGCCATAATTCCACTAACTAGCTTATTCAAATGAGGAAACATTAACTGATTAGATCCATTTTTTATTAAAGTGATGGTCTTCCCAAACTGCGAATCATTAGGAATTAATTTAATTTTGTCAATTTCTGACAAAAGTCTCCATTCAGTGTCGAGCTCCTCGATATCAGTAACTAATGAAGGGAAATAAACTTCAGCTTCACTTATAGATTGGCAGTGTTCACCACTTATAATTTTCTCTGGTTCAAAATTTGAAATAAAATTGAGACTTTTTGAATCAAAATGAAATCTTTTCTTTATTTCACCACATAATGATATGTAAAAATTAAGCACATTTAGTCTAAAATTATGTAAATCTTCTTTGCTTATTTGACTTGAGGCAATGTTGTTTTGTGCTTTAGCACCTACATATGAAGACTACAGGGGAAGAACGATCTAAGTCACATTTTCATAGTTTCGAGAAAAATCAATTTAAAAGTTTTAAGACTTCTAAAAGAGGTAAGATGAATTAAAAAGATACGTACTATTTTTTTTAATAAAAAATCATAAACATAGGCAACATGTTTTATTATTACAAGTTATAAAAAATAATAGACAGAATTTTAGGAAAAAAAACGTAAAACATTGTTTTTCCACTGTACCGAATAGCGATCCAAGTCCACACACAGCTGTAACCAAAACCCGAAATTACTGAATGACCTGAATTATTGTTTATCGTAATCGCTTACCATATTTTCATCAAATTCATGGGCAATATGGACACCGTTACTGGTATGGCTGGTAAGTTACTCGTGCTGTAAAAGAAATAGCGGAACCATGAGGAAGGAGGAACTAGTTTGACTGATAATGGCTTACCATATCTACATCATTCGCATTGTTATTGTTCCCAGCAGAAGGCAAATTGATGTAGTACTCTTGTGAAGTTTCATCCACAAACTTCCGAAGTTCTTGCAGCTGGTCATACTTCACTTTGGGAATAGGAATCAGTCCTGTGTAGAGTTTATCTGGTGTTTCAGCTTTCCTATGACAAGGATTTAGAGCTCTGACAACGAAAGTAGACATAGCTCCATTGTAACTTTCTCTCGTTTCTAACATGCGTGGATTTTTATGATCTATTATTAGCTCTTTTATTGGCCTGGTTGGAAATGGACAAGTTTTTTTATACATAGGTGTTAAAAATTTTGTCCATGCATGAAAAAACTCTGTTGTACACTCAATGACTTTAAAAGGACTCGGTTTAACTCTAGCATTTTTAAAAACCTCGATCCATTGAGATGGAACTTCAACTCTGGTCTTCTGTTTAATAAGAGCAAAGTCTTTATCGCATTCTAGATAAGAATGCCCTCGAATTGGGAATGTGATTTTTACTTTATGAAATCTACGTTCATTATGCACCAAATGATGTAGGAAGCGAATTATGGTGTAATTTTTATTTTGTCCGGCACATGAGTCACAAAATATTTCCAAAATTGTAACAGTCTCTGGTAGAATATTATAACAAAAATGATAAAGCAAAGACGCAACTTCATCTGCTCCCTTCTTGGCAATGATCTCAGGATATGTATAAAAAACGGCCTCATTGGTTGATAACTGATGAATATTAAAACTAACAAAAGTAAGCTGTCTCTTATAATATACATCATTTGTAGTAATATTGGGGGTGGGAAGATTTTTTGAAAAATCCATAGTAATAGCTTCTATAGACTCATTTTGTCTTGATTGTATTCTAGCATGTCGCTTTCTGTTGTAAAAGGTAGCTGCTTTAAGTTTATGTAACTTATTTTCATTTTCCAATCGAATAATTTGATTTTGTAAATCCAACTTTACCTCATTTTCGGATGTATTCTTCAGTCTCTCTTGTAGTGACTTTAGCTTAACCATGTGTTCGTCACATGAACTACATGTATCGGAACGAGGGAAACCAAAACTAATATTAAAATCCCTAACGAAGATATGTCTATATGATTCATAACTGATTGATGCATTAGGGAACTTATCCTCGTACATCCTGTGCATCTTTTTTAAATTCAACTCTTCAGGAAGATAGATTTTTGAAGACTTTTTTAAGCTATAATGCGACTTCCTACCCTTAAAAGATTTTATGTGGTTACGAACATTTTCAATTAACTTAGAACTCAACTTGTGAGGGCGATTCTTATGCTTTCCTCTCATATCTGCAAGGCTATGCCCGTGTTTTTTTAAATATTCCTTCAAAGTTATGATACGGCGGTTAGTAATCCCGTGTAACGATACGAAAGCTTTTTGACATACCTCAGTTTCTTTAATAACAGCGTCATTTTGCTTAATTCTTACCTTATACGTATACGAATGATCTCTAAGCCTTGCTGTTATCTCATTTTGCCTTGGTCTTCTTCTATGAATATTCTTAGCCCAATTAATCCACATAAATGATTGTTTTGAATATTTCTGCTGTCCAATTTATTAAAATGTTGTATAATTTTCTGCCTCTGTTCAGCTGATATAACCTCAAAACAACGAAATTTTTTACATCCACATGGTTTACCGGTTTCGTACGTATGGTTTCTCATACATTTTGCCGCATCACTCACACGTCCATGTTTTTGTTTTTTTTTTACTAGTTTTCAAAACACTCAAAGGCACATCACTGTCACTACTACTACTTTTTTCCGACATTCTACCAGCGATCTAACAAAAAACACATCGAACAGTAATTTCCTTACGACGGCTGATTGTTTACTAAGATGCTAAACGAATTTCAAACGTTTTCAGTGGGCACGTATTGGACTTGGATCGTTGTTCCCAAAAGTCGCGGGGACTTAGATCGTTATTCCAAAGTATACCATATTTTTATCGCTGATTTTAGGGGACTAGGATCGGTATTCCGATCAATATTATATGGCCTCTAAAAGTACAAGGGAAAAGGCGTCGAAATGATGCAAAATCTGATATTTTAAAATTTTGGACTTAGATCGTTCTTCCCCTGTAGTCTTCATATACATCTTCCAATTTTAAAAATAAATCGGGATTCGACGGTTCAATGCTGCTCAGAGACTTTTGATCAAGAACTGACTTTTTTAAAAATGATTTTAAAATGGTTTTGTATAATAATTTTAGTCGGGGAATCAATGAAAAAATCTTTGTTTCCTCACTTTGAAATTCCACATTCATATCATTCACTATCTTTAAAATATAGGATAAAAATTGTAAATATATATGGAAAACAGGATTGCTAAATCCCTCTAAAATATTTTTAGCTTTATGAAGAGAATTTGGGTTAGCTCCTTCAGAAATAAAAAAGAGCTTTAAAGGATTCCATTGTTCTAAAATTCTGTTTATAACAGTTTGTAAGGATAGCCATCGAGTGGTACTTAATTTTAAAATTCTATGTTTGATACATTCTGTAAAGTTTTGAAATTCCTCTAGGTCTTTTATTCTTTTTGCGCTATTACAGAAATAATTACATATATCACGAACAAATTCCTCAACACTTCTTGGTAGATATTCAGCAGCTTTTGAACTGCATGTATGAAAACTATGGCAAACACAACCAAGAACAAATAAATTTTGATTGAGGTCTTTTAATTTAGCCTGGACAACATTAAACTGGCCCATCATTACAGCAGCATGGTCGGCAGCAAAACCAATACAATTTGTTAATGGTATGTTGTTTTGTATTAATAACTCCCTTACTGAATTTGCTAGGTCTTCTGCCGTTGAAGATTTAACTTCTAACAAGCTTAAGAATTTGTCCGCAACAACACAATTATTTTTGCAATAGCGAGCTACGACTGCCAAGGATTTGGCAACAGAAACATCGGTGGTTTCATCTATTATAAGAGAAAAAGGATATTTTTTTAAGTCGTTAACAATAATTGAAAAACTTTCTGCTTTCATGATATTAACAATGATGCCCGTTGTTTTTGTTCTGCCTCCGGAAAGACCCCTTGCTATAGTGGAATCAGGGAAAATGGATTTCAAGAGAGGTGTTAGATGGTCCATTGTCCTCATAGGTAGGTTGTGTTCCACTATAAATGCTGATAATTTTGTTTCAGCTATTTTGATTTTTTTATCTAATAATAGTTTTTCTTTGTCGATAAAAATATTATCGAGTTTAACACTTCTTCGACTTGCGGCATGTTTTATTTTGTGTCTTTGGCTATCATTATGTCGTTGCAGATGAGTTACACCACCTTTTAAAAAGATATTACATGCTTGACAATGTGGCTTATTATCTTTTTTTAATAACCAATCAAATTTTCGGTCCCACTGGGAAGAATATTTCTGTGTATACTTCTTTTTTTTTGGTAGAGTTAAAGTTAAAGTAGTGGCATCATTACTATTTTCGTCACTAGAAGAGGAAGATTCCCTGGAAAAAGTTGTAGCTAGAAAATGTTTCTTTATTTGACTGTAAGGTACACCGGGGTAAGTGGAACCGCATAATTAATCATAAATTTATGATAATTTATTTTGGACATTATTGCACGAATCATATTCATTTTTTTTTTGTAACTAGACAGAGGTATTAGGTATTAAAATATGTTATGGTTATTTCAGAACATTTACAAAAATTTGGTATAATGGACTCAAAAAAAAAAATTCGAATGTGGTTCCACTTTCCCACTGTTGTGGGGTAAGTGTAAACTATCTCAATTTTATATATTAGATGCCAAAGAAAAACGAGTGGGCAAGTGGAAATAAAAAGCAAATCTTTATTTGTCAAAAAAAAAATACAGCTGAAATTAAAATTTTTTTCTAACAAATATTTAAACCATCGAAAGAAATGTCAAACCTAAATTTTCCCCTTTGTTCAAGTGTAGGATTGGGCAAATACATGTGAATTTCATGTGGATTAATTACTGACTGGTCGTCTTCATCAGGCCAATGAAACGTTGATGTTAAACGTATGTTTCTGGCAAATTTTACTTCGAGACATGGTTCTTTTGAGATAATTTGAGCAACATAAAATTTATAAGATTTTTTAGTAGGCAATTTCACTATTATCCAGTTACCAACTTCGGCTGTTGTTATGTCTTTAGTAACATTATGCATAAAAGATGTCTCCTTTTCAATTTCTCTGAATTCCTCTTCTAAATCAAAATCTTCAGATGAATCACTTTTAAAAGATTCATTCTCACTATCCACGTCATTTATGTCACTATTCTTTTCTTTTTGCGAATCGTTTCCTTTTTCTAGTTTTTTAGGTCTTACAGATTTCTTACTTTTGTTCTTTTCTATTTCTTTTAGTTTCTGAATAGCCTCAGAAGATGTAATAACTTCTGCTCCACTGCATATTTTTTTTCTTCCGGTTTTGGATTGGGGTGCCTGTTTTACGTGTTCTAGAAGCAACGACTCAAATGATCTTTTTTGTGTAATCGGCATAGACGGAGTGATTATATCAGCTGCTGTGTTAGGTTGAGAAATTGATACATTATCAACTTCTACAAGGGAAGCAATCCTACTCTCATTTAATGATTTTGAAGAGTATTCTGAAATATTTTGACCATATAATACTGATTTGGATGTAGATGCAACTGGTTCGATATTGCTAACGTGAAGATTTTCATTTGTTGGCAGAATAGAATCGGGCATTGGCTCAGGGGTGGCAGTATTTTGCAGAAGACCCCATCGTCGAAATGCATCTGGTTCATATTTTTCTTCTGGGATGATGTTATTATTATATGGATATATGCCAGCTTTTGCAAATCCATTAATTATAATCTTTGTGTCTAATCGCTGCCAGATTTTTGAAATGATTGCACAAAACATACTTTTTGGCAATTTTTTGCCATAGTTTTTTCTTTGCCATTTAATTAAGTCTTCATCCCATAATAATTTTAGCGGCCTAAATACACTTAAGTCCATGGGTTGTAAGACGTGACTTGAATGAGGAGGTAACTTGATAATAACCACGCCATTTTCTTTTGCTTTTTCTACAACTGTAATCGAAACATGTGAACTGTGTCCATCGTAAATTAGAACAATTGGTCTCTCGAGGCCTACGCTTTTTAAAAAATTGTTTTCAAAGTAATGTTCAAAAGTACCCGCCTCCATCCAGCCATTTTTTGTAGTAGAATATGTCATGCCAGGAAATTCTTCTTCTTTATTTGGAATCCAAGAGTCCCACAAATTTTTGCCCTTAAATACAACATGAGGCGGCAACTTTTCTCCTACTGCATTTGCTCCCATTAGGACTGTTATATTTTCTCGCCCAGGTCCACTAGTAGTTCTATGAGCAACAGTGCCTTTTTCTCCAACAACTTTAATCCGGGAGGGGTCGAGACAGAAACTGGTCTCGTTGATATTAAATATCTGAGATGGTAATAAATCTTTAATTTCTTTTTTTAAAATTTTAAAATACTCAGAAATTATAAAAGGATCCAAGCTTCTCTTCCTTGCAACTTCCACGCTTTGTGGTTTTTTTTGGCTCAAATTAAAATCTCTTTTAAATCTTCTGAAGTAATCGTCCCCGGGTACACCATTTTTGAATGTGGTGGGTATATTATTTTCCCTAACATATTGTCCGATTAGTTCCAGTACTTCTTTTTTGGATAGGCCAAACCCCCATTTTTCCATGGTTTTTATGTTGCTAGCAATATTGTTTTCTACTTCAAAGGGCAGAGCTGGTGGCCTACCCATTGTTTTACTTTTTACTCCACGTTGTCCAGCTTTATGTTTGAATATAGTGGCTTTCGGAATATTATATAATTTAGATGCTCTACACAATGATAAACTACCACTTTTAACGGCATCTACTGCGGCTTTAAGAGCTTCTTTTGTATATGATGGCAAAGGTTTCGTACGGTTGTAATTTCGGACCATTTTCTACAATTAAAAAGAAAAATAGCATTAATGGGGTAAGTGGAATCTATCGGGGCAAGGGGAACCATTCAGGTTCCACTTGCCCCTGTCTGGTAATTTCCACTTGCCCCACACGTTATAATATGGGGGTAAGTGTAAACAAGACAGTTTGTCTTAACTAACTAACACATACACAGTATTAAAACATGTTAAAGTCAACTAGAAAGTATCCTTACCTCGTTAAAGCAAAGACAGTTCTTCAAACATCCATTGAACACACTAACCAAAACAACCCATGCACAAATTTAACATACGATTAAACTTGACGCCTGACAGCAGTAATGACACACAAGTGAAAACGCCGGCGGGCGGCGAGAAACGATTTCGTACAGTTCCAGACTTTAGTAGGTGCTAGTCTTAATAGGTGGCGGCACCAATACTACAGACGGAGTGCATTTAATAACGAGTGGTTCCACTTTCCCCATATTTCCACTTACCCCGGTGTACCTTATACTTATACCTTTCCATGACTATAATTAGTTTTTACATTCGGCAACTTGAGCTTGGAATAAACTTGGTTAAAAACTTAAAACTAAAAAGGTGATACATCTACCTTTTTTTTTAGAGCGTATTGACATTGACAATTGACATTAATGATTAATGACATTACTATGACTATATAACCGCACTGGCTCACTACCGCCGCGGCGGATCTTTACAATAAGTTATTTGACCGACGGGCATGCAAGTAGAGATGAGCTAAATGCACGGACATGGACGTCAAGAAAATATATCACGTCCATGGTTAAATGAAAACGCTCTGAAAAATAATATTAAATAATTAAGTAATAGTAATGAATTTTGGCGAGTGAGTAATAGGGTAATAATTTAACATGAAAAGTAATGAATCTATTACTATAGTAATGACGGTGGCAACACTGCGACTAACGCCTCAACTAACGCCTAACGTAGCATCGAGTCGAAAACAACAGACACATTCACATAAACATAAAATAAACTAAAACTCAGTATTTCCCAGAAACCTGAAACTCTCTCGGTACCGGTATTTCTCCGAAACCATTTATGTCGACTTTCAATTACAAAAATCGGGGAATTACAGAACTTACAACATCCCATTAAAAGGAATCTACGGTAACTAATCCATTCTGTAAACAAAACTTTCGTGTGGTTATCATAGATGGCAGCATCTTAAAGGTAAATAGGTAAATGTACAGTGGCACAGAAAAACATAAATTTAAACAGTGGCTTAATATATTATATTAAGCGACTGTAGGTAAAATTATAAATGCATGATTATTGATTATTTACTTGTGTTTAAAAAACGAACTATTGGCATTGATTTAAGTAAAGTGAATGAAGCTTTTACCTCAAAAATTATTCAAACAAGGTTTTCAAAAAATTCCCTAAATTACTAAAAAATTCCCTTTTTCCCTACAGGTTCAATTTTTTCCCTAGATATAGGGAAATTTCCCTGCCAATGGCAACACTGTACTGAATATGAAGAGACGTGGAAGTAGTGATGTTAGAGACCGACCCAAATTTCCTGGTACAGATGTCGCTAAAAGCTGGTATTTTAAATAAAAAACTGATTCCTATGGTTTCTGGGTTGCCATATTTTTTTTTGTCGAGATAAAGTTAGTGATATCACAAAATAATTATAAATACCGTCATCGTACCAGACCATGATTGCATTATTATTCTCGTATCAAATATTACAAATCCTTCACCAAATAACAGATATTTTGCTAATGTAAAAATGTAGAATATCACACCTTTAAGCCAACAATAATATAATACTGGAAATTATTACACTTTGAGAAATAATAAATGTAACACACAATTGTATAAACGATTATTAAACAAAAGGCAAGTCAACTCACGCTCGTTTTACTTCTATTTTTCCTGTTATCATTTTAGTGCGCGGAAATAAATGTGGTAGGGTAAATTAGCCAGTGGTCGGACAGTTAGGAAAAACTGAGTTTAAATTGTTGATTAAAATTTATTTATTGATGTAATGGAATTGAAATCTTGTGAAATAGATAGTGTAGATATTGGGCTTAATGTTAAATATAAGACTTTTTTACATAAACTTACTCATGATTTTAATTATTTTTTTAAGTGATATAGGTGCTGTTTTATCAGTAGTCGGACAGTGTTTGCCGATGGCCGGCCAGGCAGTTACCATTAGTCGGACGCCTTGTGATTGGCTGATTCTGCACAGTCCCGTATTTAATATGTATCTACTAAAATTTTAATGCAAATTTATTCTTGAACTTTAAGCTTTTTTTTTGTTTTATGTATCGACAAAGACATATTTTAATCATACTTATAATTAATAAATAAGATGACTGAGGAAAAATAATTTTAACTTTAATACCTATCTAATAGAAACAACAAAAACCTATTGCTACTGCGCTACAAAAGCAAAACATATGAGAAGTCAACAAACAAAACATAAAAATATTTGTTAACAGCAGATAAAACTTGACTAAAAAAATCAAATAAAAATGTTAACTAGAAACAACAAAATAAAAAACTTTACTAATACTACGTATAAATTGTTTGGTAGAATTAGGAATCATATAAACAAATAAACAACTAACTGCCTACTCATCATTACAAAATTTACATTTGAAATCTAAGTTAGATACTT
Organism: Kuschelorhynchus macadamiae; assembly: GCA_030620095.1. NCBI lineage: Eukaryota > Metazoa > Arthropoda > Insecta > Coleoptera > Curculionidae > Kuschelorhynchus > Kuschelorhynchus macadamiae. The sequence continues at coordinate 762,449 of JAUTXW010002816.1, read as the reverse complement.
CCCTATAAGAAAGTCCTGAAAATTCTGTGCATCCTAAATGAAACCAGCGGATACATGAATCACAACCTACATTTTTTTCCACTTCTATTTCGGTGTCACTTTCAAGTTCGTCCGCGCATTCTCCACACGTTTGCTTTGGTACATTTTTGTTTTGCTTTGGGTTTTCTGGATTACTATCATTGGCTTCAGATTCTTTATCCATTAAGGAAGGCTCTCCTACCTCTTGGTCCTCTTGATTACCAGCATTCTTGTTACTTAAGGTTCTTGATTTATCTGTTTTACTTTGTTTTTTCTTTATTCCCTCTATTTTCCTAATTTTTTTGGCATTCTCTTTTTCCTCCTTGTCTTTCAATTTATTTTCGTAATACTTTCGCCAAGCTTCGGAAGAAATTGCTGAGGGTAGTTTTTCCCTTTGGCGTTTCTTTGAATTTTTGTTTACAAGTTGAGGATATGAAAGATGCCTTTCAAATGAGGGACTGCAACTGGCGAGCGTTATTGGATTTGATTGGGTTTGAACATTAGAATTTAAAATTGAACTCTCAATATTGTTTTTATTTTTTCCATCAGTTATCACATCCTTTATTTTTCGATTATGTATCTTTTTAGTAAGTGTTTCTGGTTCAACAATATCTACCTTTTCTTGTATTTGAGCTAAAAATTCTTCATCAGTCCTTTTTATTATTCTTTGGTTATCTGTCTCCTTAGTAAATGTGTCTTGTCCCAAAATATCATTATCTTTTTGTATTAGAGCTAAGCATTCTCCACCAGTTCTTACTTGTTTCATTTTTTGGCTCGCTGTGCCCATAGTGAATGTCTCATCTTGCCCCAAAATATCAACCTCTTTTTCTATTACTTCTTGGTTTAACACAGGTTTGTCAGATTTCTCCAATTCGTAGTCAGATATTTCTAAGATTTTTCTCTCTTCTATTTTTTCATTATCATGGAATAAATTATCCATATTTTGGTCTGTTTGGGCTACATTGAGAAGTATGTCTTGTAATATTACAACTTTAGGGCTTTGATCTGGTGCTACTCCAAGAACTTTACTGTTAGCTGTGGCAATATTATCTGTAAAAATGAGATCCATTCCGTCAATTTCTTCTGGAGTAAAAAACGAGTCGCCATTGCCACTACCTTTTTTCAATGATTTTATAAGGGTCAGAATCGTATCCGTAGAGATTCCAAGTTCAGACAGCTTTGGTCTCAGCTTTGTAATAACTTTTTCAATACTTATGATATCGGCTTCTGATATTTCTTCTTGACCCTTTACGTCTGTTTGAATTGCCAAGTTCTCCAAAACATTTTGTACGCACTTTTTATAATTTACCACGTTCGGATTGAATGGGTATAACCCACAGGCTTTAAAACCATTTTTCATGTTGTTTGACATTTTGGGGTGCAGAAGAGCTTTTTCAAATATAGGGCAAAACTCAGTTTTTGTAACTACACGGTTTTCATTTTCTGCCTGCCATTTTCTTACCTCTTCCTGCCAATAGTCTTTTAATGGTTTAAAAACCGCAACGTCGGCTGGTTGTAATAAATGCGTTGCATTTGGAGGCAAAGCATACAAAATTATGCCATTCTCATTACAAAACCTGCTTAATTCAACAGACATATGTGATTGATGACCATCTACTAAAAATAATACAGGTCGCTGAATGCCTTCGTTGTCCAACCATTTGTTAAGTTCATTAGCCACATACTCAAAAACACCTCCGACCTCATCCAACCGCTATCTGACTTTCCAAGTACCCAACCGGGGGGCATACGATCTACTATAATTTTTGGTGGTTTCACATAAGGAAAGATAACTAGTGGAGGGCAAAGTCTGCCATCGGCCGTAAAAGTAATTAACACCGTTAAATTTTCTTTGCTACTTCCAGATTTAACAATATTCAGGTCACGTCCTCTCACACCCAAAACTTTACCACTTTTTGGACACAAGCAAAACCCACTTTCATCGCCGTTTAAAATTCGACTTGGATTTTCCAAGATGTCTGCAGCGTTCGACTTGATTAAAAAAACTTTTAAATCCTCAAACCAAGACCTGATGTATTCTTCTGTTACTTGAGCTCTGTATTTTTCCAAGGACTCGGCGTTTTTTAAGGCTAAATGGGGATGTCGGTTCATAAAACCGTAGAACCAACTCTGACCAGGTCTTCCATTGGTAAACAGCGTTTCCAATTCTTCATCTTTTACTATTTTTTCAACTGTATTAAGTAAAACCTGTTTTTTTATTGGAAATCCGCAAGCGGCTAAGTTTTCAATCCAACTAACTAATTTTTCTTCAATTTCTCCAGTTAAAACAGGATCTGGTCCCATCCGTTTGCAAACGTCGCTCACTTTGCCTTTAATACGGTCCTGCACTGTAGACTTTGGAACCCCGTACTGCCTGCATGTTTCTCGCAATTGTCCCCCTTCTCGGACAGCTTGGACTGCTTTTTCTAACGCATCTCGGTCATATTGATGAAAACTCCCTTTTGCTTTGGGCTTCATGTCTGAAAACAACGAAAAACTCATAACAAAATCTGTCTGCAATCTGCAATGTGACTTCGAAAAAGGACTAGTGTCCGACCTTTCAAACATATTAAATTTAGCATTGACCAGTGGTCGGACACTTTTTATCTCCTTTAACCCGCGTTTGTATTGAGTTTCTGCTGTCCGACCACTAAACACGGTCGAAAACTTGTATTTCATTATATTTAAAACAAAAAAGACAATAGATATTACATTCCAACTAGCAAGAAAAAGACAAAAATAAAAGAGTTACCTTTTCCAGTAGTCGGACACTTGTCCGGCTACTGGTCTTACAACGAAACTGTAGACCAGTTTATCGGACACCCAAATATAACCTTAAAATATTAAAAAATACCCTTTTTTGCTATTTAAAATAAAAATATAGACTACACTACATACGCTTAAGTTATAGGAACTTCATAAAGCAGATACAAAATGTTTTAACTTACCTTAAAACTGTGTCACTTCTATCTTTAAGAGGCAAAAACTGGAGAGCACAAACGTGTCGTCACTTTCCCGCTTTTTTTAACGGTTTCAGGATGACAACTTAGACAAAGAAAATTTTATCGGACCGAGTGGAAGAGTTGGCAGAATCGGGTTTTTATTTATTTAAACCAATACTAAGCCGTGTTTTTAACTTATTTCCCAATAAATACGTTTTGTCCGACCACTGGCTAATGTCCGACTACTGGCTAATTCACCCTAGTAGCGTATCAAATATCGAGAAGTTAAATATCGATATTACTTTAGAGAATCTAATGATTCTATTCAAATTATATTAATTAATTTAATTAATGTTAGATAATAATTTGAACAATCCGACTTTTTTTAGTTTCAACTAACCTACGTTATTTTGTGCATAAGGACCTATGCATTTAACAACGCAGGATGTAATAGCGTAACCTGGTACATGGCACGGGATTCTTAAAAATGGTATGCGTACCATCTAATATCTCTGCGCGCAAGTGGCCAAGAAGAAGTGTCTAGCGTGACCAAATTCTACTTTGGTTTCCGCAGGCGCTATTGGTAAAGGTACGTCATTCGGCGCAGAATAAACAAGTTCCGTTAAGTTCGTAAAGTGGCAGGTTCTGTCTGCGGTTGCAAAATTTATATTTTTTTATTTAGTTGTGTTTTAAAAATAGGATTTTTTTGAGGTAATGTAAACAAGTGTATCTATATTAAAAAAGGATTTTTTTAACAAAACCTATACTATTGGGGAGATGTGTCCCGTTAGGTTAGCACCAGGTTCGTCTATAGAACCACTGTTAAAGCTATAATTTGTGCCAAGTGCCAAAGTCAAGAAGGTACTGTGGTGGAACCTCTTCCACTTCCAAATCCTCCAGTGCATGCGGTGTTGCCACAATTAATAAGTAAACTCTCGTTTAGGTCTCACAGACCATTGTTTCCGATTAAGCGTTAAAAAGAAAATTGTATCAACTTAATCAGGAATTTACCCCTTGTGTTGTAAGCGTCTCAGTTACGAAACTAAATAACTTAACATTTGTTCATCCCACTTAATGACAGAAATGGTTAGTAGTATCTTTCTGATACCATTCAATATGCGTAAAAACCAAGTGTTAAATTTTCTTTTTATTCAACTTCAACTGTGCGTGTTTAATACGGACTCTTCGTAAAAAATGATGATGTTGTTTTGCGAGTGCGGCCTACTTACTTCAAGATATTTACAGTTTCGTTTTTTATAGTTTGTATATTAAATAACTTCTTTTAGTTCTATAAATAACAATACAGTGAGATGTTAGCGATTGGCGATTTTGAATATTTTTATCATTGGCGTACATCTTGTTTTTTTTTTTGCTTTCGGTAACTTCGAGGCTAATATTAGTTTCGAATAGCATATAGTTTTGATTTTTACTATAAACCTAAAAATGTTTGTTAAGAAGAGAGAGAGAGACTTTAAATCTCTAATATTACTATAATGAAGTTGTAAAATATTACGGTTTTGGTCACATATTTATCCTACCATTATGCACATTAATCTTCGCTATAGATACATCATAAATAGTTCCATAGAACATACACTGGGGTCTAAAAAACACCGCTATAATTTATGGGTTAATTTTAGTATTATTAGATACATTTTTTTGAGAAATTTGATGATATTTTTATAGCTATAATAAATATCCGTCAAGCCAGCTCCTTGTAGCTTGCAAGAAGGAGCCAGCAACAAAATTTTACAGCGAACCAGATAAACCTTTAACATAATGTAAATATACAATAAAAATAGTTACAGGATGTTTCCAAGGGCAAAAATATCTTCTTTATTGTAATCTAATTGCAACAAAACTTTGCAAACTCTTTCGATAGGGGGTGGCAAACGTTAATGACGTAATAAAAAAATCATTTATTTCTAAAAATGCAATATCTCGTTTATCATTACCTCAAATTGAACGAAATTTTATAGACAGGTGGAATAATATACACGTAATACATGGCCCTTTCATAGGTGGGGTGGCAAACGACAGGGGCGGAGTAAAAAATTAATATATTTTTAAAAATGTAATATTTTTCTTAACTTAACTTGAATTTAAACAAAATTTTGCAGGCAGATGGAATAATATACCCTTAATATATGGTCTTTTCATAGGTGGGGGTGGCAAACGACAGGGGCGGAGTAAAAAATTAATTTATTTTTAAAAATGTAATATTTTTCTTACCTTAACTTGAAATTAAACGAAATTCTGCAGGTAGATGAAGTAATATACCCTTAACCTATGGTCTTTTTTTAGGTGGGGTGGCAAACGACAGGGGCGGAGTAAAAAATTAATATGATTTTAAAAATGTAATATTTTTCTTAACTTAACCTAATTTTAAACGAACTTCTGCAGGCAGATGGAATAATATACCCTTAATATATGACCTTTACCTAGGTGGGGTGGCAAACGACAGGGGCGGAGTAAAAAATTAATATATTTTAAAAAATGTAATATTTTTCTTACTTTAACTTGAAATTAAACGAAATTCTGCAGATAAATGAAGTAATATACTCTTAACCTATGCTCTTTTTTTAGGTGGGTGGCAAACGACAGGGGCGGAGTAAAAAATTAATATATTTTTAAAAATGTAATATTTTTCTTAACTTCACTTGAATTTAAACGGACTTTTACAGGCAGATGAAATAATATACCCTTAATATATGGTCTTTTCCTAGGTGGGGTGGCAAACGACAGGGGCGGAGTAAAAAATTAATTTATTTTTAAAAATGCAATGTCTTTCTTACCTTAACTTGAAATTAAACGAAATTCTGCAGGTAGGTGAAGTAATATACTCTTAACCTATGCTCTTTTTTTAGGTGGGTGGCAAACGACAGGGGCGGAGTAAAAAATTAATTTATTTAAAAAAATGCAATGTCTTTCTTACCTTAACTTGAAATTAAATGAAATTCTGCAGGTAGATGAAGTAATCTACCCTTAACCTATGGTCTTTTTTTAGGTGGGGTGGCAAACGACAGGGGCGGAGTAAAAAATTAATATATTTTTTTTGTAATATTTTTCTTAACTTCGCTTGAATTTAAACGAACTTTTACAGGCAGATGGAATAATATACCCTTAATATATGGTCTTTTCCTAGGTGGGGTGGCAAAGGATAGGGGCGGAGTAAAAAATTAATTTATTTTTAAAAATGCAGTGTCTTTCTTACCTTAACTTGAAATTAAACGAAATTCTGCAGGTAGATGAAGTAATATACTCTTAACCTATGCTCTTTTTTTGGGTGGGTGGCAAAGGACAGGGGCGGAGTAAAAAATTAATTTATTTTTAAAAATGCAATGTCTTTCTTATCTTAACTTGACAATAAACGAAATTCTGCAGGCAGATAGAGTAATATACCCTTAACATATGGTCTTTTTTTAGGTGGGGTGGCAAACGACAGGGGCGGAGTAAAAAATTAATTTATTTTTAAAAATGCAATGTCTTTCTTATCTTAACTTGATAGTAAACGAAAGTCTGCAGGCATATGGAGTAATATACCCTTAACCTGTGGTCTTTTTTTAGGTGGGGTGGCAAAGGACAGGGGCGGAGTAAAAAATTAATATATTTTTAAAAATGTAATATTTTTCTTAACTTAACTTGAATTTAAACAAACTTTTGCAGGCAGATGGAATAATATACCCTTAATATATGGTCTTGTCCTAGGTGGGGTGGCAAACGACAGGGGCGGAGTAAAAAATTAATATATTTTAAAAAATGTAAAATTTTTCTTAACCTAACCTAAATTTAAACGAACTTCTGCAGACAGATGCAATAATGTACCCTTAATATATGGTCTTTTCCTAGGTGGGGTGGCAAACGACAGGGGTGGAGTAAAAAATTAAATTATTTTTAAAAATGCAATATCTTTCTTACCTTAACTTGAAATTAAACGAAATTTTGCAGGTAGATTGAATATTATAACCTTAATATATAGTTTTTTCCTAGGTGGGGTGACAAACGACAGGGGTGGAGTAAAAACCACTTCCAAAAAAATTGTCCAGGCTTTTTGTTAATCAAGTGGCTTTAATTTTGACTTAGATGTACAATATTTCACAAAGGTATACAGAATTTTCCAAAAGAACGAAAAACACTGCTAAGAATTTTTTTTTGGTCCATGTTTATTTGTGTTTTCTGTTTGTTGTCCTTGCAATCTTTTATATGTTTTCAGTTAAGTAAAGTGAGATATTTCAAGGTATTGTTCCGAATGTTATTTAGCCTGGCCCATTTTTAATAACATAAAAAAACATTTTTGTAGAACTCAGCTAGTTTGCTTTTGCCACCACCTATCGGTTCAATGGACAAATCAGTTAAAGCAGAAGGACTGTAATAAATAATATACAATTTTAAATGTAAAAAAATAATTTTAATATAAAAGTTAACAAAAACAAATCTGTTTGTTACAGTTTAACACAAGAACGTAATAACGAGAAATAGTTTTTATAACAAATCATAATAAATAGTTTTTTTATTTATTTTGGTAGGTACTTATAAAGAGAAATTAAAATAATATAGTTAATCATAATAAGTTTCTTTTAATAGTTAATAAAATAAAAACGAATTGCTTTATGTTACATTTCACATAGAAATTGAACTAAAGTAATACATGCAGATAACAACAAATAGTTCTTTTTAATAATCAACAAAAAAAAACAACCGTCCTATGTTACCATTCATATTTACAGAGGAATTAAAACTTAAATAACATTGACAGAAAAATTAATTCCTATTAAACAAAACAAAAACCAACCGATTTATGTTAAATTTTATATTTACACAGGAACTAAGTAAACTAAAAATAATGTTCATCATAATAAAAAGCTGTAAGTCGCGGTATGCTACATTTTATATTTACACAGGAACTAAAATAATATACAGTACAGGGTTAAACAAAGTTTAAAAAGATGCAACTCCAAATATCACATGTCTAATATTCTATTTATCTATTTACTGATGGGTATCAAACTTTTTTGACAATTGATAGGAGCATTTCAGTATGACACTGATCGTATCAATAGGATAAGTGTTAATATTCTTACAAATGCAGCTAATAATTTACCAATATTAGTATGATTGTTTAAAGCCGTCTACCAAGAAAAAACTAACGTTTTGATATTAAATGATTATAAATTTGACACAATAAAAACCACAAATAATAGTACGAGGCACCCAACATAAAATTAAAAAGAAGTTTTTGTTCATGGTGAACAGAAAAATAAGCTTGACCACAAATAAACATTATTTTGAGTGCCTACGGGACATATCTTTTTTGAACTTTTTAAACCTCCACTACAGAAACTTAGCTTTGCAAATCATTTATTTTGGAAAAATTAGAAGCACTTATGATTAATAATACAAAAACACTGTATAATTAAAATAATCAGAAAGTTTTTTTTTTGTGACGATGGGGAATGCTTTTACGCACGAATTCCCTTCCAGTAGAAGGGAAGACAGTGTGGGACTCGTTGCTCTGACAGGTTTCCACCTGTCGGAGTCAACAATACCCACTAAACCCCAACGGGCCCCCATCAGATGGACTATCATTGGGCTAGCCAAGGATCCTTCGATGGGGTTGATGCCGTCCTTTCGGGAGAAACTCCTATGAAGGACATGGTCCTCGCTGTCGTAGGGGGGGGGGAAGTCCTCACTTGGCAGGATGTTTTTGCCACCTCTCGATACTTGTCATCTGAAATAAAAAAATATTATTAGTAGAGAAAGTGTCGTCATACCAGGGGGGGATATTTCTCTGTTGTCCTCCTTTCTTCTGTCCGGTTTGCCGCTGCCTACGTCCTACTGTCCCGTGGTCCAGTCTGCCGTTGTCAGTGTCCCTCCGTCAGTGTGCCTGGTGGTCTTCGAGTTTTTGGTCCTCTTCTGTGCCCTCAGCGACACTGCTGTTCCGTGATCCGGCAGTGTTGAGGCTGAGGTGGGGTGTTCTTTTACCTCAGGTTCAACTGCGGCTCACGCCGGAGACAGTTGAGGTACCTGGGATCCTCTTCTTTTACCTCAGGTTCAGCTGCAACTCACGCCGAAGCCAGCTGAGGTACCTGGGAATCCTCTTCTTAGAACTTGATGGCCACTTGTTGATACTCTACCAGGTCTCATAGGTTTTCGTTGGGGTGATTTTCTGCTACCCTGAAGGCTCGGGTAGCCTTTTGCCGCATGAAGTCTTCGATAGGTGTCCATTGAAGATCACGCTGCAGGTCCTCATTCCTGATAAACCATGGGGCGTTAGCTGCCATCCTAATGAGTTTGTTTTCTGTCCTCTTTAGCTTCATAAGGTGGGATTTAGAAGCATATCCGAAGGATGTGGAGCCATATGAGAGGTGGCTCCTAGCTACTGTTTGGATCAGTAGTAGCTTGGTCCTCAGTCCCATTTCACTTTTCCGAAGAGCAGTGGATAAAGTTTACCCATCGCTAGTCTGGTTTTTTTCCTCGCTGCGTTGATATGGTTATTCCATGTCAAGCTTCTATCCATGGTCATCTCTAGGTACTTGGCCTCGTGTGACCAAGGGATGTCGACATCTCCAACTCGGATTCTAGCTCTTGGAGCCAGTCTCCTACGTTGGAATAGGATTGCTTGGGACTTCTGGGGGTTGATCTTAACCTTCCATTTGACACACCAGTCATGAAGGTTATCAATGTCCTCTTGCAGTCGTCTGTCCATTATCCGGGTGCTTCTGCTTTGGTGTAGGATGGCCGTGTCCTCAGCGTAAAGTGCCATTAAGCCCTCATCTCCGATTGGGACATCGTGAGAGAAGATGGAGTATAAGACGGGTCCCAGCACAGACCCTTGTGGTACTCCAGCTACTAGTCCTCTTGGAGCTGAATGATAGTCATTACCTTGACTGTGAATGATCTGTCATTTAGGTAGCTCCTGATAAGCTTTATGTTTCTTCTCTCGTATCACCGACATTTTGTGGATCAGGCCTTGCTGCCACATTCTGTCGAAAGCTCTTTCGATGTCCAGGAAAACTGCTCCTGTGGCCTCTCTGTTGTTGAATCCTTTGGTGATATACTCTGTGGTTCTGAGTACCTGCTGCTCAGATGAGTGCCCTGCCCTGAAACCGAATTGTTCATCTGGAATGGCATCTAGTTCTTGGGACTCATCTTTTAGTCTTCTAGCTATAGCTCATTCAGCTACTTTGCTTAAAGCAGGGAGTAGACTGATGGGCCTGTAGTTGTGTGGTAATGTCCTGTCTTTTCCTGGTTTTTCAATGACGATGACTTCTGCCTTTTTCCATGTGCTGGGGAAGTGGTATGTTCTTATGATGGAGTTTATGAAGTTGGCCATCGCACTGTATCCTTTCTTGGGGAAGTATTTCAGCATCTTGTTGGTGATGCCGTCGGCTCCAGGGGCTTTCTTGACCTTCAGTTTCCTGATAATGTCTCGAACTTCCCCGGGTGAGACAGGATGTGGATTTTGTTGAGGTAAAATCCAAGCATCTGAGTCGTGGACCTCTTCAGTGAGCTCTTCGTCTTCCTCTGGGTGTTGGTTTAGCTGACCTTGTTGGATTATGGCATCCGCTAAGGCTTCAGCTTTGTCCTCGTCGGCGTAGATTTGGCCATTTACACCTTGGAGTGGAGGGATAGGACGTTTGTCCATTCGAAGAGCACGTTGCATCTGCCAGGCTGTCACTTGTTGTTCCGGTGTTCTTGTAACCGGTTTCTCAAATTTTGAGAGTGTCGGTTTAGAGCAGTCCTGTCCTTTTCCTCGTGGGATCTGGCGTAGATCCTGCGGAGGCGTCTGTTGGTCCTAATCTCATCTCTGAGATTTTCAGGAAGCTCCTCGGTTTGTCGATGCCTGATTATGTCATTCAGGTATTCAGGATGGCTGTTTCTAGACGTCTTACGGCCTCATCTAGTCCCTGAGGAGCGCGGATCTCAGGGATTTCGATTGCAGCTTTCAGTTGTCTTTGATAGGCCTTCCAGTCGGTCGTCTTCTTGGTGTGGCGATTTACTCTGTTGAGGTTTACTCCTAATTGCAGGAGTACCGGGTTGTGGTCGGATGTACCCTCATTCAGAGTGTTTATGTCCAGCTCTTCCCTGATGTTTTTCAGGAGTGCTATATCCAACACGGTTGGCCTCCCGTTTCCACTGGGGAGGTGTGTTGGTTGTTCTGGTCCTATTATGGCGAGTCTATGGTCCTCGCATAGTCTGGATAGTTTGCGACCATTTGAGTTGGTATGGGTGCAATGCCATTCTTCGGATTTGCAGTTGAAGTCACCAATGATAATTTTGGCTCTTCGTCCTCTGGCTAGATGCTCGATGTACTCATCCAACAGCTCCTGTGTTGGGGCGCGATACGCAGAGGTAATTTTGATCGGTACTCTACGCGTGTAGACCTCTATGGAGATGGCGTCTAGTTCCACGTCCTCAACCCCCAGGAAGGAATGTGGAACGCCTTTTCTAACCAGGATCGCAACTCCTCTCATGGCTCGGTGACCAGGAGGTTCGTATCTGTAGATGTGATATCCTGGGAAGGTCATTCTTATTTCAGCTGTTAGTTTAGTCTCCTGTATTGCTAGAACATCGGGGCAATGTTCTTCCAGGAGTTCCAGGACGTCAGTTTTCCTGGCCGTTAGACCGCAGGTGTTCCAGGAAATGAGTTTAAAGGTTTCATTTTGTTGTTCTGGCATTGCTTATTTTAGTCTACGGAGCTGTTCCTCCACAGCCTTTGTTATTGTGGGAATTATGGTTTCCACAATAGAGGGCATCATTCCGGTGACGGCTTGCAGGATTGCAGCTTGGAGGTCAAGAGGAGGGGAGCTCTCCTTCTTTTCCTTTGGGGGATTAGTGGTAGTTTTGGCCACTTCCGTATAGGTGGCTTTAGTTGCAGGTTTTGTGGCTGCAGGCTTCATTGTGTTTTTGAAGTTGGCCCATGGGGCTACAGGTGCCTTTTTAGGGGCAGGATATTTCGGGCAGCCCTTGTAACTGGCCGGATGTCCTTTTTGATTGCAGTTAGCACAAACTGCATTTTTGGAGCCATCTTCCTCTTTTTCCGGGAGTCGGCATGCGTCCGATCTGTGTAGTACTGCACATTTAACGCACTTATCTGGGTAGGTGCATAGCGATTGTGTGTGTCCGAATCGCTGGCACTTGAAGCACTGTTTTACAGTGCCGTCCTTTTTCTTATTATCCACTTTGACCACCCGGTCAAAGAGGGTGCTTATTTTCATTATTTGGTTGTTCGTGGTTTTAACCAGGAATAATGGCATGGGTTTCTTTGTAATCCTTGAAGTCATTCTGACTACGCTAGCATCAGTAACGCCGAGTTCGTGTAGTTCTTGAGCTATATCCTCTACCGGGGTGTTCATGTGTAAGCCGCGGATTACCGCGTGTGTCCTTTTTTCCTCCGGGAGTTGATAGGTGTGGTAAGGGCGATTGGCCTCTTTAAGGTGGTGGGTCAGGGCCCTATGGTCGTTGGCTGTTTTTGGAAAAATTTGGAGCCTCGAGCCGGAGGCCTTTGCTTTGTTGAAGCCTATGTTTGCTCCTTTGATGTTGCGACGGACTTCTGTCCAGGTCCTGTCGTCCTCAATTACTACGGGGGGAATTTTCGGGGTAGGTTCTTGGGACACTACACTTTTGGCGGCTTCAGTTGTTTCCATTGGCACACTGTTTTCACTGTTTTTATTTTTGGGGTTTTCATTATTGGGGATTTCACTGTTTTCACTGTTCTCACCAATGGGGGGGGATTTAACCCTTTTTCTTTTGATTTTGGTTTCGGCAGATGTAGTTGGTAGTTCGCTCTGCGGGGGATGCCGAGTCGTCTTACTTTCTTGTTGTGTAACCAGAAGACTTTCTAATCTATCGAGCCTGCCGGTAAGGCCTCGATTTTCTTCGCGTAGGGTCTTTAGGTTTTCGCTCAGGCGAAAGTTTTCTTCCTTGAATCTTAGGATTTTCTCGGATTTTATTTCCGAAGAAACTTTGCTTTTTGATGATTTACTTGGTTTTATCTTATTTTAGCACTCACTGCACTATTGACCTCACAAGATATTTCCAGTAAAGGAAAATTATCCACTTTTACACTTTCACTGTACGGAGCCGGGTGAACCGAATCGATTCGTACTGTTTCGATGCAAAAAGCGAACTGATCAGAAAGTAAAAACTATACAAGAGTCTGGGGAGTTTATAAGTAGAGGCTCTGAAATAGTTTGACATATTCTTGTAGTCATGGCGCTTGTGTAATATAACTCGTATTTTAGTTTTATCGACAAATATGGTATAAATGATAGTTTTAATGAACATAAAAAAATATATTGAACTTAACTAAGTGCAAAATTTAAGGACTATGTGTATTTTCCGGTTTTTGATCAGAATTAGAATAACATGTAAAAGGAAAATAAAGGCGACCAATGAATTAGTATCATATTTTTTACATTTGAAGAAGTGTGTACAAAGAGGGCAACAATAAGTTGATACTAAGGATGGATCTGCAATTTGAAATGGCCCTTTTAAACATGATAGCATAAACCACCTGTCACAACTATCGCATTGAATCCAATGATCTGTGACATCTAATTCCGAAGTCCCGCAAATAACACACCTTTGCGAAAAGATATCCGATTCTCTCAAAATCATATGTTTTAAACGAACACGCTGATCCTCGGGTTCAACACATGTGTATAAATCCACTACACCGCCCTCTACGAACTTTTCCGCAAACGAAATCACATGGACTCCACAATTCCATGTATCCTTTTGTATTGGATGCGCAATAGTCTTAGCGACCCAATTCCTTTTTGAAGAACCACATTTATTTAGAAAAAAAAAACCATTTGTTCGTTAGTTTCCTTGATTGATGAGCCTGCAGGATCTATAAAATAAAAATTCTTTTGAAGTATATCACATACCCCGAGGCACCAGTGATTTCCATTTCTTAAATATACAAATAAACAAATACCCGCAGATTTATCACATTTCAAATGTTGTTCTAACCTAGAAAATAACATCATCACAGAGTGTTGGGGAATGTAATGTACCTTTTTCTTTCCCTTTTTAATTATAATGTGCATCAGAATATCAAGTACATAATTAGTCAGCCAATTTTGCCCAGATAATGAATCAAAATCTCCGGCTTCCAATTTTTCCCACAGCTTTGCCCCTGAATACCAACCAACTGCATAATTAAAAACCTGAAATTTGTAGTAATCCAAGTCAGAAGGAGTGCCATTTGAATTTTTATCTATTTTTTTATTTTTTTTTTGTTTTTACTGGTTTGATTCAGGATTTTATTTGTTTGATCAAACTAGGTCGCGCCCCTCTTCCTCTTCTTTTTATTCCATTCTTCCACTTCCATTGTCAATATTTTTTCTTCTTCTTTAGTGTTAATAGAAACTTTTCTTCCTCTGGCACATCTCTTCTTATCGATGCCTAGTGTTATTTGTTTGAGTAAACTTAGAACTAGTTCTCTTGCAGATCTGACAAATCTGCTACAGCGGAGGCTTTTTTGGGGCAAAACAATATTCTGTATTTTATTGAAATGATTTTCAACTGGAGCGTTGCTGAATCTGGGTAACGTACCATCAGTTATGATATTTGTCCAGAAAGGAAGGTATGGTATGTACTTTTTTAAAATTAGGTTTACAAGTGTAGGCAGGTAAAATGGATTGGACGCGTCTGTTACAGAAGAAGATCTGTCGGATCTATGCTTTATGTAAATTTTATAAAAATGTTGGTAAAATTTTGATTTTTTATATAACGTTGAGATATCGGAAGAGGTTGAGGGGAATTCGGTGTTTTGAGGCTCATTGTAGAAACTTTCACTTTCCTCACAATTATAAGACATTTTTTTGGCAATATCTAGTATCGTATGGCTTTTTACTGGATCGGTTGTTAAAATAACCATATTTTTGAACCATTTTTCGATACGTTCCATTTTCGACACACTAAACACGGAGGCAATAGATGTTTTAAAAAAATGTTTTTTTGTTTTGTTTTGTTCAAAAATTTTATTAATATCAGTTATTATTATTTTCAAGAAATGACAGACGCATATTTTCAAAATACAATTAACTTTTATTTTGTTTCCCTGCAAATTATCATAGCAGATATTTACGTACTGACTCAAGTCATCCCTTCTATTCCAGGTATAATTTACAGCGTTTATTATGGCAAAACTAAAGTCTGTAACGATTGTCGAAAACACGGGCCATTTTATTTTATTGCTAATGCAATATGCCGGAAATGAATATAACCAATTGCCGATGGAATAGGCGTCGTGACTGGAACTTATCAATTCTAGTATAGAAAAAATTGTTTCACTTTTTTTTTTGCCATACCACACCAGCATAGTATAATACTCTTTTTATCGATTTACTGTGTGGTGGTAAGTGAACAACTTGTCCCGTTGCATCTAAATACAATACTATTTTCGTCGTTTTGAATTAATTTTAATAGCTCGAGTTGTTCCGTACTAAACATATATACAGTTAGCGGTTCAAACACACGGTATATATATATGGATTTTCTCGGGCCATTAAAATTAAATCAAACACTTCATCTTAATGACGGTCCAACCCCGACATTTCTTCATGTCGGATTTGCCTGTAAACATTATCAGATTTAATGTCTCTAAGATTTCCATGCGATATTTGGAGTTGTGGAGTCGATGATATTATCGACAGGCGCTTCATAAAAGGAGTTGAAGTTCTTAAATCATCTCCAAGCAGCTGACGTTCGGTTTTCCTCACATAAGTACTTCTTTTTGAATTAGGCGAGTGATTATAATGAAGTGATGAACTCCGTACTTCAGATCTAATGTATTCACTAAAGTTGCCAAAAAATATTTTAATGACAAAAGTTTTACAGTTCTTGTGTGCACAGTACGCATAAATAGTGAACACGCTAGCTTTCCTATTTGACGACGTTTTTTTAAAATAAATTACACAAATATTATTCACTTCTTCAAATTTACGTTTTATTGTTAAATAATAGTCATTTAACTTTTTGTTCTGCACAATATTGCCAAATTCCTCTTTGGGATAAAATGTTCCTTCTAGGAAGGTACAATTGTCAAATTTGATTGAAGTTCGAATTAAGGATGTATTATTCTTTCCTTTGGCAAAACAACATTACTATTAGACATTTTATTGTATAATTTGACAATTGTACTGCTTTTTTGAGGATAGGTAGTGATATTGGAAGAGGATTCCTTTGGCGAATACGTTAAATCGATGTTATGAATATTTCGATTTGGCGGAGAGTGAAGCGGTAAGTTTGGTAAATTGTATTTTTGAAAAGATGGAGGTGTTGAGAATTGCGAGTAGACAGGAAATAATTCTTGAGGCTGCTGAGGTGAAGATGGAAGTGAGTTAATAAGAGAATTTGGCTCAGATGCTTCAGAAAGCGGAGGTGGAGAAGTCGAGTGAACGGAAGAAATTGACCAAGATTTTTGTGGAGATCTAGGCGTAGAATAGAGTAAATGGAAGAATTTGACGAATATTTAGTCAATCGTGGAGGCGGGGAAGGAGGTGAGTAAATGGGAGATGTTGACCGAGATGTTTTGAAAGATAGTGTGGGAGAAGGAAGTGAGTAAATGGGTGAATTTGACGAAGAATTTTGAAATTTCTGCATCACAGGGGAAGAAGGAAAGATATGCTCAGATGGACTTGGGTAATTTTCTTGTGACGAAAACTGAAAAGGTGCGACTGGCGACGGTGATGGCAAGTGTATACAGTCGCAGTGTTCTTCTAAACTTGGCATTTGTTTGGCGACTGCTGTTTTATTTTTATTTATTTCTTTTTAAATGGCGACATATGTTGTGTCGAAATTTCTTATCGGTTTTGCTAAATAGTACCATCGAGCTTTGTTGTATTATATTGTCGCTTGGTCTTAAGGCAGTGAAAAACGGTAGTGACTCATTTGGTTCTAGTTCCTTCAGAATGGTAACCAGCTTTTCAATGTCGAAAGTTATTCTCCGTGGCATCTGAAAATAATTTAAATATATAACAAGCAGTTTTCGAAATGTCAATCTGAAGAGTAATTTGGATCAAGAATATTCTGGTTCTTCATCTAAATAAATACAAATTGAATTGAAATTTTAAAAAATGGTAAATTGGCTTACTTAGAACTTTCCTCGTTATAAATCTATTCTTTACGACGGTAGCATTTTACAGATTGGGTTAGGCCCTTATTGAACCGTCAGTGAAGATGTGTTTAGCGTTTGAAATTGTGTTTACATCTTTCGTATACATGTTTTTTAGAATATGTTGGTTCATATTTACGTATTTCAGTATGACTCTTGGAATGTTTTCAAGATAGTTGTCTTCAAGCTCAAACTGCTGCAAAGTGGATGATAAATGATTTTTTTCTTTTGTTTGTGTTATCCAAGAGTAACTTGTAGCTAATAAAGGTTTTTTTTATATCCAATTTGCAACACTGAAATATAAAATTGCGAGATGATGTATTCTTCCTACTAAATCGCTGTTCTTATAGATACGTTTTAGAAGTTTATCATTAAGAAAGTTTCTTCTCAGTGACAGTGGGGGCTTCCCTGTTTCTGCTTCCATAACCACAGCTTTATTTTTTACATGTTCGATTTTTTTAAGTGGGTATCCATACAACTGGATTGCATAATCTATTCAATATAAATCGAATATATGCTTTGTAGAACAATAAGGGAATGAAAGGAGAGATTTATAACGAGGGAAGTTCAGGGTAAATACAATTTACCGATTTTTTTATAATTTCTAGAAATACTTTTCAACACCTTTTATTTGTTTTAAACCAAATGCCTTATTTCCTATTTATAAAATTTTGCTCTCCTCAAGTTCTAAACATATTTTCGGTAGCAAATCACTTGGTTCAATTGTTTTCAAAATATAAAAGCCATTTAGAAGTAATAAGTGTAATTTTATTTAAAAACACTGACGACAGACGAAAAAGCAAACAAGGCACACCGTTTTTTGGTCAACAATGGTCTCTAATATTTATCTCCTAAATTGAAAACCTAAAAATGTTCATGATAATTTCTCTCGCGGTCATTTTTTAAGGGTTAAGTTTTTAAATTGTCCGTCTATATAGATTATTTTTATAATAATACACCTAACCTAACCTGAAATTATTTCACAAACTACAGGTCAAAAAAATCAATGAAAATTACGTAAAAAGCTCAGCTTCATAGGTAACTTTAATAGAGTTGTATATCAAAGTATTTACTTCAAATGCCTGAAATATAAACATAAAGTTCCATCGTTGACGGTTTTTTGTGAAAGAAATATTTCCCTAGCAAATTTGTATATAATTACGCCACTGCAAATAATGGCGGGGTCAAACAAAATCACCTAAAGCTGAATATTCAGGGTTTTTGTATTAATTTTGATTCTTTTTAACATCCTAAAAGTATGTTAAAACCAACAATTTTTCAGTTTTTGTCAATTATCCCGTTTACAATAAAGATGTATAAATTGGTTAATCCAGTGCCGAGTAGTAAGAGTTTAAAGTGAAGTAAGTAAATCAATCAAAGTCAGGCAATCTAGTTAAAGACGGTCAGAAAACGCAGTTTTTCCTTTTTTATGCAAAGTAAGTTGTAAATGATTTTAAATAACAAATCTTAAGGGGTAGTTTTGATGGTAGTGGGTTATTTTCGTACCTAGGGTCATAGCACACATATAATACACGTATACACATTTTTGGACCCATCATTACAGGGTCATTTTCCTTATTTCGGTTAGAGAAACTTTTTCTTCTCGAACATCTGATACCACTGTCAAAACTACTTCTCACGATTTTTTTATTAAAAATAATTTTAACACCTGCTTATTTTGTGTGAAAAAGAAAAAGTGTTGGCAAAACTTTACTCGAAATGCATTGTAGGATCGAATTTAATTAGTTCAAAACACTTTTATTTGGTTGCCTTTAAGTGAATGTTTTAATAATTTTAAGCCACATTATCGCGAAAATGGCTTATCGTATATGTTTTGAACAAAAATAGTTCCTTCTTTATATAAAAATGTTCAGTTTTTTCGAATATGGTGTAAAACCGAAGAAAACGATTTGGGTTGTTAAGTTACAACCAAAATAATCCCAAACCTTCATCAAAACTGCCCCTTATAATTGTTGAACCAAAGCACAAGAACATTTCTCTTGAAACATAAGTGGTTTACGCAAAGCTTGACTGATATTGTGCTTTCACTTCGACTTTATTTAAATAAAAACCATTTTTGTTCTTTACCATTCTCAGGGACGTAGCTTCTTTAAAATGCATTTTAGGCGGTTCTTTTTTTATTGCGGCGATAAAAACTCTAGAACGATGGCAAATGAATTTTCAAACACACCGTATATAAAAAACAAAAATCTAGAAAAGATTTTTGTAACATTTCAATTTTTTTATAAAGGAACACCTTAGAAAAAGGTCGATCTATTCCCAAAAAATTCATTAAGTTAGGTGCAACCAGTTTACACTGAAACTTTTTTATAGGGCAATTTAAAAGTAAAAATATAAGGGTGTCTATTTAAAAAATAAAAGTATAAGTAAAATAAAAAATTAGTCAAATAAGTAAAAAGTTTACACCTACGTAGCTGGCGACCGGAAAGTGATATTATTGACACCTAATATAATAAACATTTTAATTAATAAAGTCGGTACATGGAAAACACTGTATTGGCAAACAAAGTATTTCCTCGTATATGTACGGCAATGGCTTTTTCAATTTGGTGTGTTTATCTTAATTTTTTTATATTTGTATTTCTAGTAAAACAATAACAATACGATATTGACTTGCACACATTTTTTTTTCAAGATATTTATCCAAACTATTTTTGTTTTTAGTTTTGATGATTTTGATTATCCAAAGATTAATAATCACTTCTAAGGGTATCCTTAAAATCTAATATTTTTACGTCAAAAAGTACTGTCGACTTAACCCGCTAGAGGCGATCGTTTTCCAGATATTTCGAAATTTAAATGAGAAAAGTAAACAAATTTTTTTCATAAATTTTAAATCATTAGCAAGCTTTTAGGAGCTTAGAGTTTTTACATCAAAATATCTGAGATATATACATAGTTTCGTCAAATATTCGATAGGTCTGATTAAAGGAAACCAAAACAAGGCAATATCTTTAATTTAACTAACATTTTGAAATAATGCCAAAAAGCAGGGGATAAGGGGATAGAAACAACCCCATAAAAATTAAAATAGTCGTATTTTTTAAACCAAGACTTCTGCCAACTAAATGTTATTTTTATGTTTGTTTCTCATAATAATCAAACTACAGCTTTAATATAATAGCCAAAATTAGGTGATAAGTGAAAACACCATCAAATTTTAAAAAATTATATTTTTTAAAGCAAGACTTGTGCCATTTACAGACTCTCTTGGTGTTTATTTTTAACAATAATTTAACCACTTTTTTTATACAGTGTCCAAAAGCAGGGGACAAGAGGGTAAAGATAACCCCAAAAAGATTTAAATTATCGAATTTCTTAACCAAGACTTGTGCCAACTTAATATTTAGGTAGTATTTGTTTCTCATAATAATCAAACTGCAGTTTAAATACAATCGGCGACATTTGGAGATAAACACTCTGATGATGGTGTTTGCCTCTAACAATTAGACTACGGTTTTAATGCAATGTTTAAAATCAGGGGATAAGAGGGGATAAACTAGTAAATTTTATTTAAAATAGTAAATTTTATTTATGATTAAAATAATGGTATTTTTCAAACCAAGACATACAAATTACACATTTTGCTAGGATTTACTTAACTCAACTACGGTTTTAATATAATACTGATCCGTTCCATTCATTAAGAGAAATGAAAAATAACACAATTTGTATATATACGTATTATTAAATAACTATTCATAATAAGGGAAGAATCGGGTAAAGCCAATTTAATGATTTATTTACACTGATTTTTAAAACAGATTATTAGGCGGCCTATCGGCCATTTTGTTTCGCCATGTTGCCCAAATCAAAATATTATCATGTGACGCTAAATTCTTGTGCAAAATTTGATTTTAATTAGATAAGTAGTTTCTAGCAGCTATGCAGCGAATAAACCGAGAGATAGATCGACGGAAATGGCAAAGTTTACTGAATTAAATATTTAATTCTGTAAACTTTGCAAATGGGAATACCTGGTTTTCAATATCTGAAATGTGAAGATTTAATAAATATCTGAGAGTACATTTTTCACGATTACGCTAATTCCCTCTTACGAGTAGACTTTTGAGTACTTTTAAAACATAGTTTGATTATTATGAAAAACAAACATCACCTAAATATGTAGTTTTCACAAATGTTGGTTAAAAAATATTATTAATCTGATTGTTACTACAAGCAATAACAATCAGAGTATCTAAGTGATAGAAATTCTGGTTTAAATAATTTTAATTTTTATTCTTTCAATAATTTGTATCGTAATTGAGCCATTATTTGACTTACAAAATACAAAATACATATAAAAACACTTCCATTAATAAGCTAAAAAAGATATAGTTTGCCCATCCGCTTTGATTGTGTACCGGCAGTCTAAGTTCTTTGCCAGCAACGTTGCTGGAGAAACGTTGCTAACTTCAGAGCTATCAAAAAAATATCCTTTTTATCGCTATCTTTCCAGGGCTGTACCTTGAGGTCGAAGCAATTCAGAAAAATATTTATCCAAACTTTTTTTCTCGTTATCAGAGATATATGTTTCCTTAAAGTTTATGTTTAATTATGAACCATTTTGTATATACGAGGAAGTGCTGTACCCAAAACACGTTTTTTTTTTAATAATTTTATCTATTTCATCCAGAATACTGCTACATTTTTACCCAAACCTGCTATTTATTGACTGAAAATTTTTATTAAATAGTAGCAAACTTTCGTTTCTAAAATATTTTTAGATCATTATTACATCTCTATTATTATTTATTGTAGTATAAAACGTTGACTCACCTTTTGTATTATATTATTGCTTTTTATACTACAGCAAAAGAACAATACTTTAACACAGAAACTAATTTTTGTGCACTTTCTACTTTTCACCTATTACCATTTATCAAATAGAGAACGACTAAACGGGCAAATGATTCATAATTAAGGGCTAATAAAACAAAAAAAAAATGCTATGCCGAACATTTATTGGTTTAGGAAGAATGTTGCTATATCTCTAAGATCTTTTCTTAAAAGAGTAAATATAAAAAAAATCTTTGTTTTACAGGCTGTTCAAATAATTGTTATAATACCTTATTTTTCAATTTTTTATTATTCTTTGATATGACTTCATATTCATAACTTCTACTTAATAAGGCAAATGATAATAGCTAGACACTTGTTTTAAATTCAAAATAGACGAAATGAGATTATATACACACAGGTTTGGCATTCAAGATAATATAAACAAATTCTAGAAGTTTTACATAGTTAGGCATCTAGGCAGTATATCTTTCAAACACCTTTTTTTTCTTTTTGTTACAATAACTAATTTAGGTTACTCTTTTTATTCATTAATTATATTTTTTTAAATATACAGTTTTACTAATTCAAAATAGAGACAGACGCTTCCAGTTAAATAAATCCCTAAAAATAGAATCAACTGTCAAAAATAAGGCCGCCCTTTAAGAGGCTGAAATAAAAGTAGAAAATATTTTCTCGCATAGATGCTGTAGATGGAATATAAAAAAAATCCAACCTTTCTTTTTACTATAAGTCAGTTTGCTTGAATTTTAGCCTGTTATAATTCAGGTGTAGATATAAAATCTAAACCTGTTAGTATATTTTTTATTTAAAAAGTGTATATTTAATTCGTGCTTTTCTGAACTACTATGAATATTAATAGGTATTTACGTAACAAGTGCGTACAGTGCCACTTTTTTATACGGCTTTCTCCTGTTAGAACACGACCCTAGGCAAGGAGTGTTCTCAGAGACACGAGTGCAAAAAAAACATTTTATGCATGTGTTGAATGAATGATTTTTTGTAACACCTTGTTAAAACCCTTTGCAGATCTTGAGTTCATTTTTATTTAATTAGCAAAACATGTTAAGAAAATGTTAGTTACGTTTATGGTACCGGGTCTTTCCTCATATATTGACCCCCCCCCTAGAAGAGTTATTTTAAGAGATACAAAAAAATATCAAATACAAAAGTTTTAGGGATTTCCTTGAAATTTTTGAATCTGATGTCAAAAATTTTTTTTTTCATCCGTAAATGTCAAATTTTGACAGATAGTCATTTTTTTCTTATGGAACACCCTGTATACGAATTGACAGTTAAAAAGAGCGAAATTTTCTGATTTCAAATATATATATGTTTAATATGTTTAATATGTTTAAATAAGGCGTTATTGAAATATCGGGCTCTAAACATCAAAATAATAACACATTCAAAATATCATGGTAGGCGCTGCATTGTGAATATTTGACATTTATTAAAAAGCAATTGAATCAGACGCCATTATTATTTACTGTTAGTGGGTCTTACTTGTCAAAAAATGCCGTACAGCGAGGAAGAAAAGTGCGATGTAATTCGTTTATATTATAAAAATAATAATAATGCCAATGTCGCAAGAGCGGAATATCATCGCACGTTTCCTTTACGCCCCACTCCAGCAAAGAATACTTTTAAAAACGTGGAACAAGCATTGCGCACAAGAAAGACTTTAGTAAGAAAACGTCGGACAGTTGTGGCCAATCAAGACGAAGAACTAAACATTTTATTATATTTCGAAGGTTAGATCTTTTTCTTTCTCAAATTTCATATCAAAAAAAAATTATTTCTTTCTAGAACACCCTAATAATTCAATAGAACATGCCAAAAATTTCTTCGGTCGGTCTGCCAAAAAAATTTACTCAACTTTAAAAAAGTATAAGTATTATGCTTATAGAACATTGCCTGTTCAATATTTAAGTGAAGAGCAAAAAATAAAAGAGTGGCATTTTGCCAAGAGATGCTAGTGTTGAAGGGAGAAGATAGAAATTTTTTTAAGAAAGTTCTGTGGTCCGATGAGTGCACTTTTACAACGGCAGGGGTATATAACCGCAAAAATGTTAGGTATTGGGCTACAACTAACCCCCGAATAACCAGGGAAATTAAATTTCAAGGACGGCAGTCCCTTCATGTATGGTGTGGTATTTTAAGTGACCAAATTATTGGCCCTATTTTTTACGATGAAAACCTGTCCGGGCAAAAATATTTGGAGATGCTCACCAACGAAATTGAAGAGAGGCTGGACGATCTACCCCTAAGGCAGTATAATCAAATAGTGTGGCATCAAGATGGCGCCCCACCACATGATGTATTGCCAGTTATAAGATTTTTAAATCAAAAATATAATTTATGGATTGGACGTACTGGGCCAATTCGTTGGCCACCGAACAGCCCAGACCTGACGCCTCTGAATTTGTTTCTGTGGGGTTACCTTCAAAACAAGGTTTATGAGCGGGGAAATGAAAACGTCGAGATGCTCCGCAGAAAAATCATCGCCGCTATAAATGATCTCAATTTTAATAATATACAGGGTTCGATGTATTTGGCCCTAAACTTCACTTGCCCAAACCTACATTACACATAACCGTCACTGGCGCGAACAGTCGAAATCCCGACACATTGGAATGCATGGAATTCGTCGTTGGCCTTAAACGTCGAAATACATAAACATGCACGCCATTGACGTAAGAAACTTCTGTCACTGTTGCCAAAGTGCATTATTGTTCAAATGAAGTACATATTTCCGACAATATTAGAAATATTGTTTTTTATTTATGCTTGGTAACGTGTTATTAATATTCCTGAATAATAAGTTTTAAATGTTCTCAAAGAATTACATAGTTTATAAAAATAGCAAATAGCTACGTATTAATTCTACTGCGACCGTATCAGTGTTAGGATACAATAAAATAAGTTTTACTAACATGATGAAAAATGTAATGTAAATTGTTAGTTGGTTCGGTTGTGAAAGGTGCAGAAATAATATGCAAGCTTTTACTGTGTTCCCGATATGTCCTGAATTCTCAGTTTTTCGCCCATTTAAATGTATTTTCAAGAACGAGATTACTAGAAAGTTAGATTCAGCAATTTAAAGGGACTATCAATATTAGGACAGCAGAAAGTATATTGTAATGTACAAATTTCATATTGGTAAGCCACCTAGATTCTTTTTTTGCATATACATCTATTTTCTTAAATGTTCCTCTTCGGATTTTCTACAATATATCGGTTTTTTAATGTATAGTGCACACTAACTGTTAGTTAAAAGAAAAACCTCGACAAAAACATTTGTATTTGGTTGATAACATGATTATGAAATATAGTTGTGTTTGCATTTTTAGGAAAACCAAGTAAATTCATGGATGTATCATCCACAATGGGCTCCATCTTGGCAAATCGGCGTATGAATCTCAGGCAACAATAAAAAATGAAAATCAGCTTTGCATATAAAATTATGAGTAGACAGACATAGCAGTGAGGAATGGTTCCATGGTCCATCTGAGAATAAATATAGAACTGCTGAGGTAATTCATGTCCCAATAATTAGATATTTTAATAATGATGCATTTTTCTTTTTCAAAATATTTTCTTCTTACAAAGATAACTTTTAGAAAAATTTGTTAAATAGGTAGCAAAATAAAGTGCTTTGAAGATTTATTTTACATGAAGAGATCCATATACTTATCATTTTTAAAAAGATAACTATTACTCTCCTACAGAGCCATGCTTACCCTAGACTTGGCCTGGGACAAATTTATTTGGGTCAGAATTTTCAAAAAAGGCAACCTATTTTGTTAATGTTTACAACATTTTAAACACTTGTGTCTTCGATGTTGGAATACCCCTCGGAAACCCTAAGGTATTTTGATCTTCTCTATTTCTTGAGTGATTTAAATGAACAGTTCATTCATACTAGGCTCTACACATAAGCAGGACGTAATCTGTATATAAAAGTTAACATAATCATCTGGGGAACAGAATTCTCTTTCAATAAGAATTTTTTGGTTTACTTTTATGCTTTGAATACATTTTATTTTTAATGGTAATATATATAATTTTATACATCCGACTAGAGGACCCTTATGAAATAAAGAGATTTGGTGAAGTGTCATAACCAAATCATTCCTACCCCTGTGTTGATATTATTGGATATATCCCTATTTCTAGAAATTAAGATTCCGTTGTTTAAAAAATACATTATTTATACACTGAACGAAAGCGTCTTGAAAAGAGTTGATACTGTTGAAGACTTGGAAGTGCTATTGAAGTCCAAATTTACTTTTGCCAAACACATAGATAATATCACGAATAGGGCAATAAAACTATTAGGCTTTATTTTAAGATGTCTTTGACCTTTCAGCAATGTGTATGTTTGTTCTAGAGTATTTTATACTGTGCCATCTGGACTTGTGTAATTTATTTAAAATTCTTAACAATTTTATTAAGTCACCTTCTCCCTTATGTAAAATAAACTTTCATGTTTCTGTCAGATCAACAAGACAGGAGCTATTATTTCAGACTAAGTTCCACAGAATTTGATAGGTTGCACTTTGGTTTTGTAATTTGTTAAGTCTAAAAATGTTAATGGCTATTTTCTGTTCATCTATTTTTATTTATTTGAAAAAAAGCAAACATTGTTTCTTACAAAAACAGAAAAAAATACACAAACAAAAAGGAAGTGTTATGATAATTAAAATCATTTAAATTTTCCTCTACACTCTACAAGGTTTTCTATGAGAAATGCATAAGAATTTATGGCACAAATATAATTGAAATTTTAATGTAACTTAAATTCTTTATTGTCTAAGAATTCTATATTATTGACAAATCTGATTTAGATATTGAATTAAATTTGCTTATATAAGTAAAAATATTGAGTTCAATTAAGATGTTAAATGAATGGAAATAGCAATGGTATGTGATTGCCTTGTATGACCAGTTTGGATGAAATAGGGAATATTCAGGATGTTACTGGAGTGGTCCCATAACAAACATTAAATATATCGGAATGATGCGATACACGTATACACGAGCGCGAAAGACAATCTATATCGCGTTCACCATATTGCCAGGAAAAAAGTATGTATGTTAATATGGTGATTCTGGCAAAATTTCATATGCAATGGACTCAGGGAGTCTAAAATTTTAACCTAAGTTTAGGCCTTAAACTTTCTATAAAGAAAACTAACAAGGATGAAATAAAAAAATAAAAATTACTAAATCAATATAATAAACAACAAAAAGTAAAAATAATATTTTATTCCCACGTATGTAGGTATTCATTATATAAATGTCTGTTTATGATTAAGTTATTAAGAATTAGTTTGAAGATGACTTCATAAAGTCAAATTTTCAATGTGGAATAAAATATCAAATTTTTACTTTTTAGTGTTTTTTTTAAGTCCGTTCTATTTTTTTATAAAAAATTCTCTTTGGATAACAACCCTTTCTGAAGTAGATATTGTGACGTAACTCCCCAGAAGCGAATCCCATACCCTGTGTCTATGAAGTCAAAACCAAACTTATTCTTAATTACCTAATCACAAAAATATATTTATGTAATCAGTGTTTTGTTTTACTATCTCTATTCTTTGGCGACTAAAATTTTCCAGATGGAATATAATATTATTTTCCAATTTTAGGTGCATTTTTTGAAGTCGGTTTTATTTTTTTATACGTTTTTTTATTTCATCCATTTTAGTTCTATTTATATGAGTTTTATTTTAAAAGTCATATTTAACAAATAATCTATGTAAATTCCTGATAAAATGGTGAACGCTTTTTTACCATGAATAAATATTTAATATAGCGTCATACTTTTTTACAATACGCTAGCTGTGGGACCACTCGGGCAATATTCCGGATATTCCCGGAAAAGTTCATCGAAATTGTTGAAACCATCGCAGAGTAATCGTTGTACATACATAAAAAAATGCATAGGGTGAAATTAATAACCTCCTTTTTTGAAGTCTGTTAAAAGTTGCATTAATATTTGTGACATGGCAAGCTAAACAAAATAAAGGAAATGCCTGTAGATCCACCATTTTTTGTCCAATCGTAAATATTTAAAAACTGACATTCATAGAATTTAAAGTTTTATCGGAATGTAAAAATGCATAGATGACATAATTTCTGATATATTTATAACATGTGTAAGATAAAGCTGGAATATACATCCACAATTAAGCATTTAGTTTGATCATTTTTTTTGAAATTATATGGGCTCATTATTTAAATATAATATGTAGTTTTTTTTCGTTTTCTTTTGAAAATTCAAATAGCGTAAGTTCACCAGTCCTGGTTATTTTTTGAAGTAGTGCCATTCTATTCATTCATTTCTTTTTTTTTAAATAAGTGTAAATGTTTTTGAAAGAAATTAGGAATTTTCTTTATTTTTAGTATGCCCAAGGATGACCATTATGTAATAAGATCACCAACAAGATCTAAGCTCTAGAAAGTAAGAAAATGATATCATCTTGGACTGTGTCATTGGTTAAAATCTGGCCTTCTTACCAACTACACCGATTCAGTTATTGCCAGGGGTGAGGCAAGTGAAAACAACCCCTTTGTGAGTTGAGAAAACTGATTACATCATAAGAAGATAATATTTGCTGTATTGTGTTTAAAATAAAATTTATGTTTAATATAATCTTAGATTTAGATTTATTCTGAAAATAAGCTATATAAGGAATCATTCACCATTTTGGACTTATTTATGAATAGACTTTTACTTCTTAAAACTTTTTATTTCTTTAAATTTTTTATTACTTTATTTCCTAGCCGTAATAGTACACTCCAATAATCTATGCTAATTTAATTAAACTTTGGATGATTAATTGATGTAATTGAATAAATTAGTTTTCTTTATATTAAGAATCAGTTTAAAATTATCCAAAAACCATTTAACCTTATTTATGTCCTTAATTAATAAATCCTACACTTCTTCCCATATATTACTGGGGAAAATCAAAATGGAGTCATCAGCATAGGCAACCATTTTACCCCCTTATGCCAAGAATACAAAGAGTGTTGATATATATGTTTAAAAGCACAGGACACAGCACTGTACCTTATGGTACGCCAATTTTGATTTCTTTAACCTGACTCAAATCTCCTACTTTAACATAATTAGATACATTTTGAAAACATTCAACATGGATCCTCCACATCATATAGCTATCCACAACGTCCAGTAGCATAGCCTGAAGGATTGTGTCAAATGCCTCACAATAATTAGAAACTTACACAGATGTATAACTTTTACAAATATTTGTGATTAAATACACAAAATGATTTAAAGTATATAATTTTTTAAAATATAGCTATTATTATTACATCCAGGGTTAGGCTAACTCCAGACTGGGCTCAGAAAAAATTCATACAAACTCTCTACATAAACTTAATTAAAGTTATCATAGCAAAAATACAGTTGTCTGTATTTTAAAAACAAGACAATCTATCTTGTTAATCTTTTCAGAATTTGAAAAAACACCCAATATACATAGAAAATAATGGATTAAAAATCTGCAACTTCTGCGTTTACCAATTTTTTTCTACCCCTTTCAACAAAAGAGTTAAATGGAGGTTTAATTTATGATCAATCAAAATTCGTATGCAATCATAAAACGATTACTTCATTTTGAAGTATTCAAGATTTTTGTATAATTATATAATATGATTTGTTCTTAAATTCCAATGGCATTTGGTTATATATCCTTGACACAATTTTGACAAATAATGACATTATGCCAAAGTTAGTTAAATAAGATATTGTTTAAACTAGATTTTTCTCAATTAAAAATTATTTTGCTTAGTCGGACATTAAACAAAGCACTACAGGTATTATAAGGGATAATGCTTTTAGTTAATGTCTATCCCTCTTGAAACACTGTCTCAACCTTAGGTATTATTAGCCTTATAATATGCTACCTTATATGTACAGCTGATAATTGTGAAATGCCGGAATCTATATATATATAAAACTATTGTAGGATACCTTTTTACTGGTTTGGAACTATTTATTTAGAAAACTTAACATTTACTTGAATAAAAATTCTAAAAGATACACCATAATTTTTTTTAACAATACGCAGTCTTATAAGTTTGGTGGCCAGTTCCCAACATATGGTAAAGTCAACGATAAAATATTTTTAGGAAATTCTATAAGATTAGGCTATAAAAGTTTGTATTTTAAAAGTTAATTGATAAAATAATTTACAAGATCTAAACTACTTTATACCAGTTAATAAACCTAAGAATCTGAAAGCATGAAATTAATTGAGAATATCTTCGGAAGACTCTTGTCATTTATAATTATATCATGTACCTAACTTTTTCCTAAACCATACTTAGATTTAAAAAAATGTTGAAGGCGTGATGTGCGATATCTGGCATACTTACTAAAATAACTTATTACTGAATTGTGTATACCAACTCGAGAAAATATATAAATAGGCCACAGTTAATATTTTTAAAATATGGGGAAAAATTATTCATATTTCTAAACTTTGGCTATATATCTTTTATCAATATACAAAATGTGTGATACACTTTACAGCAATAAAAAAATTTATTCAACATAGAATTAAAAATAAAGTTGACACTACATTTATCAAATGGTGCATCTTTTTTAATTCTCAAACTACACACTTTCTCAGCAACAGTAATTATAAATGAACCACTTTATGTGACAAGCATATTCAGTAAATTTAAAGGTGCAGAATTTGAAGCTTCTATATAATAAAGAGGGCCAATTATTACATTGATGGAATGGGCTATAATTGGGGCTATATGACACTCGGATCAATACACGTAACTAAAGTCTTTTCTTTCTTCCTATGCAATCAGGGCAACAAAGAGTACTGAAGTATGACTATAATATACACGTCACTAATATCTCCAATGCACATATGAGCAGAACTAACTTCCTAAGCCTTGTCTACGATACCTATATGAAACATAGAGAAGACTTGCATTGGTCCTAAAACAAATTACAATTAATAAAGTACCTGCATGAATAACAAGCCTAGGCAAAATCATTAACAATCTTATAAAACACTAATCAATATGTGACTGATAAAAACTGATTTTTAGATAGGTATTTGCTTAGGATCAGGATAAAAAATTAAACACTAAAAAAAGTTGAAATTGTGTGTCTCAAAAACAAATTAGTTAAAAGATATATGTTCAAGCTTCAAGACTTTTGTGGATTTTTATCTGATCTTTTGAGTAAAACTTTATTTTATCTTTAGGTAGGGAACAACATCCACATTAATAACAGATGGGGACTCAATCCTATATAGTAACAAATAAGATTCACTTACATACCCAGTTTAAAAGTAGAAGGTTTAAAATCATCTGAATGCAAACAAGTAATAACCTCTTCCTGGGCATTCCAACAATTTTTTTTTCAATATTCAATCTCCATTATTCCATTAAATAGAAATTATCCTGTGACAAACAAATACTTTATAATAAACAAAAAAAAACAGTCAAAATATTTTCACTTCAAAGTTAGAATGTAGGCAAATACGCTAACATAATTTTTTCATGGTGTGGTTTTGATTAACAATGAATAAACAATATATTTATTTTTATCAATAAAACTTGACAACACAGCAGGCCCATTTAAAGAATTTTTAGTCAGTAGCGTAGCTCGCCAATTCGCTATTTAAAGTGTCGGGCTAGCGCCGCATTCCGCACATTCCAATCTGTCGGGATTTCGACTGTTAGGGCCAGTGAAGTTTCGGTCCACTAACTGTTTGGGCCGGTGTAGTTTAGGGGAAAATACGCACTACCATATACAGTTTATAGTTAATACTATACAAAAAATTGAACAAGGCTATACAAATTGCATTAATAATAATGGAGGTCATG
The DNA here is from genome assembly GCA_030620095.1 of Kuschelorhynchus macadamiae. Classification (NCBI taxonomy): domain Eukaryota; kingdom Metazoa; phylum Arthropoda; class Insecta; order Coleoptera; family Curculionidae; genus Kuschelorhynchus; species Kuschelorhynchus macadamiae. Next base: position 730,655 of record JAUTXW010002816.1, on the reverse strand, counting down.
TTGAGAACCTATAAAGTATAATTATTAAATTTGAAGTTAATTAACAGGAAACTTTTTTGTTGTTATTGTTATTGTATTTGTTTGTTGTTTGTATTAATTTGTTATAAAATATATAATTTCTTCCCCGCTGTACGGCATTTTTTGACAAGTAAGACCCACTAACAGTAAATAATAATGGCGTCTGATTCAATTGTTTTTTAATAAATGTCAAATATTCACAATGCAGCGCCTACCATGATCAGATTCAAAAATTTCAAGGAAATCCCTAAAACTTTTGTATTTGATATTTTTTTGTATCTCTTAAAATAACTCTTCTAGGGGGGGGGGGTCAATATATGAGGAAAGACCCTGTACAATTGCACATATTTAATACTTTGCCGAGTACCTAGCTAATTAACACTAAGTAATTAAATCAACTACTAAAATTACTTGCAAATTACATGTAATGTGTTCCATCGAATTTGATACTTACCACATTATACAAGTAACCAAATTTAGTAATTTGATTTAAATTGAACCTTTTCACTAACAAGCATTTGTCTATGTACCTTTAATTGAATGAGCAGGCAAGGTTTACTTTCGATGTAAGTGTTGGAAAAAAATATTTTAGAAATATTTCGCGTATCGATACCTAGTGTTAGGGCGTGATTTGCAATGCTGCAACCCCGAAGTGGCCAGTACGAAATACGAACAATAAAATTATTGGGTGCGTAAAAACAAGAAAACTGCTATTGCGGGATTTAAATGTTCTGTAACCAGATTTGTTTCTTAAAAAAGTCCTTATTTATTATACTCCCTGCGACTACGTGGTTGTCGGCTGCTTAATTCACAACTTACAGAAATCTAAACATTTTAATAAAGACACTTATATCCGTGTATTCCATATGTATTTTATAGTTTGGTAGTGAGGTATTTACTTCATCATAGTTAAATATATTTTTTTCTATTATTTAAGGGATGAATTTCATCCCCATACAATTTTGTTAAAATTTTAAGAACTAAGTATCTGCTACCCAAACGTTTTACTTCTAAATTTTGGTAAAGGCATTTGCTTTATCACAGTATAATAATTTTTTTGTTATTTAAGGGATGAATTTCTACCCCCTTTCCACATATAATTTTATTTACTGTTGTTATTTAAAAATTAAAATGTCAAAATGTCAGTTTTACAGTCTTGAAGGTTATTTTTTTATATCGGTGTCAAATTATGCAGATCAGTTCACGAATTTAATACAAATAAACTTAAACAGTTTAAACAAAAAACAACCAGGCTTTAACAAAATAATAAGGAAACAATTCAATTTAAATAAATTTTACTTACCTTCCTTCAAGCACGTTTAATCTCACTCGACACTATGAAGCTTAATTTTATTATAACACACATGTAATCCTTTTGGGAGCAAAGACTGATTCACTTTATTTCATTTTTTTTCCAGGAGCGGCAATTAAAAAGTAGCCAACTTTAAAAACAATACCAAAATTTATCAAACGTCTTTTTGTAAAGAAATACACGTTCATATACAATATAGGTATTTAACCTAAAATAACAACAAATCTATATAACTTATTCCTTTTGAAAGTATAAAGGCTCTAACATAAAATATACTTGCTTGCATTCTTGGTTCTTAGTTTTGTCTCTGTTTCAGACAATGCAATAATTGTCTCAAGGTACATAAGTTTATTTTTCAGTTTGATCATAAGTTTTTTTCCTTAATTTCAATATGCTACATTTGATAACTGAATGGTCCAAGTTTAAAGTAATTTAAGAAAAATTACAGTAAATACATAACAATAAGCCTATTCTACGTTTAGTACAGATAATATTTCTTAAATATCGCTATACTTTGTTTGTATAAAAACACCATTAGGATTCACAAAGTAGAGGCCTAAAGCATTTATTTTTGTTTAAAACTGACAAAACTCATAGATTACAAAGTAAGTCATATTGTCACTTTTTTTTATTAGATGGGCTGTTGTTCAGTCATTAATTGGTTATACTTTGTCCAACTTATAAACATAAAACATAACAAAAATTAGCATTTTATTGATTTTTTTCCTTTAGTAACTGTCAGTAATGAGGTTTGATTTTTTTCACTTTTTATTATAAATATCACGTGAAACCAGTATTATCTGTATTGATAAAAAATCCCTATACACATGTATATCGCACTAACTTTAGTAAATATAATAAATTATAAACGCAAGTAAGCTAATTTATTCAATATATTCAACCCTCTATGCATCTCTGTTTACCACACATTACTGCATAATTACAAAATTACAAAAATAATAAAGATAAGCTCTTTGCCACCCCACCTGGCGAAAGACCATATGTTAAGGGTATGTTACTCCATCTAACTGCAGCATTCCGTTTGATTTTAAGTTAAGGGAAGAAGGAAAGAAAACAGTTTTAAAAATAAATTAATTTTTTCTCCGTCCCTGTCGTTTGCCACCCCACCTAGAAAAAGAACATATATTATGGGTATATTACTCTATCTACCTGCAGAATTTCGTTTAATTTCAAGTTAAGGTAAGAAATATATATAATATATAAATATATTAAGGTATATTATTCCATCTGCCTGCAAAATTTTGTTTAAATTCAAGTTAAGTTAAGAAAAATATTAGATTTTTAAAAATATATTAATTATTTACTCCGCCCCTGTCGTTTGCCACCCCACCTAAAAAAAAGACCATAGGTTAAGGGTATATTACTTCATCTACCTGCAGAATTTCGTTTAATTTCAAGTTAAGATAAGAGAGACCTTATATTTTTAAAAATAAATTAATTTTTTACTCCGCCCCTGTCGTTTGCCACCCCACCTAGGAAAAGACCATATATTAAGGGTACATTATTCTATCTGCCTGCAAAATTTCGTTTAAATTTAAGTTAAGTTAAGAAAAACATTACATTTTTAAAAATATATTTTTACTCCTCCCCTGTTGTTTGCCACCCCACCTAAAAAAAGACCATAGGTTAAGGGTATATTACTCCATCTACCTGCAGAATTTCGTTTAATATCAAGTTAAGGTAAGAAAGACATTGCATTTTTAAAAATAATTTAATTTTTTATTCTACCCCTGTCGTTTGCCACCCCCACTTAAAAAAAAACATGTATTAAGTGTATACTACTCCAAAATTTCTTTAAATTTGAAGTAATGATAAAACAAATATTGCTTTTTAAAAAATAAATTAATTTTTTACTCCGCTCCTGTCGTTTGCCACTCCACCTAGGAAAAGGCCATAAATTAAGGGTACATTACTGCATTTGCCTGCAGAATTTCATTTAATTTCAAGTTAAGGTAAGGGGGACATTGCATTTTTAAAAATATATTATTTTTTTACTCCGCCCCTGTCGTTTGCCACCTCACCTAGGAAAAGACCATATATTAAGGGTATATTACTCCATCTACCTGCAAAATTTTGTCTAAATTCAAGTTAAGTTAAGAAAAATATTACATTTTTAAAAATATATTAATTTTTTACTCCGCTCCTGTCGTTTGCCACCCCACTAAAAAAAGACCATATATTAAGTATACATATATTGCTCCATCTACCTGCAGAATTCCGTTTAATTTCAAGTTAAGGTAAAAAAGACATTGCGTTTTTGATAATAATTTATTTTTTTACCCCACCCCTGTCGTTTGCCACCCCACCTAGAAAAAGACCATATATTAAGGGTATATTATTCCATCGGCCTGCAAAATTTCGTTTAAATTTAAGTTAAGAAAAACATTACATTTTTAAAAATATATTAATTTTTTTACTCCGCCCCACCTAAAAAAAACCATAGGTTAAGGGTATATTACTCCATCTACTTGCAGAATTTCGTTTAATATCAAGTTGAGGTAAGAAAGACATTGCATTTTTAAAAATAATTTAATTTTTTACTCTGCCCCTGTCGTTTGCCACCCCACTTAAAAAAAAAACGTGTATTAAGTGTATACTACTCCATGTGTCTGCAAAATTTCGTTAAATTTGAAGTAATGATAAAACAAATATTGCGTTTTAAAAAATAAATTAATTTTTTGTCCCGCCCGGGCCCCTGTCGTTTGCCACCTCACCTTGGAAAAGACCGTATATTAAGGATGTATTATTCCATCTGCCTTCAAGATTTTGGATAAATTCGAGTTAAGTTAAGAAAATCATTACATTTTTAAAAATATATTAATTTTTTAGTCAGCCCCTGTCGTTTGCCACCCCAATTAAAAAAAAGACCATAGATTAAGGGTATATTACTCCATCTATCTGCAGAATTTCGTTTAATATCAAGTTAAGGTAAGAAAGACATTGTATTTTTAAAAATAAATAAATTTTTTACTCCGCCCCTGTCATCTGTCACCCCACCTAGGAAAAGACCATATATTAAGGGTATATTATTCCATCTGCCTGCAAAATTTTGTTTAAATTCAAGTTAAGAAAAATATTAGATTTTTAAAAATATATTAATTTTTTACTCCGCCCCTGTCGTTTGCCAACAATGCTACAAAAAAACATGTATTAAGTGTATACTACTCCATGTGTCTGCAAAATTTCGTTAAATTTGAAGTAATGATAAAACAAATATTGCTTTTTAAAAAATAAATTAATTTTTTACTCCGCCTCTGTCGTTTGCCACCCCACCTGAGAAAAGGCCATAAATTAAGGGTACATTACTGCATTTGCCTGCAGAATTTCGTTTAATTTCAATTTAAGGTAAGAAAGACATTGCATTTTTAAAAATATATTAATTTTTTACTCCGCCCCTGTCGTTTGCCACCCCACCTAGGAAAAGACCATAAATTAAGGGCATATTATTCCATCTGCCTGCAAAATTTTGTTTAAATTCAAGTTGAGTTAAGAAAAATATTACATTTTTAAAAATATATTAATTTTTTACTCCGCCCCTGTCGTTTGCCACCCCAATTAAAAAAAGACCATATATTAAGTATATATTGCTCCATCTACCTGCAGAATTTCGTTTAATTTCAGATTACGGTAAGAAAGACATTGCGTTTTTAAAAATATATTAATTTTTTACTCCGCCCCTGTCGTTTGTCACCCCACCTAGTAAAAGACCATATATTAAGGGTATATTATTCCATCTGCCTTCAAGATTTTGTTTAAATTCAAGTTAAATTAAGAAAATCATTACATTTTTAAAAATATATTAATTTTTTACTCCGCCCCTGTCGTTTGCCACCCCAATTAAAAAAGACCATATATTAAGTATATATTGTTCCATCTACCTGAAGAATTCCGTTTAGTTTCAAGTTAAGGTAAGAAAGACATTGTATTTTTGAAAATAATTTAATTTTTTACCCCGCCCCTGTCGTTTGCCACCCCACCTATGAAAGGACTATGTATTACGTGTCTATTATTCCACCTGTCTATAAAATTTCGTTCAATTTGACGTAATAATAAATGAGATATTGTATTTTTAGAAATAAATGATTTTTTTATTGCGTCATTAACGTTTTGCCACCCCCTATCGAAAGAGTTTGCAAAGTTTTGTTGCAATTAGATTACCATAAAGAAGATATTTTTGCCCTTGGAAACATCCTGTAACTATTTTTGTTGCATATTTACATTATGTCAAAGGTTTATCTGGTCCGCTGTAAAATTTTGTTGCTGGCTCCTTGTTGCCAGCTACAAGGAGCTGGCTTGACGGATATCTATAATAATATTTATTTCCAAAAACAGGATATCATTCTACATCAAATGATTTAATGAAAATAGATAATTCACGAAGAAAGTATTAAGATAAAAGATAATTTTAGGTCCAGATAGGTGGCCATTTGCAAAAGGTACTTTTTAAATACAAGTTAGTAGACATATTAGAGATTATTTACTATTGTTTCGTTTTATGACTAATTAGAATCTAAGAAAACATTATTTCATATTGCCCTAATCTTTATACTGGTGGCTAGTAATAACTAAAGCTCGGATTATGCATGTTTATGCAATATTTTCTTATTTTAATTAGTTCTGCATAAAGTTGCATATTTTGGATAAAATGTAATATTTGTCAGTTGAGTAAACCCTTCGGTAAATCCCATCCCAAACATTTTATTGTATTAAGTAGACTAAATTCTGAAGCCTGACATGTTCCTTCTCGTAATAACGTCGTTCACTACATAAAATTATATATCTTTAAATGACACGTTTAGCCGTCCACTTAGATGTAAATTATTTGCCCTGCGAAGTGTATTATCGAGTTGAACATTTGAAAATTTTTGCATCGTTGATTGTTACTTGAGCTACTGTTATGTAAAGGGGAAATTTTACTCTGTTTTTCATTTTGACACTTTCATTAAAATGGTTTTCCGAAGGTATAGTTAAATGAACTGAATGTAACTCTTCCCAAATTGCTTTCACGTATCTTTTACTATCTGAATAAAAATCTGAAAATAATAAAACTCAAACTAGTTCATTAGAAAGTATTAGAAAATATATTTAGATAAATGAAAATCATCTTGTTATATGTTTACGTGCATTTTTTAACGTTTCAATAAAAATATATTATTCTGAGACTAAGAATTTATATCTTTACATCGCCAAATCAAAATGGTAACATTTACTTTCGCGCGGAACTAAAAAAAAATTGGGAAAAAAAGATGAGAATGCAGTCAAGCATCATCTTGGGTATGGTTTAAGACTATACTTTTTCTAAAAGATCAAATGGCTGGGAGAAAAGTGCAAAGTAAGCTATCGCGACCCGTCGAAGAAACAGTTTTGTTTTTTGTGGAATAATATTTTTTTTCAAAAACGATAAGATTATCTCATTTAGCTGCATCGATCCCATTTTCAAATGTAACAATGATCAATTTAATAGTTCCGAAGCTATAGCGATTGCATCATGTCAGCAAGCATTTGAGGACTGTTTAAGTAAGAATATAGCACTGATTAAAACACACTTCGCAGATATAATCGACTTTATCGAAAAGCTAGGATGTAACAACCTTCCTCTTTATGTTTTCATTACGGTAATAAAAAAAATGGTAGAGTTAATGCAAACTCGTTTAGGTCATGGTGTTTTTTCCAGAGCATGTAGAAAAGCGATAAGTGTTTTAAATTGAGTTTTTCAAAATCAATAGCTTTGACTAAAAATTTGAAAGAAGTAGTAGTAAATAATTTAGAAAAATATTTAATAGTTTTGTTGAAAAAAATGTATATAATATTTTTTTAATTAACAAATATGTAAATTTGTTTCGAATTAAAAAAAATGTTTTAATGCTGATTATCGAACGTTGCAATTTTTTTATATCGCGCTTTTCTAATGGACCTGTATATTTTTATATCATATATATGAATATCTATTCCATATATTCACAAAATTCATTCGCACATATATATATATATATATACATATATATATATATATATATATATATATATATATATATATATATATATATATATATATATATATATATATATATATATATATATATATATATATATATATATATATATATATATATATATATATAATATATATATATATATATATATATATATATATATAATGTGTTTTCATTCCGGGTGTACATCCGTTCACTACTGTCGTTCTGAAAAGAACAGTTTTGCTGACGTTTCGCCAAAATCACATTTGGCATTTTCGAAGCTATCTTTCTCGCGTCCGAATAGAGACTGAGCTCAGTCTCAGTGAAAGAAAATGGCGACCAAATGTTTGAAAAAAAATGTGATATGTTTATCATTTTTTTTTTTTTGACATGTAGGGACGCTAAAAGATCTGAAACACCTGAGTGAGTAGTTTTTTTGCGATTACAAACACTTTATCTGGCCGCCATTTTGTTTTGCCATCTTGAATTAGTAACAGAATTTTACTAGTTGATCCCCACAGTAATTAGTTATGAAAGTTGGTAAGTAGTTTTTAAGGTATGCCATGAACTTAGACACAGCTAAACACACCGACAGACGGATCGACGGAATTGCTAAAACATATTTTTTGGCATCTAGGAACGCTAAAACGTGAAGATATGTAAAACCGGAGAGGGTGATTTATTTATCCGGCCATCTTGATTGACATTGGTACCGTAAAATGGGGCGAAATTGATAGTTTTCAAAATACTTTTTTAGATAAAATAATTTTCGAATATTTTAAAAATGTGCAAAAATGGAAAAGCTATGTGGCTGTATAATAGGAACTCTTTGGTGGCCTCACTAATAAAAAAAAAAAAAAAATGACAGTACAAAAAAATAAAAAGGTCTCTATCAAACTCATACTCTAGATGGGGCGACTTTGATACCCCCTATGTTACTGTGCTAATTTACGTGTATTGGGTTCTCTAATATTAATCTCGCCCCGTTTTAAATGTTACTAGGCAGATTTTTTAATATCCTATATTTTATAAGGTAGGGTGACTTTGATAGGCGGGGCCAGATTGATAAAATAAGGATAATAAAACACTGATTTTGGATTTGGCTATTATTTATTTATAAACATAAAAAACAAATATTTATAAACGAAAACATGTTAGGCTAACTGGACGTTTTACAATAAGCGAAACTAACCCTCTTAACATAAACCTTATAAAACAATATTTCAAAAAAAAAATGAACACATTTATAGTTCCTTAACATCTACTTTTCCAGAAAATTTGTATACCTTATCTTCAAGCTCAACAGGGGCTGGGAGAATAGCTATTATATCAGAATAAGGTATTGTGCTTTGATCTTTCTCAACAAGTGCAAATATTGTTTTTTCTGGATTAGTTGATTTTAGACCAACTGTGTTGAACTCGTTATCAGCAAAGCGGGTTAAAATTTTGCAAACATATTTAAAAATTGCACATTTTCTTCGCCCGGATGTAAATTTTGCTAGGACGAATGTTTCAGGCTCTAATAATAATTGTATACTAGGTGCTATATAGTCAACTTCATTTTCTTCATGTTCACTCTCACTATCGTCTGCCGCAAACTCAACACGTTTCTCTAAAACACTCTCTTCTTCCTCGGAATCAGAAGTGCTTCTGGTTCCAACGCTTTTTCCTGGAATAACGGTAAGTCTTTGTTTCTTGCGTCTTACTCTTTCATTATTTTCAGTTCCATACCTTTTCTCTCGTAATAACTCACTCAATGAATCGTTCATTTCCTGCTCGGGGTTGTGATTAATATCTGGAACTTTGTTTAAAACTTTGTGTGGGTTAAAAGGAAATATTCCAGTGGCGTAAAAGCCATTTATGATGTTCCTTTTCACACCAGCTTCTTGATCTCCTGGCTTATCCTTACTTTGAGCCTGAACTGTATCCATTTTTTCTATTGCCGATTTTAATAATGACGGAAAAACATCCTTTGCAATTCCAGAAGATTTGTTCTTTAATTTGTAGGTGGTTAAAATGTTGCGCCATGCTACCTTGAACGGTTTAAAAAATGCCACATCGAGGGGTTGGCAAATATGCGTAGAGTGTGGTACAAGGCACACAAATGATATGTCGTTTTCTTCACATTGGGCAAGAACTCGTTCATTGAAGTGAGAAGCTAGATTGTCGCCAATAAGGACTTTTTTACCTTCCAACCGCTTAGCGTGCAGAAGAAATGATGTACTGAACCAATCTTCAAACGTAACAGCGTCCATCCATCCATGCGAAGTTCTATGAAAACGGCAACCCTGCGAACAGCAAGGCTTGGCACAGCAAGGATATCCATTAATTCCGCCTTCTTTCCATGTATTGTATAAGTGTTCGCTTTTGTAAATGACATAAGGTGGTAGCAGAGTCCCGTCGGCAGCGCCACATATCATTATTGATGTACAGCTCTTTGAGTGATTAACGATGTTCTCTGGATATTTAACACCGCGTCTATAAACCAGTTTTCTACTTCCTGGATCATCACCAACATTTGTTTCGTCATAGTTAAATATGTTACTTGAGGGAACATCCCTTAAAGTTTCCTCTAAATTGCTAAAATATGTTGTCAAGGTTTCTCTAGAAATTTTAGCTCTGGCAATTTTTATATTTCCAGCAACTCGTTGGGAAACCTCATCTTTGTGACGATCTAGTAAACTCAAGGCCCAGTCTTTTCCAGGCAGATTGTTTTGAAATTTGTCTATTTTTCGACCTTTCCCATCCAGGTACTTTTTTGCGAGCATTCTAATCTCCAGGAGATCAAGAGGAAATCCCCAATCTGCGCACTTTAAGGCTGCTCCAAGAATAGCTTTTTCTTCTAAGTTTGTAAAAACTGGCTGGCCACCGGTTTTTTGTATGTGTTTTCCATGGAATTTATTGTGCAAAGTTCCATAGGGAATTTTGTATTGTTCGGAAGCTGCTTTTATTGAAAGTTCTGCGTCTGCTATTTTTTTTACTGCCTCGTTCAGTTGGTCTTCCGTGTAATCTTTATAGGATCGTGCGCCTGGCGTACGCACATATTTTCTCACCATCTGAAAAAAAAAAACAGATTTACTAGCAAGATAAAAATTTTAAGAGCAAAGCCACCCAATAAACAAAAAAGTCTGGATTACGTCTGGCGGGGCGAGTTTGATAAATATCAATCACGCCCCACCAACTGTATCAAACTCGCCCCGCTTCAAACAAACGGAATTTTAAAAAGAACCTGTTCCTGTAACCTCACTTTTTAAACAATTTAAGAAGCACAAATAACGATGTTTTAGTGTAAACAACTCAAAATTACTGTTTTGTTAACACTTACCGTGGACGTCTAGAAGTTATACAGGTCACAGTTTTGCCATAAAACAGGGATTATTAGAAAAATTATAGAAAAACACGTTTTTATCTGGATTTTAAGATCACACCATGCGCGAAGGGTTACATTCGGCTGTCTACTGACCTTAAGTTGCGGCGGCGGATTTGAGAAATAACTAGGCGCAGCGGAAAATCACCAACAGCATGTCGGTGAAGTTAGTATCAATCTCGCCTCCAGAAATCAAGGTCGCCCCACTTTACGGTACTACAACTTTACTAGCTAATCCCTATATCATAATTAGTTATGGCACACAATTTGAAATCATTCCATTAAGCAGTTTTTCAGGGTGAATTTTTATATATTTTATTAAATCGCCATTTTTTTCCTCAATCTTGGATTCGAACCAAAATGTTACCAGTTCATTCAACATAATACTTGATGTTTATGCAAAATTTGAGATAAATTGGATAATTTTGTTTTGCCATATTGGATTTTTACCAAAATGTTACCAGGTAATCCCCATATGACGATCGGTTAAGTAGTTTTTTAGCTATGCCGCGGACAGACAGACAGACAGAAATTGAGAACACTTGTTCTTCGGCGTCCCTTGATGTCCCTACTATAACTTGAAGATCTGAAAAAATCTCAGAGGGTGATTTTTTCACGATTACAATACTTCCCTTTTACGGGGGAAATAATATTAGTTTTAGTTGATTAGTCTAGCTATACTTAATGACCAGTGCAAGCTCCGAGGATGCTTGTGGGTTTAAAATGTATGAGGTGCCGTCAGTCTTACCAACATCAGACATAAATAAAACAGGTTATTTTTGACATTACTCTGCCTATTGAAAATACATAATACGTCTTTATAAGTAGAGAATACATAATCTAAGTTACCTTTTTTGATAATAATTGCAAACAAAGTAAAAAAAACACCTTTTGTTTAAGACCCAATTAAATTTAGATTTTTGTAAGTTTTTCTCGTTCTTCGAACACAAATGGGTACAACTACTTTCAAGAAAAAACAGACCACTTAGGAAACAATGTCATGTATTTTTGGCCACTAGAACTACATGAGAGATTTCTATAAATGGTAACATGCAGACCTGCAGACAAGGTCACGCTATTTTGTTGTATAGTCAGGTTTCTTCTTTCTTTTTACGTGATCTTATTACAGTTTTATTACTGTTCGATTCAACTGTAGAACCATGAATATATTCATGTAGTACGTTTCGTTAAATGTATTAGAAGTTCATATGCACCTGGGTCCTCAAACGCTTCATAAGGGTGCTAAGACCCATTGAAGATGTCGCCCAAAACGTGCTTTTTATTTTATTACTTTGGAACTGCTTTTGTACCAGTTGTAAATTTTGGTACAGGAATAGTCACTATTGAAAGCTACTTTTAGCAGCTAACAATTTTTAAATTTCTTAACCAGGGGCGTGCCGGCAGGGGGTGTCCTGTTTTTAGTTAGTCATTATTTTTTCAACACTGTCCTTTTTTGACATTTTAATAGAATATTAGGATTTTCTACTATTTTTTGCATAAAAAAGGTGCTCTTGGTAAATGGTCAAAAGTTAACGGTTTCCGAGAAAAATCGTTGCAATATTGCTAGGTCGATCGAAATAACTCATTTAGAAGAGAAACGAAAAGAAAATGTTACCTGAACTTTTATAAGTACAAATGGTAAAGGGGCTTACAATGAACGTTAAAGAATTAAGTTTTGTACTGATTAGTTTTTAACATAACCTCAAAATTTCCGAGAAAAATGAAAAGTAAAAAAAATCTTTTTTTTTTTCATTTCCACAAAACTAACACAATTTTAACGGAACTTGTGTACAACATAGGCTTTGTCCATAGAAGTATGCAACGAATAGGAAACTTTGTGATAACTTATTTTTCGGAAAAATTTGAGTTGGGGCATGAAGAAAAAAAAAGTTCAGCTAAATTGGTCAAACCATCGCGGAGTAATCGATGTACAAAGATAAACAAAATATATAGGGTCAAATTGATAATCTCCTCCTTTTTTAAATTTTTATTGAAGTCGGTTAATAAAATTAAAAACAAACAGAAACGTTAGATTTTCAGGCAATAATTTGGCTACAATAAAATCTAATAAAATACAGCAAATGTTGAACATGACTACCACTCATAGAAAAATATCCAACTAAACTATTTCGCATCGATGATCGTACTCGTTCAAATCAAATATTAAGCAAATGTCAACTTAATAATTTCTTTGATTAGAAGTATATTTTTTTGTTCTTTTTGAACACGCTGTTCATTTGACCTAAAATTTAATACTCTAAAAATTATTTTTTTCTTCATGCCCCAACTTTTATTAAGATGAAATTTTTCTGAGAAATAAGTTATCACAAAGTTTCCCATTTGTTGCATACTTCTATAGACAAATCTTATGTTGTACACAATTAAGAAAATACGAGTCTTTTAAAGCTAAAGTTCCGTTAAAATTGAGTTAGTTTTGTGGAAATGAAAAAAAAAATCAAATGATTTTTTTGTTATTTATTTTTCATTTTTCTCGGAAATTTTGAGGTTATGTTAAAAACTGGTCAGTACAAAACTTGTACACTTTTGCATGACCTACAACTGTTGTATATGATATTCTCTATCAAACATGAACTTTCGCCGAGAATTCCATAAATACTATTTGCCCTCCTTTTCAATCCCCGTCGTGAACTCTCCCTCACCCCGAGGCTGCACTTATTTATTTTACGTTTTACCAGAGGCATACAGTCTAGGGAAGCAAGGGAAGCAGTGCTTCCCCAAAAAAAATTACAAAACATCTTCTAAAATGTAATTTTTGAAATAGGAATCCATTAATTTAGTTTATATTAAAAATGCTAAAATATTATCTTAATTATCAAGCCCATAATAAATGCGGCCTTGACTCCGACCGAGATTCGAGAAATCGAATAGAACCTATGCGGGCCGCTAGCTTCTCTGCAGCCAAGTCCTGTATGCTTGATTTCCTGTGAATCGAGCCAGAGTTTATTGAACTTTCCACCCGCTGTTTGCAATTTTTGCATTTCAGTCGCGTGCTCTAAGTGGGGGCGGAAGCTATCGTTGGAGTAGGTTCTTTGTTTGAACGGCTATCCGTGTGTTGTGTGATACGTACGTCGCATCGTGCATGGTGCGATATGGAAGACAATAATACGGACGTGGATATGCAAATACCGTCAACTTCGGCTGTCGGTAATAACGTTGAAAATGTTGGAGAATTTATTAAAAAGAGTGTGTGTGAATGTGTGGTGTATGTCTTAATAATAAAGATATTTTCAACATTAAACTTCGCTCATAAGCTTCAAATAATTTCCAAAGGAAGGGCAAAACCGCCTATGAAAAATTTAACCACAAAAATGAAAAACTGTATTAGACGTTTTTATCCGGAAAAACAATACGAACCAGAATTGAACAAACCCTTAATAAACAGTTGGAAATTAGTCACCGCCAACACAATGAACTATACGATAAAAATAGGCAAATATTAAGAAGACTTATCGATGTTGTTTGTTTTCTCGGACAGCACGAATTGGGATTTAGAGGTCATGACGAAACAAGGGTTTCTTCAAATAGAGGAAATTTTCAAGATTTACTTATTTTAATGGCGAAATATGATGATTGCTTAAAAAATCATTTAGAGCAGTCTAGCGTTTTTCGCGGAACGTCGAATCGAATCCAGAATGATTTAATTTCCGCTGTTGCAACCATTATTCTAAAAAGAAGAAAGAAGTTCTGGACGAAAAAACTGATATCACTAATTTTAGCCAATTATCTATAGTAATACGCTACGTTAAAACAGACGGAAGCATTCAAGAGCGATTTTTAGGTTTTAAGAATGTGTCCGAAAATCGTACAGCAGATGCATTATATACCGTAGTTTATAAAGTTACTAAATAAATTAATGGAGAGAAAAAATTAGTTGCTCAAAGCTATGATGGAGGTGCAGTGATGGCAGGACAATTAGGGGGTCTGCAAGCTAAAGTTCGAGAAACTTTCCCAAGTGCTGTATTTGTCCATTGTTTTGCTCATAAATTAAATTTAGTTTTATCCCAGTCCATCAATCACATCCATTAGAGTGTAAAGTATTTTTCGTTACTTTAAGTGGCATGGCTGCTTTTTTTTAAAGTCAACAAAACGTACACAAGGTTTGGACTCCATTGCCCACAAACGATTGCCCAAAGTAGCTCCTACTAGGTGGAACTATAATGGAAGACTTGTGTTAACAATATCTGAAAATCGTAAATCACTGATTGAACTATTTGAGAATATAATAGAAAATAACGAAACGTAGGACTCAGAAGCAATAAATAGTTCGAGGGGGTTTTTGGACTGTTTGAAACGAGATTTTAATATTAATTATTTGTTGAACATATTTTCAGAAATATTTCCATTCTCGGACAATGTTTTTAATATATTACAAACTAAAACAAATGATATTGCTTTTTGCCTAAAAAAAGTGGTTGATTTTAAGTCCATATTAAGCCAAAAAAGAGATGACTTGACCTATTTTGGGAGAAAACGATGACGTTAAATGTAGAGCCACAAGCCAAATGTCTTCGAACAGACAAGGTCGAAGATGTTCAGACATCATACAGACTCCTCTTTTATGAAATAATCGATCAAATTCAGCAACAAATAGACTATAGATTTAACGGTTTAAATGATTTTAAATTCCTCGAGCTCTCCAATTTCGATGCATTTAAAGGAAAAACTTTTCCAGAAGATGCGTTTAAATCTCTTCTTCTTCATTATGGCCAGTTTTTCGACCAAGTGTTACTGCGATCTGAACTAAAAGTGATTTACGAAAATGACATTAGCGCAAAAAATAACGCTAAGGAACTAATGCAACTTTTAAAAGACAAGGAGCTGGAAGATGCCACACATACACCGAAGTGTCGAAATTGTGTGAATTAGTATTGACAATACCTGCCACAAGTTCATCAGTAGAACGCAATTTTTCAACACTTAAACATATAAAAATTTCGTGAGAAATTCAACGGGGCAGGAGAGACTTTCGCATATATCGCTGTTGTCCATTGAAAATAAACTTCTCCAAAATATGTCGGAGCATCGACGTTTTTATGATGACGTCGTTGACGAACTTACAAAAAATTATCGAAGAATCGAATTACATTACAAATAAGTAAGTTTCTAAAAATTGCTTCCCTTTCTTAAAATTTCACCGCACGCCCCTGCGTTTTACGTTCCTTTACCATTTGTACTTACAAAAGTTCAGGTAACATTTTCTTTTTTTTTCTCTTCTAAATGAGTTATTTCGATTGACCTAAAAATATTGGAACGATTTTTCTCGGAAACCGTTAACTTTTCGACCATTTACCAAGAACACCTTTTTTGTACAAAAAATAGTAGAAAATCCTAATATTCTATTAAAATGTCAAAAAGTACAGGGTTGAAAAAATAATGACTAACTAAAAACAGCACACCCCTTGCCGACACGCCCCTGGTTAAAAAATTTAAAATTTGCTAGTTGCTAAAAGTAGCTTTCAATAGTGACTAATCCTGTACCAAAATTCATAACTGGTACAAAAGCAGTTCTAAAGTAATAAAATAAGAAGCACGTTTGTGGCGACATCTTCAATAGATCCTAGCACCCTTATGAAGCGTTTGCGGACCCAGGTGCATATGAACTTTTTTTCATATTTTTTAATGTAGAATCACCCTCAGAAATTTGGCGACGCAATTGCCGGACACCCTGTATAATATATCATGCCGTGGCAAAATCTTGTATGTGCTAAAACGCAAGTTTTACAGGAGAGCCAAAAACATTATGTTTTATAGGGAACACATAGCACGTTTTCTATTTAAATTGTTTCTCTATATATATATATATATATATATATATATATATATATATATATATTTAATATATACAGGGTGCTTCAAACTCGTTGGCCTAGTATATGAAGAACGGAAAGAAGGATTTTTTTGAAATCTAGGTTGAGGCGATAGTAGCCTGCGATCTAGCTTTTAAAAATATTTTTTAGTTTGCATTTTAAATGGGACACCCTGTGTTTTATTTTATTTTTTGATTCTACGAAACATTCCAAATCACTTTTATGTAACATATCCCATACCTATCTTTAGCCGTTGCGGTATTAAAAATTATTAAAGATAAATATGTCGGAGAAATAAAATAATTTTTGTTATAAAAACCGCAGACAGAAATACAGAAATTTGGTAAGTTCACCACAAAGGAAGAGTGTTTCGTAATTATGTATAATAACGCTTAAATTGTATACCGGGTGTTGGCAAAGTTCGTTTTTTAAGGAGTACACAAATTTGAGTGGAACTCATTTTTTTTTAAATAGGACACCTTGTATTTTATACGTGCAATAGAACGAGACTTGAAACTCGTATCTAACAGTACTACATGTTCCTAGACCTATCTTCATTAGTTGCGGACTTACTAGACAAAAACCTCTATAGGACAACTTAACTGTGGACAAAAGAGGTAAACCTTTCTAAGGAATGATTATAACATCTTTGCATAATAAAAAATATATTATTAATGTAATTATCACTGTAAAAATAAAAAAAAGCACTAATAAGAAAATTGTTTAAAATGTTCTCCATTAACTCTTAAACACTCGTGGATCGTTTTGCTTACGTGGTCAGCAGTTGCGCGCTGGATTTCATTTCCATTAGTACATTGAAGAACCACACTAACCCGATTTTGAAGATCTTCTTTTGTGAGAACTGGTGTCTTGTACACTAAATCTTTTACCTTACCCCATAGATAAAAATTAATGAGAGACCTTGGGGGGCTAGTTCCAAGAACCTCCTCTACTAATTCATCTATCTTCGAATATTTCGTTCAGTTCGGTACTAACTTCGTGAGTACAATGGGGTGGCGCTCCATCTAACTGGTACCAGCGATTTCCCAGAAGATTCAAAAGAATGTCGTCTAAGAATTCGGAAACTGTACCACTTAGGATTTGCAAATATTTGTAGGAATTTAAGTTTTCTTCATAGAAACAAAAACATAATTTAGTATCTATCATTAGGCAGAACACATTAAAACTAAATTTATACTGGAACCCTTTCTTTCACAAAATGTGGATTTTCTTGAGCCCAGAAATGTGAGTTTCTTCTGTTGAAAAGGCCTTCTTTTGAAAATTTACACTCATCCGTCCAAATAATTTTTTTCAAAAAATGCGGATCTTCTTGGACTTTGACTAAAGGCATTTCGCAAAAGGCCAGCCTTAGTTGCGGGTTATTGGGCTCAAGGACTTGTGAAGTAATAAATGTATAATTGTGCATATGTTGCGCAAGCAAAATTCTTTCTATTGACAAATAGGGAAGACCCAAATCAACTTCTGCACTATAGACGGAAGCATGCGGATAAGCATAAAAGTATGCTAGAACATTTCTGTTGTCTTCTTTACCAATAACTGGCTTGATTTGGCGTCTGGGAGTCAGTATATTGCCGTTGTGTCTGTAGTTTCTCTCAATTTTTTAAAATTTATTCGCAGTAATCGGAGGCAAGCTAGGATAAAGCTCGTTAAATGTTCTACAAGTTCTTAATATTATTTAGTCACACTGACCGTGAATAAATATATAATAAAACGTCGTCAAAGGAATATGCATTTGCCATTTTATGAATTTGTTGGCAAAAACATAACGTTGCGGCGTACGTTTAAAATATTATATGGCTGACAAGTTATGTCAAACTTGCGTTGTTTTGGCACATGTTTGCCATAGCCTACTGCTAGATAGATCTAATATTGTAAAGTTATTTGCAAGAAAATATTTTTTCCCAAATAAGTCAGACACTACTGAAGATAGGTATAGGAACATGTAGTATTCTTAGATAGGGTTTTCAAGTCTGGTTCTATTGCACGTATAAAATACAGGGTGTCCTATTAAAAAAAAATGAGTTCCACTGAAATTTGTGTACTCCTTAAAAAACAATATTTTGTGGACACCCGTTATACAATTTAAGCGTTAATATACATAATTACGAAACACTCTTGCTTTGTGGAGAACTTGTCAAATTTCTGTAAGGGAGACAGGTGACGAATGTAACAAAAATCACATTTATTTGATTCCTGCATTAATTTTCAACAGTAAATAAACACTATTTTTTTTAAATGCTTAAAAACCTAACAAATAATATCATTTATTTGGAAGCTTGAAAGAAAGTGAAGATCATATTATAAAATAATAAAATGTAATCACGTAACAAGTGTTTCAAACGACACCCCGCACGTGTCATTTGTAACAGGTATGGGGGCCAATAGTAACACCATAAAAGGTAGTGAAAAGTGAGTACCTACTATAATATTTTAGTTTATCTGATTTATTTACTTTTATTGAATAACATATTTACCTTGTGAAAACAAAATTGTATGAAATAAAAACGAATTTAAATAAAAAATTATAAATTTATTTCCAAACGTGTGATTATAAAATAAAAGTATTTAAAGTATGAAACAAATTAACAAATGAGCTTCTAATGGAATATTAAATACATAATAACTACAAAATAAAAATGTATTGCTTCTGTGCCAAAATCCAACAACTATTCCATTTTTTTAAATACCAACATCAAAAACTAACCTAAGAACTCAAATGAGGTTCATAAAAATGTTTTATTAATCTGAATAATCTTCATCGCTTTCACAATTACGGCAAATAAACCAAGGATTGTTTTTAGCGCAATGGGAATGAGCCCATTGCGGACATTTTCTGCACTGCAGCCAATCACCTGTGCTTGACTTATATGGGCCACAGCAGATCAAACAAATAGTGTCCTCTTCTTCGAACGATGACGGAGATGATGATGTAGGTTTTCGGCTTCTTTTCTTAATGGTTTTTCCCTTGACTAAAGACGTAGAGGTTACTTTTTTCTTTATTGAGGATGTATTTTTTTTATTTAGACGCTCTTCTAAAACAATTTTTTCCGGTGTCCGTAAGGATGGCTGTTTTTCCTCGTTGCCAATTAGTTTGTTTGATTTTGCTTACATCGGCTTTGGGAAAAGGTCTTTGTTGTTCTGGGATATATTTTGTTACTTCGATCGGTCCAGTCTTGGGGCATGGGGAGGTAGGTGGTGTAATGTCGCCTTTATTTCTTGAAATAGCATACTCAGAAAAAATCTCAGCTCTGGAACTCAGACATCCTTTAGACGTCGAGGGCAAAGAAGAAGATTTGGGGCTATTCTGGGATATGATAATCACCAAGGGAATGGGTGGAATAGAATCCTTGGATGTAGATGGGCTTGGGAGCGTATGAGGATCAGAAGGCAATTTTTTTGTCAACTCATAGTTAGGCTTAATGTCATCCAAAAGCTTATCTGTTACAGAACTAGGGGCAAATTCGACATCTGTGAAAATGTCTTCATTAAATGGACAAATGCCTGTACAAGCAAATCCAGCGCAAATATTTTTAGGCGTGTAGTAGCTTGTGGTAAAGCATTTCGGACCCAGCCTGGAATGTTGTAAATGGTCATTCGCTTCCCGGGATTATTACTCATCCAATTGTCACACTCGTTATTATAAAACTTCTTAAAGGGACCAAATACAGTACGATCGAGTGGCTGCAATTTGTGTGAAGTATGGGGCGGGAACGAAAGGAGTGTAATAAAATTGTCTCGACAAAAATCTATGACAGGAAGGGACAAGTGAGATGAGTGATTGTCTAAAATTAGCAACACTATTGTTCTCAGAAGGCTTTGCAAACTTAGCAAAGTGTTTCACGAATTCAAAAAATTCAGGCTCTTACATTTATCCACTCTTATTAGATTTACCGATACAACCTGGCGGACCGTCCCTGATAAAATGGTAATGAAACCTTGCTAAAGGAAATATAAACATTGGTGGAATGCTGTTACCTAAAGCATTTACAGACACATAGTAACCAACGTACCTCGTGCTTGGGAAGTTATAGCACCAACCTGTTTAATACCTTTTGTAGCGATTATTTTGCTAGGTTTCTGCACGGTGGTGCAGCCCGTTTCATCCACGTTATACACATTTTGTGGCTCAATGTGGAGCCTATCAAAAATATTTGCCAAATTCTCAAAAAACTTAGCAACGTTCTCTTTGTTAAAATTCATTGCCCGGAATAAACTAGTAGACTCTGCAGTTCGTATAGATAAAAATGGATTCCTTTTAGGAAATGCTGTCAGCCAATCTTGACTACCACTTTCCATTACTTCCCACATCTGTGGATATATTTGAATTTATTAGCTTTTGTAAACTGAAACGCGAGTTTTCTCATTTCTTTTGGGCTAAGTCCAAAATATAATTTAGCGGCATCCTTAACGTATCTGCCTAATTCTTGCTCTTGCTGCTGGGAAAATACCTTGTTGTGTGGGTTGGAGCCGACTTGCGTTGCTCATTTCTTCTCAGCGCATTGACAAAACGTTGAAGCGATATATGGCAAAGTTGAAACTCTCTAGCTGCAGCTCTCACTGCTACATTTTTATTTAAGACCCTGTTTGCAGCTTCAACAAAGGTTTCGCGTTGATTTTGACCTCTATTAGTTTTTCTTTGCCTCGGTTTCATTGTTATTCTATAAAGGAAAACAACGCTAAAGCAAATACGATCACTTTGGTGTCAATTGTAACATGTTACAATCGTCACCGGTGTCCCCTAATATTTAGTTCAGGTGAACATATAGGAGTTTTTACGGTTTTTAAACATAACACACAGGTGATTTTATCCATCAAACTACAAAAAACATTAACATAAAAGCCAAAAACTACAGATTACAGGATACCTAATTTGTTTATTCAAATTTATTACATTTTAAAATTATTTATTAATTTTTGGTTTTAACTCTATGACATCTTTTATTGTTGATATTAAAATTAGACCTAAAAATGATGTATGCCTCAGCTGCTCTTTGTCGTGGCTACTTATAGGGGTGGTTCATTTCTTACCCTTTTTCCTTTATGTGTTGTTTGCAGTTACTTGTCAGTTAATCCAAATCACTAAAATGTTATAATTTGGGCGCCATTCACGGTCTATTAAAAAAACTTACTGGATTCAACTGACAACTAAGGTCCCATGAATAACCCTAAATATGATACAGTCTGAAATATTTAATAAAACTCTAAAATCAGATGTTAAAGATGTTTAATATAATACGATTGCATTGAGATTGACCTGTAAACTTTAATCAAAAGTTAGATAATTGTAAAATACCCTTTTATAATTGTTCAATTATTTACACTACGGGTTGCGCTGCTGTTTTAAATAAAATATATCTAAAAATTACGCCAATTGTGCGTTTAGCTTTTTAAAAACGTATGTATGTAAAAACTTATCTTTTAGTAATATCCTCTTGGGGTTGTTCTTTGAGGTCCTTGAACTCTAGCCGGTAAAATGTTTGATTATTAATTTCCAATACTCCATGTAGTTCTCCAAACTTGGGTTTCTTGACTAAATAATGCCCTTGCTCAACAAGTGGCTAGCAAGATTAAAATTAGCCCACAAGCGGCTAGTAACTAACAAAATGTTTCTAACACCACATCTAATAATCTAGTTCATAAGCAGTTTAAAATGAATAAAACTGGTGTTTAATAAAACATTAAACTGGCGTTTAATAAAACTGGAGATTAATAAAACTGGGTTGCCTAAAAAGGAGACCAAAAAAAAAGACTTTAGAATCAAATACAAATGAAGATGAGGTTATGAAACATGAATTTGTCAAAAATAGAATTATACTAGTGAAAATAGAAATTTTACTAAAAACTCACCCGAACGATGTTATTTCACTTCATTCCATTTATTTTCATCAAAGGATGATTAAAGATTTCAATAAAAATGGAATGATGGGCTATAAAAAGTCTACCCAGTGACAAAAGTATATTGGAAGTAACCTAACTCTTCAGTCAGCTGTCTTATCCGCTGAATTTTCAACCGTTCAGGAATGACATCCCAATATTCCACTTAAATGAGATTTATACATAATCAAGAACAACAACCCAAAGTTATGTAATTTATATTTATACCCAAACTTATATGAAAGAACATTACTAGTTACAGCCAAAATTAAAGAGACTTATGAAATTTACGATCTGTAGTATTCACTTATGATTTAGACACAATTGGAATTTTAAAGGAAAACTCGGAGCGCCATCTATGAATTAATAAAATCCTCTCTAATAGAGATGAGCTATTCTGTAAATACACGAATTTTAATTTGTAGCATGTTTTCTGATTGGTGCATGAAAAATCAAAAAACGGAACGTTACAACTCTTTTATCAGGCTGAAATAGAATATCGTAAAAACTATGATGATCTTTTTCGATTACATTCTTTAAATCTTGCAGATATTTCCATTTTGATTCACCTACAGGAATAGATCTTTCATAAAGTTGGGTTGGTTTTTGTACTACATTTTAGAAATTAAGCCATAATTTTAAGTTTATAAGTTAAATGTACAAATACAATTCAATTGATTTTAAAATTTAAAAATATTTTGAAATATTTTAAAGGTATTCGAAATATTTTTCTTTTCAATTACTTTTGTTTTTTGAGAAAAATTTATAAATACTTCAAATAACTTTTGGGACCTTATTTACTAAATACAAAATACTTTTTAGGGAGTAATTTAATTTCGAATACAATTACTGGAAAACTAAACGTATTTAAAGTGGGCACAGTATTTCAAATACCTAAAAGTCACTGAATTACTTTTTCCACGTATTTTATTTAAGGTACTGACACCTCTGCCACCTAGTGTGTCTCCGCATACAACAGTTTCAAAACCCCTGCTTTATTAGCTCTGGCCAAATTTGCCAACTTGTAGTAATTTCTAAGTAAACCACAATAAGACGCCGATTCACTTTTAAAAACCAAAACCTGTAGCATGAACCACCAGCATAACAAGAAACAACAAAGAGTTGTAACCTGCCTAACAGCTTATTTATAAAGCACATTGAGATAATTTTATCATACAAAATTGCCCAATGGAGACCTACAAACATTTAAATAATCTATTGTTTACAATGAATCATGGGAAGTCTAGTCCATTATTATATGTCGTTCTGCTTAGGTCCATTGGTGTAGTTACTTTAATAATTACTTGTACGTATACAGAGAGTAAAGTAAACCGATCAGCTATTGATTTAAGTTTTAGAACCATTCCTGAGGGAATACTATTCTTATTGCTTTATTAGTATATAATCGTTTATCAATAAATTGAATAATAATATTAACTAAAATAGTGCTCTTGGAATGGAAAAGACAAAAGAATAAAAGTTAGTTGAAATTGTTTTTTAATATCACTGAGTTTTTCAAACTGGACCTTTATCACTTCAGAAATTAAAATTATGAGCAGGTTTTTAAATACCACATTTTTCGGAATGCATGAAACATCATTTTTTTCAGTTCTAAAATGTCTTTTTTCGACACTTTCATTGGCATATTGTATATCTCTACTATTATACAGTTATTTGGATTATATCTATATATATATATATATATATATATATATATATAGATATAATAATATATATAGAAAATTCTATATATATATATATATATATATATATATATATATATATATATATATATATATATATATATATATATAGTAGAATATATATAAGTAGAATTTCTTTTACCACCAGCCAACTAAACAAGTTGGTATTCTCCAATTGTAAATTAATAATTGTTTCTATGTCAGCAAAATTGATTTTCGTCATTATTCCTAAATCTGTCAACTTGGCAACAAGTTATCCCCTTTTTGGACTCATTAATCTGTGGAGCTTTGCTTCAATTTGGATTTTTAGTTTCTTTCTTTTTGTAATGGTTAGTGGATTTTTCCTAATCGTACTATACATTAAAGCTGAATGTTTCCTTCTTCTGGCTTTAAGTTACCAGGAGGATATGGAACATCCTTTCAATAACTTTTTCTGTAATTGAAAGTAGTAAAAGGTGGTACATTGACCTTTTTCGCTACTGCATCAATTGTCTGCATAGTATATTGCAGCGGAAAGAATAATTTTGAAATGAAAAAAATATAAATAACATAAAGTATCACAAATACCGAATTTTCCAGTAGATGGCAGGTATATCGATAATTTGGCAAACGTTATATTATAAATTACGTTATACTGTTGTAAGTTATTTCTACTTCCTTATTAGGCAGGTATTTCTTTAGTTATTAAGAGCTTCCTAAAAATCATCTCTTGTCTTGAAAAATGTCCCTATCTTAATATTCAGCTTAAGCCATAAATAAAAAAAAACCTAGAAGATACTCCTGTTAACAAAACTTTGACATTATAACCAAAATAGCGTAAGAATGTCCTGAGTGGTGAAAATCTGTAGCTAGATATTATATTTTGCGTACCCTACAGCTTTTATTTTTAGAGATAGAAAAGACTTTAAATGTAGAAGTTGTAGAATTTTGGTTGAACCCCCAGGATTTTTTTATCAGAATAAATAAATGAACATCGCAAATCTATCAAAAAAAACAACTTGAATTTTTTTAATGGAACACCGTATTTTATTATTATTAGAAATTGGTATAACCTGCAGATAATGATGATTCGTTAGCTATCATTATCCAAACTAAACTTTGATTTTAATTTCTTTGTAATATTAAATATTATTTTGCAAATGGACCAAATATTGCCGAAACTCTCTGGATATATCAAAGGATATACCGCGATTACTAATTGGCATGGTAGTTATATAAAGATGACTTATTACGCTTCATACACAGGTAGTCTAGTTTTATATATGCCTAACTGCCGTACCTATTGGAGGTGACCTTGAAGGTGGATGGTGGTATATCCTGCGATATTCTCAATGAATTTCAGCAATGTTTGCTCCATTTTTAAAATAAAACTACACTATGTCACAAATTATGTTAAGATTTTAGTTAATTTTAAGTTTATGTTAAAAAATTAAAATATAAATTTGGTTTTGATAATGACAGCTAATCAATCACCTGCAAGTTATACCAGTTTTCAAGGTGAGTCTATTTTTTTTCTTTGATGCGAAGTATTGAAAGAATAGTTATAGTAAACATACAGGGTTATTCACACTCAGAGGCCGATTAGAAATATATGGAGAGCCAATGAATAGATTACCAAATGGAATCCCAGAAACAATTACTTCTCTGGCTAATACCACGATCATCATTGAATGACACTTTTGATTTCTAACTTTCGTTGGAAGAAAAATTGTTAATGTATTTTGGTTTCAAGTTACGACAAAGTCACAAGTATGGTATTATTATCCCTGTCTGGAACATGTCCTATAATGCCGCCGGCGCGATGAACCATTTCAGTCAAACGACGATCGCGATTCGGCTCTTTTTAGGGCGCATCAGGCCGCCATAGACTAGCGACCCCAGAGTAGGGCAAGGGCACAAAATGGAATCACAGAAACAACTACTCCGCTGGCTAATACTGCGGCCGGCATTGAATTACACTGCCTGCCCATCCCTGATGTTTTATAAGACCTTTAATAGATCTCTGTTAGATAACGAATCAATATTTTATGGAGTAGCTTGTAATTCACCCTTTAAAAAATTAATATAGTACAACATAAGGCTTTGAGGTTGATTACAGGAGCGTTATAATCCACGCCAATTCAGGAGCTTCTGGCAGAGTGTGGCGAACCCCATTATTTTTAAGGAGAAAAGCGGAGAAATTGTTAATACAAAATATGCAATACAACAATAATAACCTTTTAAATTCTTTCTATATATTCTGATAGATCAAAAAATAATAGTGGAGTAGGCTCTGCCTTCGGACTCCGACAGACTAAACTAACTAAAACGTGTAAATGCCATAAACTATCATCAATTTTTTCAGCCGAAGCTCTAGAATTTGTCAGTTTAGATAATACAATATCTAACGTGATCATAATATCTGATTCTCAGTCTATTTTGCTATCCCTAAAAAATAACCTTAACTGCAGGCATCCTATGATTCACAGTATTTCAAACTTAATCTCTACACTTTCCCCTAGAAAAATTAATATTAAATTCGTTTGGGGAAAAGGTCATTCAGGTCTTTCTGGAAATGAACTGTTGGATAAAGCCTCAAAGGAAGCAAGTTCAGTGGGCCCTCCCTCAGAAGTTATCCCACACTCAGATTAATTTAGAATAAACAAAGTAAATACACGGGAGACCTTGAAACATGTATATATAAATAATGCACTTAATTCCTCTACTCAGTAGTCATTAATTTACCATAATCTAAACGAGAAACCTCATCCATAGAATGCAACTGTTTCGCAAATTGTTTGTGTCTTATTTTAGGTTTCTGGTTAGGCATGGAAGATTCAACAAACATCTACAGAAATTAAAACTATCTGACACGTCATTGTGTTCATGTTACAATGAATCATTAGATGACCTTAACCATAGACTTTTTAGCTGCTTCCATAACACAGAATCCATTTTCTTCCGAAGTAATGAAACTTCTTCTACTTCCATTAAATCATATTCCCTTTATGACTAAAGTGTATACTGATTCTAGTATAGAGAAAATCTTTATGAATTAATTAATATTTTTGATCTATTTCTTAGTTCTCGACCACTTCTGATTTCTTTCCTTGAATATTTTTCAACCTACCTATCTGGACCCTGCTGTGTTTTGTGTGTATTTATAAAATGTCTTGCACTGGCCCCAGAATGAGAAGTGTGTATCCCTGTCTAAATTCCCTTTTTGCCTTTAATTAATATATATTTAATATATTCTTTTAATTATTTAGGTTCCTAGGTTTAAGGCCAAAAAATTTTTGTTTGAAAATAAAAGAGTTTTCTCTGAATAAATGTGCGTGGAAACTGCATAGTAGTTATCTCCGTGTTTAATCAGTGATATTAGCGGACTATTAAGTTTTTCAAAACTACAGAAGTATCGTACCGTAAAGATCGAGCAATATTCTTTGTGTGTCAGTTGTTACAACTTGTGCAACATGTATAGTTAAGGAATTATTTAATTAATTTAAAAGATAATCTTAATCTTGGCGTACCCTAGCTCTACCTCATCGATATAGTCGCTGTCATGGCAGCTCTCAAACGAGAAACACAAGTGTAGAACCAGGGGATGATACTGAGAAACTCATCACAACGGTATGTTCTAATTTCTATAATCAGATGGAAGCAAGGTTTAGTCAGCGATTTGATAAAATAGATGCTAAGCTGACCGAATTAACACAGTCTATAAAATCCTTAAGTGTAGATGTGGGTGAAAATAAAAAATCTATACAAGTTAGGACATTCGGATTGACCAGATCGAACAGTTTTGCATTATTATTATTATATCATTTTTTAAAGGCATCTTGCAATAGCCAAGATATTGACAGTGCATTTAGAATTGGGAGCTCTACCGAACGCAATCCGCGAGTCATGATGGTTAACTTTGTCCAAAACATTAAGAAAAGCGAAGGACTTAACGCAAGAAAAAACCTTAAGGGGGCACAGTTTGCTATCTTCGAGGATTTAACTCAAAAACGTTATGAACTTTTAGTATCTGCTAAGAAGAATATGGGACGAATAATGTGTGGTCCTCAGGAGGAAGAATTTTTCTATGGAATATTTCTGAACAGCGTCAGCTTACACTTAATTTAGATCAGACGTTATTACCGTAACGCAAGTTCGTTATTAATATTATTGTTGTTAACACCCGTAAATAACAATCTACATTGTATTACAATTATAAATTTGAGCATTATAATTAGTATTTGATAATTTATAATTGGCTAAATACGTTCATTTAGTTTAACCTTATTTTTGTTGTTCGACTGCTTCTTTATAGACATGAAAAAACTACGATTTATTTTTGGAATGATAAGAATTTCTGCATAAATTAACTGCTAGGTACAAATAAAATTGTAGAAAATTCCATTTTATCTTATTGTAATTCTTATCTTTATATTGTATGGTTATCTTTAGATTGTAAAGTTATCTTTGTATTGTATTGATATTGTAACAATACTCAGCTTTGAGGTATGGGTCTTGAGAAGTAAATATTTTTAGAATTTTTTGTTTTTTAACTGCCGTAAGTTATTCATGATACATCTGATATCGAAATCAAATAAACTATAGTTTGATGGATGGTAAATAATATATTCTATTTGAGGGTTTTATTTAGAGATTTATTTTAAAATTTAATTTCTTACGTGTATATACATCGTTTTCAGTACTTGAATGGTATAAAGCAAGAGTCGTGATTATATCTGTAACTGCATGCTAGATAAGAGGTTAGAATTTGGACACTTTAATGTCAGTTTTCTTTCTAAGTCTTACGAACTGATTTCTGAAACATGGTTTTCTACCAATTTACCTACTTCTGCTTTTAATATTAATGATTATAATTTGGTCCGACGTGATCGTGAAGGGAGGGGAGGAGGAGTTGCGTTTTACGTTAAGAGTTCATTGTCTTTTAAATTACTGGAGATCGGCAGTGCTCAAGATAAGAGAATTTACATGGGAACGCTCTATAGGCCACCTAACTCTAATTTGTGTCAGTGTCTTGATTTATTGGAGGAAAATTTGGTAAGCATTATTCCTAAATTCGATTATGTCGTATTTGGCGATGACTTTAATGTCGACTTTTTTAAATAAATACGGTCTTATACAACGCGTTAAACAGCCAACACGTATAACCAATAATACAAGTACTCTTATTGATTTAATAATTTCTTCAAACCGGGATATTGTCTGCGGAACAGGGACATTTAAAATAAAGGGCATCTCGGATCATGATATGGTCCATTGTAAGATAAAATTACGCAAACCCAAACTAAATCCTTTTTTAAAAACATATGGACATTTTTCCTTCTTTAATTATAATCAATTTCTTCGCGATTTAAGTTTGATATATTGGGATCATCTGTTTTCTTTGGATGACGCTGATGAGATGAGTGATTTTTTAAATTTTAACGTGTTAAATTTATTTAATAAACATGCACCCTTTAAAACATCTCTCTTCTCTATCTGTTGCTGTTGAAATTCGTTATTTTTGGACTGATCTGTATTAATTGACGTAAAGTTAGAAGTCTTAATCGCTTTCAGGTTAATAGGACTTTCGTTAGGCATGCTCTCGTCATAAAGGCCAGTGACCTGAAAAGATCTTTTTAATAAATTTTTTTGGCATATTGCTCCAGACTTTTCCTACTAGAATAGAAAAATCTGCCTTGCTCATTGCTATACCATAACGTGCTCTTTGCCATAGTGTTACTTCCTCATCCCACTTTTTCTTAAAAGCTCCGAATGGTATTGCGTCAAGTGGCTGCAATACATGTGTAGTATGTGGTGGGAGTGGGAACAAATATTCTTTTGCCAACTTTATGAGATCAATTGATACATGTGATGTATGCCCATCAAACAAAAGCAAGAGCGGGCGTTGTTTTGGGCAAAATTTAAAAAATGATTTTTGAACCAGGAATGAAATGCATTTTCTGTCATCCAACCGGGTGGTG
This sequence comes from Kuschelorhynchus macadamiae, assembly GCA_030620095.1. Classification (NCBI taxonomy): domain Eukaryota; kingdom Metazoa; phylum Arthropoda; class Insecta; order Coleoptera; family Curculionidae; genus Kuschelorhynchus; species Kuschelorhynchus macadamiae. The sequence continues at coordinate 700,576 of JAUTXW010002816.1, read as the reverse complement.
TTGCAGCGTATCCGGTATGCGGAAATGCTTCTTCTGGCATTCATGCGTCCCAGAGATTTTTGGCCTTGTACAATATAAATGGTGGCAATTTATCACTACAAGCTGATACACAGAATAGTATTGAGGTATTGTTTCTTCCCGTGCCATGAGTATGTCTAAAAACTGGCTTGTTTCTTTGTGCAACCCCTTTTGTGTTTGAAGGATCACTGCATAAAGATGTTTCGTCTAGGTTGAAAATTAGTTGTGAGCGGTCAAGCAAATTTAAATACTTGAGAGTTTCTTCATATAGGTCGAAAAATCCATTTATAACATCAGGAGTAGTCTGTTCCGTACGAATAATTTGCCTCTTGATGGGTTTCTTACATGACAAGTGATGTCTCTTGCAAAACCCAATAAACCAATCTTTCTTTGGTACTCCGTTTTTAAATCTTGTGTTTATATTGTTTTGCTGCACGAAAACACCTACGGTATTCAACACTTCCTTTCGCGTGAGCTCGAATCCCCAGTTATTTAATGTCTCTAAAAGACATATCGCCATTTTTAACTGCTGTTATTGCATTATTCAGGTCGTCAGTACTGTAAGATTTGATTTTTGGTTGCTGCTTTTGGCGATTCATTGTAAAATTCTGAAAAAAAGAAATGTTGATAAACGGTGCATTGAAAAAAAAAAAGTTCGGCAGTGTCATAATTAACCACCACAAAAAATCACAATTGAAACTATACAATATTTCCGCTGTGTAATTGTGACATCTACCAAAACATAGGCCTAATAAGATATAGAGGTTGGGTAGTATAAAATAATAACAATATCATACTGCATAATAATGAAAATAACTATCCCCCAATCACTATTGTTTTATAAATAGACAACTTAACACGATTCTAACTTAAATTATTGAAAATATGATTTACCTTATTTGCAAATGACCTTCGACGATGCACCCGCCATCGACGAACGAACAGGAAATACGTACCCGACAGGATTCAAAGGTGGCGTTGCCGTATCCTCAATATTTAATTTATTTATAGAGAAATGGCGATGTGTCACATTTAGCCGGCAGTCACAATTAGCCTAGTGCACTGTACGCTGTGGCAGTAGGGTAGTACGATAGACGGGCGAAGAATGTCAAATGTTATAAGGTCCAATTTGTTTATTGAACAATTTTATTATTTAGGCATTTTGAATATCAGTTAAACCTTTATATTTCGGACATTTCTTTAGAATTTCGCTATAAAATAATATTTTGTTATTTTTCGGTTGATCTGTAACAAAAATCTACTACTACGAAATTTCGGTAGTTGTGGCAACATCGCTAACTATTGCCAAATTATAATTCCACCTTCCTAGGCGATAAGCGCGAGAAAGAAAAGATCCTTAAAGCAAGACAAAACGATGCAAGGTTTCTTTTTTACAGCCATAACAGCGCACAGTGGGCTGGCTGGGAAAAGTAGGTTGACAAAATAAATTCTATCAAAATTTGATTACTTCATGATACGCCTTCAGAGAACTATTAAATATTTTTTGAAAAATATCATTTTAAACCTTTAATTATGCCTGCATTGCAGTTATTGAGGTGTTATTGTTTATTTTTAATTGAGGAATAACGAGAAAAGTATTGTTAACCAAAATACACTTTTATATTGTTCAAGTATAAATACAATAATTATTGAAATAGGGCATCAACAAGTAAATAATATATGTAAATACCAATATGTGTTTTTATTAGTATTCTAGGACAAAAATATTGTAAGGATTAATGCTTCAAAATTAAATCAAAATTAAATCAGATTATAGCCTAAATATTAAAACATTTTTCTTATGGTCATTAAACATTTTTTCAAAAAAACAGGTCGTATTTAAAAATTTGACTCCTAGGAAAATAGAGAAAACTAATTTTAGTTATAAAATTAATATTATTAAATTAGCAAATTAAATTAATAAATATAACATTTTACAAGTTAAAACAGAAACACTGTTACTCAGTTTTAAATAAAATGTGTACGTACGTGTTTTTAAGTAGTTAACGAAATTTCCATTACATCTATATTTAATATTTGATACAAACAACAGATTATCTTATATGACGTTAAATTTTACGAATATCATTATGTACTGTAATAAAATATTAAGACTAACATGTGATGTAAACAAAATCTTCAAATTGATTTTATATTATTAACAACGCGCTTCAATTTTTTTATATAAAAAAGCACAAGATTAAATGCTTGACATCAGTAAATAAACTAAAAATCATATCTATACATTAATATTAAAAAAAAAGGTACATAGAAGTAGCACAAAAAGCAAAATCAGATTAATATTCAAATTTGAAACAAAAAAATGAAATAATTATATGATAATATCGATTTTAATTGGTTTCTACGATAGAAATGTATCTAAAAACTCGCTTGTGTAATATTAATATATTTTTAATTAGTTCTTTAAATATATGTGAGAAACAGAATATATACAATAGACAAAATAATTAATTATTGTGGAAATGAACGGAGAAAAGTAAGAAATGAAGTAATATTAAAACTTTATACGCTTTCTACTTCGTCATATGAATTACTTTCATCACCATCATCATCATCATCATCATTATCATCATCATCGGGGTTACTAATGCTAGTTATAGAAGGACATTTTAACAAAGCTAAAACGTCTACCGAAAAAGCGTTTTTAGACTTCTGAGTGTTTTGTCTAAAACTGTTTATAAGCGGGTCAGATGAGATCAGCAACATCCTAAGTACATCTTTATTCGAGGCATTACGGGATATTTTTTGAGTGTTAAACTCCCTTAACCTTCGGCAATCTTTGTTACGGGCTTCTTGGGCTTCCTCCGATAGTTGTCCAATCGGCAAAATAAAATGTTTAATAATATCTGCCCCATGAACAAGAATTTTGTGCACCGTAACAGGCATGTAATACCAGGAATAAAGATCTAAGTAGAGTTGCCTAGTATCTGCTGCATATTTTTCAAACATATCGATCTGAATTTCGTACCCAGATGACAAAGTTTGCAAAAGGACGCTGAACCTATGTATTAGAGTTTCATCCAAACCTGTTATATCTGCAGTTTTTTTTGGATTTAGAAAGAACTTTCTTGCCGTATTCCCATCATTAGTCGATCCAAACCCTGGTTTTGGCATATCTACAATTAAGCCCATTTCCACTTTAAATTTTTGATGAATTTCAGATTTTCTTATTTTTATTTGATTTTTTTCTTCTTCGCCTTTCACCAGCCATTTCTGAATACAAAGCTTATAGCTAACATGCAACAAGCATTCAAAACACCTGATCCAAGCGTGCAATGTAGATATGCCAAAACCATAGTTAATACAACTTAATACACAGATATAACAAGTTTGAGATGATTTGGTGTTGCTCAGTGAATTGCAAACTTTACCATCGACCATGGTTGAATGTAGCTCGTGATGAATATTTATTTCCATGTTCTCAATTGTGATTTTAGTCGGCCTTAAACTTGCTATTTGGTTTTGAATTTGTTGTGTTTCCAATACTGTTCTATCATGAGTTTCCTTCTCAAAAAAAAAATTTATTGGACGGCACAATCTAGTCGAAGATGTCCTATTGTTTTGCCAAACGTATACCTGTTGGTTATTTTGGGGATGTAGTTTAATAATTACAAAGGAGAAAATAAATAAGTATTCGTCGTTAGAGTTTGGGTTGTTAAATTTTTGTTTATATCTGCTGTGCCCGGAACTTCCGTCACAGCCCCATTTACTAACTAAATTAAAATTAGTAACCCCGAATGATACTAAACGATTTATTACTGGTTCTTGTACTATTGCAAGCCGTTTTGCGGTATGATCAAGCAAAGCTTGAAGAGAAATTTCAGCTCGTGTATCAGTGATTCTAATAAACTCGTCTGAAGGACAACAATCTGATTTTGCTTTTTGTAAACTATAATATGACGGATAAAGAATATGTCCTACATCTACTGCTCTTTTTCTCAATAAAATATAACTTTGTTTCGATAACTTACAGTCTACATACAATGCCAAAGCCTCCTCTTTGTTATACTGGCGCATAACATTTTTCCGCGTATCTTTCTCACGCCTTAAATGTTTAATAACTGTAGCGCGTTGAGGAGAAGCACTACTTAACTCCTTAACTATATTTGCGGCATCTCTACGTCCCGAATTTCTAATCGCTACTTGTGCAGCAAAAGTTATTTCTTCGTAACTGGACTGGACAAGTAAATGCTCCACTTTTCGTTTCTTTGTCCTAAAGCAGCACGAATCTTGTATTGCCTTGTTTGGCCGTCCAGGAACTTGATTTTCTGAGTTTATCTCCTCTGCATTGCCGTCACTATCAGAACTACTATTTTCAAAAATCAAATCTTCTTTACTTAGCCAATTTTCGTAATTTTTTAAAAATACGTTTAATTTTCTTGAAGATCGTTCCCATCTCTCGCTAATATGTTGAGAAAACAGTTTTATATTTGTTTTCCATTCTTCTTCTATCTCTTTAGAAACTATATGTAAATTTAGGGTCTCTTTTACAAAAGCAAGTAAGGTACTATTTCTGTTGACTTTAGCCGTCATTCGCCACTTTTCAAAAAATACGCGTCTTGATATAGTCCCCATGGTATCTGAATCAAATGAGAAAAAACCTCTTATCGCAAAAAAAACTTTATGTACTTAAAACCGTAACAGAGTAACCTATTAATTTTTCCAAAAATAAGTTTGGAACATTTTGGTACAAGTACGATTTTATATCTACAAAACTAGGAAACTATAATTTTTTTACTTACTTTAGCAGCAATCACTAACATCAACAACACTTCTCTTAAATAATCAATAATCCCATTAAAAATTAATGTATTTGACATTTAAGTGTCAATACGTTATGTTATTATTGACAAGGGTCATATTTTCCAAAGCCTACTAGGCCATATTTTGAAATAATATTTTGAAATGTACCATAAATATAAAGATTAATACGACTACTATTTGCAAATGATATGTTTATTTATTTGTAATAAATAGAAATTTACTTATATATTAAAATTCTATTATGATATGGTTTATATAGGGTGTTTTACATTATTTTACCGTATCTAACATTAAATTTTTGACGGGTACTTTTTTCAAGCTAGTTTTGATAAACAGCCCTCTGTGCAGCGGCATGATACAAATACATTTCTACGAAAACAACTCGATAAATAGACTAAGTACACTGCATTTTTCGCAGGACAGGACCGACCTAAGCAAATATGTTGATTTATAATCTAAAACAAAAAATACTCTCTGTTCAAAACCACAACACAAATCAATATCTAGAAAATAGAATAAACGGCCACAAGTTCGAAAAAAAAATCACACCACATTGACGAAACACGTGAAAACACGAAACCCAAAACAATCATAAATCCACTTATAAAGAAACTCTCATAATAAAAACGGAACAGCATAAAAAAAGAGGAGTGTTAGAAACAATTTTTATAAAAAAGAACTTAAATTCGGTCAACTCAAAAACAGATATTCAAAACTTAAGCAAAATTTACAATAATATACTATAAGTAGATTATCCTTTTAGAACCTCCCTTTATCTGAGTCTCCTTTTTGTTGGTACCTAAACCTTTATATTTAAAATAAAATGAATAAAGATGATTATTTTTATAAAAATAAAATTGATTTTAAATTTAATAAAAAAATCGATTAAAAAAAGTCCATGAAAGCAATAGGAGCCGAACCCGGGATCCCGCGTACTGGGCGTGATACGATAGCCATTGGACGACGAGGGTGTTATGTCAGGTTATGAATAGCAAGTTAATAATTTCAATTTCGTCATCGAACTTTCCGCCCTAATCTGTGGATGGTTCAATCAAGGTCATAGAATTTTGGTCCTGGACGTAATAATCGTTGTGGGTAAAATGAGTTCCGCCTTAAGGAAGTAATAACAATAATGTATGTTTTATTTGTTTTTTTTCTTGTTAGTGATATATTAATTGTAAATAATGTTATCCATGTGTCTTATCATTTTTTTATATTTTTTTTCTAGCTTTATATGCAAGATCATTGAAGAAGGCTATATAATATATATATATATATATATATATATATATATATATATATATATATATATATATATATATATATATATATATATATATATATATATATATATATATCCGCCAATGCACAGTGCACTATTCAACCATTACCTGCATGAGCAAATATCGATGTCCATATTTGATATAATATATCGTCAATGTACTACAACTACTTTAATGTTAATTGCGCATTGTTTGGCAAATTATACGTTCAATTTGATTTGTTTGTTTCTGCATCATTCAGTTGCTCCAGGAAGGAATTCAATCGGTTCGTGCCTATTTAGAGTATAATTCAGTGATTCAGCTATTATTAAAGTTTCTTTTAACTAAGACAATACCAGTTCCGTTATAATGTGGGCCGAAAGATAAGATGCTGGGTGATTTAAAGTTTATTCCATTATTCCTTTGAATAATGGAATAAACTTTACTTTACTTAAACATACCGATATGGTCATCGTATGTCTAATTTTTCAAGTAACTAGCGTTTTGTGGTATTTGATTGGATGGTATTATAAGTTTATTTCCATATAGGAATTTAAAATCGCCGTAAGGCTAAATTTTCGTCAACCTTAACTTTTTTTATACAGAAGTAAGGCAGTCATTTACTATTTCATTCGGAATTTTACCATCATCAAGCGTGTTTCGCGTTAAAACAACGTCACATTCAGAACTTGAATTTCATCTATAAATTATTATGCAAAATAAGCATTATTCGTTAACGGAATAATTCTAACATACTTTTTGTAAAACATGACGCTTCCAACGGAAAGTAAATTTTAAAATAACAGTTTGCAGTTTCTAATTGTCATGTACATATGATGAACGAAGTAGGGAAGCTTACAAAATCTATATCACTATAAATGGAATGATCTAACGGTCACCTTAGCCGTGAAAGGGACATGAGTCAATTAGCTTTAGATATGAGATAAGGGGGGTTAAAGTTTAAGATACTATACTTTCACTACACATACATCATAAATAGGTACATAGAACACGTACTGGGGTCTAATAGTCCCTCTACAATCGATGGGTTAATTTTGGTATTATTACATAATTTTTTCTGAAAAATTAGTTTATGTAGTTAAAACACAATTTATAGACAAACTAATATTTAATTTCAAAAACAGAACATCATTCTACATTAAACGAAACTTAAAAAAAATAAACATTTGTTTACAATTTAAACATATAAAATAGCTTTAATTTATGTATTTCTGCCAAAGTACAAAAATATATTATGCCTGGTTAAAATACGAACAAATTGTATTCATAAATTATTCAGCACCCTTTACAGAAACCTTTGATGTGTGCTCATCCTACGTTGGAACGTGACAACTGGAGCAAGCAATTTTTTTCGATCATTAAATATGTCGCAAAATTCGCATTTCACTTTTTTCTAGAGCCGAGGTTTCTTTCTCGGTATTTACATCAACAATTTCACTATTGAGACACTTTAGTCCTCTTCTCAATATTGTGATTTTCAATAGGCATTTCAAAGGCCAGTGTATTTAGAAGCTTTCTTCTGACAAGTTTTGGATTATTGGTGGTAGGAAAATTGTACATAATCATTACATTCCAGCGTGATCAAGCTTGCGACAAATATTCTTATAGGCCACCTTCTGGTTGACCGTACTGTGATAAAAGTGTGCCACAGTTTATCAAATGTGTCTATACCACCTTTGGTATTATATTATTCTATAATTATTATAGGTCTCTTTGATGTCTGATCTACATCGTTTAAACAATGCATAGTAGGTAACAATAATTTCACTTAATAGGTTGTGACAATTTCTTGACATACTGAAAAGGAATGGAATTAGTCATATACCAGGATCGCCCGTCATTCATCATTAAAAAGTATATTTCATATTTGTCAGGTTTGGATGCTAAATAAATTTTAAATTGACACCTGCTTCTCTAGCCCATAAGCTGTTCATCACTTGTGCAGTATTCATGTGATGTATAAAATGCTGCACAGTTCGATACAAATTTTTCCCAAAATTGCCTGATCTCGTCATGTGGCAAAGAAACTGTAATATAAATTCTCCGATTAATTTAATAATGTCTTAAGTTGCGTGTGTGGCTATAATGTCCATTCAGTATAAGAATAACTGGATATTTTTTATATGGCTTAAACTCTATAAAATTTCGAAACTATTTGGTGAAAATATTTTGCTTTACTAGGATTGTAGAATGAACTGCATATGCAGAAATGATTGGAGCTTCACGCATAAATTGGTCAATATATTTTTTTCCAGGGAATATTAATACAGTAAGCACATATTGACCCCCTGCACTCATAATAACATTTAACGTTAATCAACGTTCTGCCGATGTTAAAGCTGCTATCTGCCTTAAGTTCAGTGCTCTTGCGAAGGAAGTTCTAGCTGGCCTTAAACAAAGATAAAACTCCCTCGTGCCTCTTTAAAAATGAATCAACCCGACTACGCCCTACATTTTCATTTTGAAAATGACTTCGAATTCCAATCCTAACAGCCAAATTATACTCCATATTAGATAAGAATTTTTTGGTTACATCATAATATATTGCTTCCATGGCCAAGAGATATTTAACTAACTCATTTTCTGTTGCCGTCCCCAAAACTGTTTTTTTTTCGTAGCTACGATTTTACAACTTCAGAACGTTATGTGTTGGACTGTCTGGGAACATTAGGGGATTTGAACGCTTTTTTTTGACTATTTTCTCTTTCACGCTTTTTATAGCAAGCTTTATATCAGCTTCTTTTCTTCCATTTTGTTTATTTTATTTCTTCGATATTATTTAATGCACTTGTTAATTAAAAACAACTTGTCAAGACGGATCCTAATATGGCCCATATTGCGAATAAGAAATATGTTCTTATTTCGTAGGACACATGACAAACTATACTTGGATCCTTAATTTTTCCTTCCTCAATATTTGGACTCTTAAGCGTGCAATAGGTTTTTTATCAAAACTTATCCTTATAAAGCCTTCCATGTGCGTGAGTGTATATACCTACGGTAAAAATTATTGAAAATTCGCAAACAAATCCTTGTTCAACATGATCAAAAATTGCTATTAACCAATTAATCTTATTGCCGGAAATAGACGAACGTTGAGTAATCAGGTGGTAACTGCCCCTGGTAGTTTGGCCAAAATAAAATTTTAATTTTTTGAAAATCATGCTTTTCTTTCACACCCTGTATAAAAGATTTAAATATTTAAAAAATTAGATCCCATAAATTGCTAAATTTTAAATTTGTTTTTTGGTTGGTCATTCACTTTTTTGGGCATCCGTTTATATGGTTGGACTTCAATAATTCTCTGATTGTCCACCTGTTTTTATGTCGAAGGGCAAGGTGTGAAGCTGTAAAAAATATTCATTAGAATTTTTTTTTGTTTATTCATTACTTCAATACTCAATATAATTTTATTGGTGATGGTAATACAAAATGTATTCACACAAGTGAACGATAAATTTATGAATTGACTTTGCTAGCAGTAAAGTACTAAATAGAACAATACATATAAATCCTAAGGATATGAGTATTAAGATAACACTTTCAGTTTAAGACATTAAAATTTAAAACAATACTATTTAAAATGTTACAATCTTTACTCGAAAAGGAACCTAGAGCCATTTTGATTTGGAGTAAAACCGATTTAAACTCTCAATTGTTTTATAAATCAACTTGATACTTCTTAAATTCTTTTTTTTACAGATTCGGATATCAGCTTGCTCTGAAGGTAAAAAGTAAATTTTTACAATGTGTTTTGAATCTTTATAAACACATTTGTAAACCTCAGTCATTTTCTTGGTCGACTTGAAAGTCAGTTTCTTCGCTAAAACCATCTATATCATCATCAAACTTTTTAGGATGCAAATGTTTAAAAAAATGATGAACATATTTTGGAACAAATGACAATAAGTTCTTGATATCTGTCAACTTTTTATCTGAGATGGGTTTTCCATCTAGAAAGAAAAGTTAAGAAGTACCACCAGTCTATATACATCTAACTTATTTATGTCAAGGAATTTATGTGGAGTTTCTAAGAGATGGTTGGCAAAATGAAAGTTCTGTTTTTTAATCTATATGACGCGTTATGCTCTTTGAATCAGTGGCGGCTATTCAGGTGAAGTAGGTGAAGTGCTGCTTCACCAGGAAAAATAAACAAGTAAACATCTAACTATATTTATTATATATCTCTTAAAATGTTAGTTTTTACATTCATTTATTCACCTAACTGGTAAAAAATAAACTGTACCTCTCGAATAAATATTTTACTTGACTATTGGCGGCATGTTTTTTTAAAACATTCAATCGAAATATATTATAACAACTATAACAGTGGCGCAAAACGCTTTAATTTTGCTGGAGGTGCTATGTTTAGTTTACGATTTTTCTACTATGTTGCCATGACAACGCGTATATTTTGAATTCACGTTTCTGGCCTTAGTGTTTAATGACATTTTGTCAATCACGGACATACTATTTGACGTTCTTAAAAAAAACCGCTTGAAATTCATTTTTGCATATCCAATATAAAACGCTGTCGTGAGGCGCTCTGTAAAAAAAGAAATGAACATTTTTTTAATACCATGTTTGATAAAGCAAATTCTATTACAGAAATAAATCATTACAAACGTGAGGTTGCAACGCTTTCACCTGAAGAAATTAGGCCTAAGTATAAAACGCTTTTTTATAAAATATTGGACCATATTTTAATGGAAATGACACCAAGATTTCAAGACTGTGAAAAACTTACATTTTTATGTTTGGCAGGTTCTGCTAAATTTTCCAAATATAGTTTAAATTTTCCGACTGGCCCGTTTGAAAATTTTGTTACAGTTATATGGGGAAATATTTTCAAAAAGTCAACGACTTAAAAATGAGCTTGGTCTTATTTTTGCCAATGAGAGTAATTAGAATATATCGTGCAAGAGCAAGTGAAAACAATAAAAATAAATATATTTTTACCGAAGCATATAAATTGTTTTCCCTTATTTTGACAATACCGTCGACAAGTGCTTCAGTGGAAAGAAGTTTTTCTTGCTTCAAATGTGTAAAAACTTATTAAAGAAATACAATTTCTCAAGAAAGACTTACTTCTCTCGCAATATTTCAATTTAAAAGGAATTTCTGGAGGAGATTAGGGCAACTCATCCATTTTATGAGGATGCTATAAATAAATTTGCTGCTATGAAGGTGGAAAAAAATTATTGCCATATTTTCTTGCCTCATTTGCACTTCACTTACTTTTTCACCCGCGAGCCGCGACTGCTTTAAATCTAAGATCTTCCCGTTTGCCCTATGAAGCAGTGCGTTCGTCGCATTTTAACCTATAAATTCCAGACTTTTTATACTTATTTATTTTGGTTTTGACCTTAAAAATCTAATTAGAGTTTTTGTGGCTGTCCAAAAGCAACTTTAGGATTTTTATTTCTTTTTAAAATATCTGCAATTTTGTTAGGGTTTTCTGTAGATATTAAGTTTTAATTTATTAAGTGATCGTTTTAATATGATGTGTAGAAAATTAATTGAATTGTTTTCTTCCATTTCTAGTGTATATTTAATTTTGTTATGAATTGAATTGAGGTAATTTAATATAATAATTATTAATAATAAAATTTGTGTAGTTGTTCTTTATTTCTTGTGAAGCAGACCAATATGTCATCCACGAAGCTATACTTAAAGAAGATATCCTTTGCAAAGGATGTATTTAAAAAAAATTGTTCAAAAGGTGCCATAAAAATGTCTGCTAGTATTGGGCTTATGGGGAGCCCATTGCGAAACCGTCTTTTTATTTATAGTATTCACTGTCGAAGTAGTTTTTGTTTATGCATAAAGTAAGCATTTTTATGAACTCTTATATTTCTGTTGTATTAAGTTTTAACGCGGTATTCCATAAAGGGGTATTTGTGTAAGATACAACCGACCTTATTGGTGCCCCTTCTTTGTGTATTTTTATGAGACCGTATAATGTTGGTGGAGATGGGTCGTTATTACGTATGTATTTCTCTTTTTTACTAGTCACTGGTCCCTTTTAAGGCATTTTTTTTAACTTGGTTTGAGTTTTATCAGTTGAGTTACTTTTTAATTTATCCGGGTTCCCATTTTGAAGGAAGTTTTGGCTCTATTTTTATATTGTTCAGTATGTAGTACTACTATAGAATTACCTTAATCAGCTTTCCTTACGGAAAGGTTGGTGTTTTTAATCATTGGTTGTAATGATTTTAAATTTCTTTCGCCTTTCTTACGGATTAAGTTGGCTTTTGAGGTTTTTGTAAAATTCTTTTTATTTGCTGTTTAGGAAGATTGTCGTTTTCATTATTATATAATACAACTTCTACTTCTGAGATAATGGTTTCTAAATTTATATTTTGATCTGAAAGATTATATTTAGGGCCTTTTTTCAACAGATTAATTTCTGAAGTTGAGAACTGTATACAGATAAAAAGAGAAATCTAGCGTAAAACTTATGTTGTGTAGTATTTAAATGGTTGACAGATTTATCTTTTTGTATCTATTAAATTTTGAAGTTTTTGGACCGAATTAAGAATTTTTATAAATAATTTCACTAGTTTTAGCTCTGACATTGTCGTCTAATATATCAAATTACACTGGGAGTTTATAGGTTAATTCTAATACCTTAACATGAAGTAATAAATTGTCCCTGTTCTGAACCATCTTCTAGATTTTTCTTTTATCTAGGTAAGTTTGGACACTTGTGCTGCTATCCCGGCGGCTAGGGTGGAAGTTTTGTTTGGAATATATCGCAAGTATTGCATGTGTCTTTAATAGGTAGATTTCTAAGACTAAAATTTTTTTTATGTAAAGACGCAATTTTTGGATTTTGTTCGTCCAATGAGAAGGAATACATTTTATTAACAGTTAAAGTGAAGGGTAAAAATTTGGCGTCAGTTTCATTCCTATAATAGTGTGAAATATAAATAGAAAATTAGGAGCTCTCTAAAAGAAAGTAGTTATTTATTAAAGAAGCGTCTCGCATTTGACACCATATTATCCCTTGCCCTTGTGACAAGCTGATCAATATCTTGATGAGCTGGCTAAGAGACTAGATAACGCCTTACATAAAGCAGATTTTCCAAAATATAAATTGACGGATGAGAATGTTAGAATTTTAGTACTGTGCTATCCTAAATGATAACTCTGACAAAATGTATATTTAAAAGGATTTCCTAAATAACCGATGATTATAACGATTTCACATAAACAATACTTATCTTTATTTCTCACACCAAGCAGGCCGCTCTCTTTAGAATACACAATATGATTAACTATATATTTATTTTACCAAGCTGATAATGCTGTTGGTTAAATAATATTCGTTTTATCGGCGGGTACCCACAAGTACTAATATTTTTTTAGTATAACAGTAAAAAAATAAATATTAAACTCACTACCTATCGAACTAGTAAAGCCCTTTACTAACTTTGTAATACATTCCTAAAGCAAATTAAAAACGAATATATGTTTTTTATCAGGTATTAAATAGGGGGGAAAGCTTAAAATGTTACCATTTTTCCCCTATCCTTATATTCTGTAATGTCATGACCTTATTCACTTTTCAAGAATCTAACAATCATTTAAACTAATCGAATTACTCTACGATCTTTTAATCAATCTATATCGACGTTTTTAGCCTCCAGTCAACATGGTCATAGCCATAATCATTATTTAAACCATAAGCAAGAGATCGACTTAATAGCATAATTAACCACACTAAAAGGCTTATGTGTCAGATTACGACAGGCAAAAATGCGGTTAACAAGATTTTTTATCAGTAAAGTTTAGTAGTAGTCTTCTGAAAATTCCTAAACATTTTTATGGTGAAATTCTCATCCGAAAATGACGCACCACTTGAATAAAGGATTTTGAAATACCATTAGCATTTTTCCACATTTAAAAACATTCGTTTATCTTTAATAACCCGGATAGTTTATATACATTTTACTTACTTAGTAATACAGTAATCAACAGCATAAGGTTAAGTGGTAATTTAGTGGTTTAAAAAAAAAATCGGTAAATTGCCCATCACCCAAAATTTCCCTCATACCTAAGTAAGTATTATCGACCGTACAAAAATTATGAAGAGGTTTTGTTTCGGGTCTAGCAGTCCGTGGAAAAATTATAAAAAAAAATCTTGATTGTCATTTTTAACGTAACATTTTAATTTTAATTAAGCCTATTTTTTGTATTTTTGTAGTTGCTCCTGCTGAAGCTTATAAACATTGGCGAAATATTGAGCACTTAATAAAAAAGATTTTTTCTAATTCGGGATCCGATAATTCTCTAGCAAGCTATCCGGAAGTCTTATTACGACAGATTTTTTTTGAGATAGTGGATGTTAGGAATAGAAATGTAAATATCTAGAAGACCAGGTGTCTTTGGTGTACCATTCAGTTTTTATATGATCTAATATGATTTAACGTACGGTCTAAGAAATTGTTTTGTCTGCTTTTTCTAATGTAAAAATGGAAGTTTTGGGTAGTAACTATTAAAATGACTTAAATTATCTTATATGGCATATGTTTTTTGGGATCGTTGTTAGGCAATCATCAACATATCTGAATAAAAAAGATAGATGCAAGTTGATATTTTTAAGAATTGTTTCCTACAGGACTAATTTGGCAATAACGCTGAAAATTGACGCTCCCATAGCGCAACCATGAAACAGTTTGTAGAATTTATCGTCGTATAAAAATTATGTGGAATTCAGTGTGAGCTCAACTGCATTTAACAATTCGTGAAGTGGAATATCAGTATATTTTTTTATCTGGCTCCGTTTTTTAGTAATAATTTCTTTGGCTAACTTTGTGGGTATAATAGTATATAAAGATATTACGTCCAAAGTTATTAATATGTAGTTATCAGGTATGTTTGTGTTCTTTATTTTATTTTTTAAATTTACTTAGTCTTTAATATAATATTTGTTTTTATGTATAATATTTTGTAAAATTTTCTTAAAAATATTTGACAAATTCTCAAATATATGATAGTATGTTTTCATTACACGTACACCAATGTCGTAACAAGAAAATGATCCTTGGTTGGAACATGTTCTGCATCACAGCAGACACAATGATCCATTCTAGTCAAACGACGATCGCGATTTCGCTCTTATTAGAGCTCATCAGGCCGCCATAGACTAGCGAGCCCCGTGTAGGGCAAATACACAAAATGGAATCACAAAAACAACTACTCCGCTGGCTAATACCACGACCGGCATTGAATTACATTGTGATTCCTGGCTTTCGTTGGGAGCATTAAATGATAGTATGTTTTCATTCCACGTACACCAACGTCGTAACAAGAAAATGATCCTTGTTTGGAACATGTTCTGCATCACAGCAGACACAATCATCCATTCTAGTCAAACGACGATCGCGATTTCGCTCTTATTAGAGCTCATCAGGCCGCCATAGACTAGCGAGCCCCGTGTAGGGCAAAGGCATAAAATGGAATCACAAAAACAACTACTCCGCTGGCTAATACCACGACCGGCATTGAATTACATTGTGACTTCTGGCTTTCGTTGGGAGCATTAACTGATAGTATGTTTTCATTCCACGTACACCAACGTCGTAACAAGAAAATGATCCTTGTTTGGAACATGTTCTGCATCACAGCAGACACAATGATCTATTCTAGTCAAACGACGATCGCGATTTCGCTCTTATTAGAGCTCATCAGGCCGCCATAGACTAGCGAGTCCCGTGTAGGGCAAAGGCACAAAATGGAATCACAAAAACAACTACACCGCTGGCTAATACCACGACCGGCATTGAATTACATTGTGACTCCTGGCTTTCGTTGGGAGCATTAAATGATAGTATGTTTTCATTCCACGTACACCAACGTCGTAACAAGAAAATGATCCTTGTTTGGAACATGTTCTGCATCACAGCAGACACAATGATCCATTCTAGTCAAACGACGATCGCGATTTCGCTCTTATTAGAGCTCATCAGCCGCCATAGACTAGCGAGCCCCCTGTAGGGCAAAGTCACAAAATGGAATCACAAAAACAACTACTCCGCTGGCTAATACCACGACTGGCATTGAATTACATTGTGACTCCTGGCTTTCGTTTGGAGCATCAAATGATAGTATGTTTTCATTCCACGTACACCAACGTCATAACAAGAAAATGATCCTTGTTTGGAACATGTTCTGCATCACTGCATATATATATATATATATATATATATATATATATATATATATATATATATATATATATATATATATATATATAGAGAGAGAGAGAGAACTAAAGAAAAAAAAGTATTAATTTCATGAGTATTCCGTGGTCTATATTAAGAAGAAGATGATTTAAAAGCTGCAATCAGCCAATTTTTAGAAAATACATGTTAAAGTAATCTAGGGAAACTTCTCTTAAGCTGGTGATGTTTCGCTCGCTCACCCAGAATAAACTTTCTGATCGATCAGACATTGGGATAATCACAAGTTAAATGGGAAAGTGCCTCATATTCTTGTTGACAGAAATTGGTGTGTATCAGTTACTTTTTATTTTATGAAGGTAAATTCCTGGTATAAATCCCAGGTTTTTCCTCGGCATTGCTAGTGTCTTTAAGTTGTAGCCTCCTAGTAACTAGCAGCTAGTGGAGGAAAAACATCAAATCTCAAATTTAAAAACTGATTATTATTAAACTACTTGATACCTATTTGGCTTGTATGTATATATATATATATATATATATATATATATATATATATATATATATATATATATATATATATATATATATATATATATATATATATATATATATATATATATATATATATATATATATATATATATATATATATATATATATATATATATATATATATATATATATATATATATATATATATATATATATATATATATATATATATATATATATATATATGTAGGATTATTTTAGTTCTTGTCTAGAGGGTTTGAATAAAAGGCTCCGGATAAACTACATTAAGCTATATTTAATATAACAGAATGAAAATTGTCAGTTGTTACATATTTGGACACAAAGGCTACTGTTATGCACCGATTTCGCTATATCACTACACATTTACTAATTTTACGTCTTAGGATTACTTTGATCGCGTCTCGATCGATACGTCGTATTTAAACCTCGTCTTCCCGTCTTTTGGATAAACCAGAGAAAAAAGAAACTAGCAAAGCGTCTTTTGCCAACGGCTTTTTTCCGCGTCTCCGCCAACGACATTTACACCACACGGCTTGTGATATTCGACTGACTTCCCCCCTCCCTGGCCGGCTTGTCTCTCTAGCGCTCTGTCGCGTTTCCTTGAAACTGACTGAGTACAATCGGAACAAAAAGTAATGAATATTAAATAAGGTATCTTACATAAAATCTAGAGAAAAAGTAAAGATTAATAACTAATAAAAAATAATAATATACTACACTCGGCCAGACTGACTAGCAATCCGACTCGGATTCGCTATCATTGTCAATCCATGGTTTCATATACTCAGCACATGTCGAAGTTTGAATAGGTCCATCATGGAAACCAATTTTTTGTACGTCATATCTTTCATTTGGTTTATGTGAAGTAATTTCGTAAGGACCTAAATATTTTTTATTCAATTTAAGGCCAGGCCCAAACTGAGTTCTTTTAATAGCGACTAAGTCTCCTATTTTGTATTGTCTTGGCTCTCTTCGCCTTAAGTTATACTGTTTCTGTTTTTTTCTTGTACCTTCAATATTTGTTTTTTGCTTTCATGCCGTAGTTCATTTCTTTTGTCTAAGAATTCTCCTAGGGCTTCCCTTTCCAGAATTTCCTTAATCTGAATATCTTCCTTGATCTTCATTTTTACTCCTACTAACACTTCGAAAGGCGTAGCGTCAATGCTTTTTTGTATAGTTGAGTTTAAAGCTCTTTGAACAGAGTCGATATGCTTAAACCATTTCAATGGGTCGTCGATACTCAATTTAGTTAAGACAGGTATTATTATTCTATTTACCCTTTCAACCTGTCCGTTCCCTCTAGGTACACCAGTAGTCACTGTAATATGTTGAATACCTTCCTCTTGACAGTAAGCTGTAAATTCTTTGGCTTTAAAGGCAGTTCCTTTGTCAGTTATGATCCTGGATGGATTTCCAAAAGTCTTCTGCTGCAATTTCAGCTTATCAATGGTTTCTCGAGCTGTTGTCGATTTTGTAGCATATAACCATACAAATTTTGAAAAATCATCTATAACAGCTAATATGTGTTGATAGTTTTTGCTGGTCGATGGGAGTGGTCCTAAGTGGTCGACATGGTAAGTATGAAGGGGACCATCATTCTTACTTATGGGATGTAACATTCCTTCTTTTTTGCCTTCCTTCTTGCTCTCTAAAATACACACTACACAATTTGAGATATAGTTTTGAATTTTCTCCTTTAATTTTCTCATAAAGAATTCTCTTTTTACAATTTCCTCAGTCTTAGCTACAGCGAAATGTCCTATCTCGTGTGCCATTCTGATAATTTCTGTCTGCATCGATTTAAGCACTACTACAAGTTCTAATCCATTTTCATATTTAAACAAAATACCATTTTTTAGGAAATAATCCTGATAGTTCTCCGTACTTACTATTTTTTTAATTGCTTGTAAGTAATCATCCTTTTCTTGAGCTAACTTAATACGTTGAGCAACTCCATCATCTTTAGATATTTCTTTTGTAATCATCATTACTGGATAACGACTTAACGCGTCGACGTGACTCATTTTACTGCCACTTCTATGTTCTATTTCATGTGAATATTCTTCTAGTAACAATGCCCATCTAGCAACTCGTGTAGTTAAATCTTTTTTATTCATGGTTTTTTGAAATGCTGAACAGTCTGTCACAATCTTGAATTTTATTCCTAACAGATAAATTCTAAATTTCTTAACTGCTTGTATAACTGCCCAGACTTCTAATTCATAGCTAGAATATTTCTCCTCTGCTGGTGTTGTTTTCTTGCTCATGTAGTAAACAGGATGTAATTTACCATCACTATTTGATCTTTGCAACAAACAAGCCCCATAACCATACTTACTTGCATCCGTGTGCAATTGGGTCTCGCTACCCTGATTATAAATGTAGATAACTGGGTCGTTTGTCAATAATTCCTTGAGCCGTTCAAATGAATATTTTTGTTCGTCATTAAAAATGAACTTTGTATCCTTTTTCAGTAAGTCGCTTAAAGGTTTTGCAATTATTGCATACGAAGAAATAAACTTCCTGAAGTATCCTGTTAGACCAAGAAACGATTGCACCTGCTTGGCAGTAGTGGGTTGAGGAAATTTTCTTATATCCAATGTCTTTTCTTCGGATGGCTGGACCTTGCCATCTTCGATAATAAAACCAAGAAATTCAACTCTCTTCTTCAAAAACTGACATTTACTCTTTTTAATTTCCAGTCCAAAATCACTTGCTACGTTTAACACCATGTTTAATCTTTCCAATCCTTCCTCGACAGTAGAACTAAGGATAATAATGTCGTCCATGTAGTAAACTGCTATGTTTTTCATTGTGAGTTCGCGAAAAATATGGTTAATATATCGCTGAAAAACAGCTGGACTGTTACAAAGGCCAAAAGGGCATTTTAAAAATTCAAATTGACCGTTGTGCGTAACAAACGAAGTATATTTTACGCTGGACTCTTCGATGTCAACATGAAAAAATCCATTTCGCAAATCTATAGTACTGAAGTATTGCGCACCTTGTAATCTGTCTAATACATCTTCGATCAACGGAATTGGAAATCGATCTTTTACAACTTTCTGGTTAAGTTTACGATAGTCGCAGCATAATCGAGTTCGACCATCTTTTTTCTTCACTAGCACAATTGCGCTGGCATAGTCTGAGCAACTAGGTCTTATTATGCCTTCCTTTAACCACTCATCTATCTGTTTTTCTACTTCCATCTTTTCATCAATAGATAGCCTCCTTGGATGGTGATAAACCGTCTCTTCGTCTTTCATAATTATTTTCATTTTAATGTCGCAACTCTTGGTTTTATTAGGTGTATAATTTTCTATAAGTTCTCTTACCTGATTCTTTAGGTCTAAACTTTCTATATTTCCTATGTCTATATCTTCCCTAGTTTCATCATCCATTACCCTTATTTCCATAAGAAAGTTTTCCTTATTTCTTTTGTATAGTATTATATTTCCATCTCTAATACTGATATCTAACCACTCTAAGATATCATTGCCTATGATAGCTTTGAAATTCGAGGCCTCTCTAGGTGTAACATGAAATGTCAAACATACTTGTTCATCATTAACTAATACTTGTTTTTGGAAAGAACCTATGGTATTAACTTTATTTGTACCTATTCCCCTTAGAGTAATCTTGTTTGGAGTTAACGGAATATGCCTAAAATAATTTTCATATACCTCACTTCTAATAGCACTTATATCACTTCCTGTGTCCATCAAAGCTGTCAACATCACATTGTCCATTGTTAACTTAACTGAGTTTTTTGGCATTACTTCTATCATATGAACACCTGATGATCCTTGTTGACCACTACTTTTCTTAGGACATTTTGTGGCGATATGACCAAATTTGTCACAATTAAAACATTTAAGTCCCTTTGACTTGTCTGGGCACTCATTTGATTTGTGTCCTTGTTGACCACAATTAAAACATTTACCAAATCCCTTCTTTTCTCTATGCTCCGACCTTCTGAAATCTTTATGAAACCCTTTGTTTTCATAATATTTTCCTTTGCTGTTATCATAGCCTTTTTTCTCACTAAACCTTTTTTGTTGATTTTTAGTTTTAATTTGTTCATAAAGTTTAATTTTTTCTTTAAACTCTGTGAAGTTCCTCGCTCCATACAAAATGACTTTGTCTGATGATTCGTCTTGTATACCATCTATAATGTATTGTATAACCACTTCGGCCTCAATCATTGCGCGGCTTCCTATCTCACGCATGATCAGTGCATATTCTTGCACAGTCTCGGAGCTACTTTTCTTTCTAGACATTAATAATTGATGGATTTGTGCACTGCTAACTTTTACTTCAAATTCTTCCAACAGTTTTTTCTTTAATATTGTCCATGATTTTATTCCCCTTTCTGATTGAACAAATAATTTTGCAAGTCCAGTTAAAGATTTCTTTTCAAAAATTAGTTTTTGTAGTTCATTCCACCCAGTTACGTTAGATATTTCTTCAAAGTCTAAGATCCATTTTCTAATTGGATAGTCATCTTTACCATTAAATGACCTAATACTATCTTCCACATCACGGAAAGTCAAAGCAAAAGAATCACTTTTCTTGTCTTTGATTTTTAAACGAGCTTGCAATTGAGCCAGAGTCTCTTCTTCATCCTCTTCTTGGTCTAAACACTCGTCTCCATCTGACTCTTCTTCCTCGCTGTAGCTCTCCTGCTCATCCGTGGTTTCTTCTTGCATGGTTAGATCATTAAGAAAAGAACAAGCCTTATTTACTAACGCATCACTGTCTCCCTCATAATCTAAATTTAAAATATGACAAACCGCAATTAAATCACTTAAACTTACAGTATTTTTCACTTTATCCACTATTTCTTGATATTCTTCAGACACCTTATCTAATTTATATCCTGAAAATAATCGTAAATTTTGTCTAGTTTTTCTCGGGTGGTCATTTCTTTTACCATACGCAACCATGTGCAAGATATCTACGACTTTAAACTTTGAATTAGCTATGTTCGCCTCAATTTTGACGATATCCCCTAAAGTACCCATTTTAAATTTCACTAATTTAAAATAATATTTACAAAAATAATTTAAAATGATTATTGATATCAAGGGGAAATCAGTGTAAACGTTTTGCTGTTTTCATTTTCCTTTCTCAACAAAAAAAAATGTTAACGAGCACAAACCTAAGCTACGTATGATCAGAACCGAGACACGATATGTTGTCAAAATACAATTATAGAAATAAAACTTAATACCTATATATTCTTATACTTAACCAAAATTATTATATACCTATTTACACCATCAAAATAAACCAAAATTAGGTATTTATGTAAGTATACTTTATAAAAATAATAAACGACTACTTAAATACATTACTAATTTTACCAACTGTACAATATATTTACATGAACCTCAAACTTCTTATTCATTGCATCAGTATTTAATACAAAAATAAACATTAATATTATAGAATATACACCTCGAAATAGTACTCTACACTTGTGTTAAAAGAAATCAAATGAAATTTACTTGTATTATTCTTTTTTAAAGAACACTCTACTTGCTTACAAGAACCTTGGTGGTAAGTATTTAAATATTAATATGAAACTGCTCTTTCTTAATGTTAGCTTTTCCTCAGAAAATCAATTAGAAAACATATTCAAATACATTTTATGTTAGACAAATGAAAATACCATCAAATATGAATAAAACAAAGTACATCTACCAGTTCGATATGCTAGGTCAATGTTTATTTTATTTTCACCGATATCAGCAAGTATAATAATAAAAAAAAAGTTCGATCCTACCTTGAATTACAGCGGCATATTCTTAGAAAAACAATTTAACCACAACAAACAATCACAACAAAACCACACATGTTCAGAATCAGCTGCTTGCTTCCTCCTATCAAAATCAGCTGATTGTCAAATCGAAGTCTTCTTAAAATCCGGGGTGCGTTCGAAAATGCTATTCTAAGCTGTAGTCAGCTGTTCCACTTCCACTCCAATTCGGTGACCCAACAGAAATGGCTTACTTGCCAAGGACCATAATTTCAAACTTCAACGGCAACGTGAACAACCTCGCTTTAGTGAGAGGGCGTGAACAAATGGCGGGGAAAGACACAAAGGATTCCATTGTTTGCAGGTGACGCCGCAGATTTTACAACACTTTGAACAATCAATCGATTCTTTTGTTGATTCGAAACACTAACTTTACCATGACTTTGGCTTTTGCACTATTCCTGGATCCCATTAAACACAATTTATCTCTGATGCTAGCTTATATTTTCACACACGTTTATCCCGGTTGAGCCCCCAAAATTGTAGGATTATTTTAGTTCTTGTCTAGAGGGTTTGAATAAAAGGCTCCGGATAAACTACATTAAGCTATATTTAATATAACAGAGAATGAAAATTGTCAGTTGTTACATATTTGGACACAAAGGCTACTGTTATGCACCGATTTCGCTATATCACTACACATTTACTAATTTTACGTCTTAGGATTACTTTGATCGCGTCTCGATCGATACGTCGTATTTAAACCTCGTCTAGGTCTTCCCGTCTTTTGGATAAACCAGAGAAAAAAGAAACTAGCAAAGCGTCTTTTGCCAACGGCTTTTTTCCGCGTCTCCACCAACGACATTTACACCACACGGCTTGTGATATTCGACTGACTTCCCCCCTCCCTGGCCGGCTTGTCTCTCTAGCGCTCTGTCGCGTTTCCTTGAAACTGACTGAGTACAATCGGAACAAAAAGTAATGAATATTAAATAAGGTATCTTACATAAAATCTAGAGAAAAAGTAAAGATTAATAACTAATAAAAAATAATAATATACTACATATATATACATATACATATATATATATATATATATATATATATATATATATATATATATATATATATATATATATATATATATATATGTATATATATCGCCGTTAAAAATCCGTAAAGGCGTATCTCATTTCTACAAAGTTTTCAGGAGAAGCATTTAAAAGAAATGGGCTGTCTTATTTCTGCAATATACAGAAAACTATTAGATAAAATATATTAATATTTTACAGTTATTTTTAGCAATAGTTAATTATCATCATAAGCATGTGAAATTGTTGATGGTAATATTCCTGTTATTATTTTTTGCTAATTTTTTTAGATCCGCCTTTACGTTTCGCTAATAATAATTGCTCTTACCTGACTTATTGAGATAGGTCCTTACAGTTTAATAGTCACTAAGGCTTCACACTCAAATTATTCCATAAAATATAAATAACAACATTAAGCTATTCTTAAAAAAAATTATTTAGCAGAAGTCAACTGTATTGGCAATAAGGTAAACCAAAAACCATCCATAAAAAATAAACTTTTTTCAGGTGATGACCACCGTCAAATTCAAAAAGCACGTTATTGAATGATGAGCAAAGTAGTATTACAAAAATTAACTAAATTAACATGAAAAACAACATTTTTCACCACTGCAAAGAGTATTTGAATCATTAAATTTTTCTAAGGATATTGGTCGAGAACTTTTATTCTACTTACCAAGTTTTTTGAAAGTAAAGGTACAGTTTGACGCTTTAAAGTAAATGACCGATAATTTGCATCCAAGGGGCTCGTTTTAAAAAATAATTTATCTAACTCACTTTTCTTTACTTTAATTTCTGCCATATCTGTCCATTTAAATGGCTTTCCCCCATCGTCGATTCGTACCATACGTATTCTAAGATCCTCACTAAATGTCTTAAAGTCTAAAAATCACTATAGGCTAAAGTATACACTTCGTAGGGTTTGGCTGGTCTAGCAAGATGAAATACAGGTAAAAGTTGAGATGGCACAAACAATTCGCCTGCCTTTTTGATGGCGTATGAAATAGCACTATGTGCTGAGTCTCCCTCACTTTGTCCATGAAGGCTAATTTCCTTTACGTGCTTTAGTTGAAAAACAATATACAAGAGAGCTCCGGCTACGATAGAATTGTTATTTTGTTCAGCGCAACCATCCGCGAATAAGTCGACAAAATTGGCTTCTTTTTAGTCGTATTTTAAGAGAGTTTTTTGAATAGTGCCGTCGATATTTGGCACGCACCTCGTCCACTATCACACTCGTTCCAAGTGAAACAGTAACATTCTCGAGAAACTATGTCATAAAATGCTAAATTATAAACAGCAAATCTCGTCTTATAAAAAACTGCGCCATGGTTTGATATTGGTAAGTAGATTACTTGCTGAAGATCGAAGCACAAGTAAAGGAATTTCTGGACATTTTGTGCGGCAATTTTACAATCTGTTTTTATTTCACGCACAGCGATTTTTGATGTGTGTTTATTAAAACTATCTTGCATTTTTAATTTTGTTTCGTCGGTTCCTTCGTGATAGGTTTTACATAAATCGCATTGGTCCTTCTTGGGTCGATGAAAGGAAAGATTCAAAGTCATAAAAACTGAGCGGTATGTTGTTAAACACGGTTTTTCAATATTAGGTTCTAATTCATTTACGAACATTGTAAACATTTTTTCAGAGTCAAGTCGCTGTGCAGATACTCGCGAGTGCTATCTTTTCTATTTATGTGATTTTTGAGCAGTTCTCTATTTGCTTCATCCTTTAATGCAGCTGCATGACATCTACAACCACGAAGATCCTTTTGGATTACCCCAGTAGTTTCAAGTTCCTCAAGTACCGTTCAAATCGTTTTTTCGCTTATACTTAAAGTGTTCATGAATAACCTACGGCAAACTTTTACCTTACTTCCATCTAATGACAGATAAAATAAGTTTGTGTAATGACGTCGCGATTCTTTGTTAATTGTACTAGACTTCTTTGGTACCTGTATTGCACATTGCACCCAAAACTCGTTCCTTCACAGTCTTCTTGGTATTTACAGACACGTATTCTGCGCCAGTGCGTCGTAAAGTTTGGAAAAACTGCTCTTATTAATTTTACTTTTTTCATATTCTCGTAGGGCATCGTCTCAGAATCTTCCGGCTTCTTCTTCTTTTCGTTTTCATTTTTCGTGTGATTTGTTTTTTTGCACTGTCGCTTTTTACACGGCTTTTTTGTAGTGTTTTTACTATTACCATCACTATCACTGTCATTATGCAAATAATGCGTTTCACACGTTGACAAGTCCTCGTTAAAATGATTCCAGCATAAAAGGATCGAGCATCTAAAGCACGAACTGAAAACTTCTTTTTTGCAACGAAAAACTTCGTACGTCTGGACATAAGTGGTATCTTCTCGATCACTGATTTCTACTTCGGCAAACGGATCGGTACGTTCATCTTCATCAGGTGATAAATCGGTGTTTTTTTATGTTCTAATTTTGTGTTAGAATTCGTGGATAAAATCTCCAAAACAGGATTACCCTCCACTTGAGGTACTGCAATCACATCCGTGGTAGAAGTCTCTAGTAATGTTTTTAAATCGCTTGTACTTTTTTTTGCAATTTTGCTTAAGGGTTCATCATCGTTACTCGAGCTATAACCTAATGGATTATTTTGTTTTACTATTTTACCCACTATTTTGCTCAAAGGTTCGTTGTCGTTACTGAAGCTTGACCATGATGATTGTTCTCGTTGTATTATTTTACCATGATACCATTTGTTTTTAAATAGCATTTTAACACGCGTTCCAATTTCAAAATCAGCATTGTTCATAATTGTTTTTAATTCTCTGGTATCTATACAATTTATAGAGCCATATTTCCACTTGACTAAAACATCCATTATGGTGTAGTTTTATCTATAATAAAGAAAAAAATTACCCGTTAATTTTTTTTTAAGTTTCGTAACGCTCTCTTGATACCGGTAACACAATTTTTTTTGGTAGTTTTAATAGGAGCAAACAAAAAACAATCCGAGAATCTGAATTTATATTATAGAAAAATAAAAACGACTTCAAAAAATGCACTAAAAATTGAAAAATTATATTTTATTTCATCTATAAAATTTTACTTTGTGAAGTACCTATAGAAGCACTCCGGCCACATCCTGAACACTCCCTGAAAATTTTATCCAAATCGGTCAAACTATCGCGGAGTAATAGTTGTAAAAAAAATTTTGAAGATGATTCATGCAATCGAAAGCGAAACGTCGAATAGTAACTCCAATTTGACACGGTCTAATCCCAAGAACAATGACGTACGTAGTTCAAAGTGGCGCTTCTCTGCCATTTCTAACATTTTTTCAGTACTTGTTAGTTTTTATACCACTCTGATAACATTCTGAGTAATCCCTGAAATTTTCATCCAAATTGGTCAAACAATCGCGGAGTAATCGATTTACATACAAAACATACATAGGATCGAATTTATAACCACCCTCCTATTTTGAAGACAGTTAAAAAACATTGATTTATTCTTTCAACAAATCACCATAATCACATAGTTTTACAACAAACACCCCTTAACACTACACTCATTATCTTGCTTGGTTAACTATTTATTTTTAAGCAGCGGGAGTGTAGACAGTGTTTTCTAAACTGATTTTAACTGTTATAAAAATATCTAAATATCATTTATAAATTATAAAGAATAAGTATAAATTATAGTTCCACGAGAATAGAAAATAAATGGTGTAAAATATTTTACAATGACTTCAGAAAGTATATTTTTACTTAGGTATCTCCTAACCTTTAAAAACATATTACAATTTTTTGAGAAATAAAATAATAACAAGTTTATCACAAATTCAATTTCCTTTTAACCTTATGTATAAATAGCAAAATTGCAAAACATGTACTTATTATTAATTGTATTAGCAGACTTTGTTCATAACCTCAAAGTTTTATAAAGTTGGAAAACAGTAAAAACTGTGCTTAAATATATTAAGAATTTTGTAATTGCTAAAAGTCAACAGTAAGAAAGTACTTTGGTTTATTTTATGAAAACTAGTGTTGCAGGTATATCTTGTTCTTGTCTTGCTATTTCTTGTTCTTGTCTTGGTCTTGCATGCAAGAACAAGACAAGAAATGGATTAGCAAGAAATTTGCAAGACAAGAAATGGATTAGCAAGAGTTATGCAAGACAAGAAAATTATGAGCAAGAACAAGATTTCTTGCTCAACAATTTTTTTTTTTGGTAATAGTAATTATTCAATAAATATTAGCAAAAAAGTACGTACATAACTACTTATAGGTACCTGTGAAACAGTTATCGTAAATTTAGAGTAGGATTATGCATAAAATTAAAAAAAAAGTACAGGGTCATCCAACGAGGACTAAACAGGGCCGTATTTTTGAGCTTTCCTATATTTTTGGAAAGCACAAAAATAGCAGGTCGAAGGTCAGCGTAATAACTTTTTCCGCTGAATTTAAAATTGGCATTTAGAAAACGATTGCGCATTTGCAAAAATAAAATTGAAAAAGTCTTAAGTCTTTTAAAACAAAAAACATTTAATATTCTATTAAAACAAAAAAATAAATATAAATGTAGTTCTCTCAAACTCTTAACCAAACAAAACTTTATTAAACTTATACACGAAAGTACATACTTATAAAATTAAAAAAAAACATTTTTTATTCTAAAAAATAAAAAACAAAACAAATAAAAAATATAACGTCTTAATAAAACAGAATTATTATAACTCTTTCCATGAATTAAGGCATATTAAACTTCTAGCCGATTCTGAATTTAAACGGTTTCTATGCTTTCTTATTACTAAAGAGGCCTTAGAGAACAACCTCTCAGATGGTACTGACGTAGCTGTTGTCCCAAAAATATCCTTTGCCATATTTGATAAAATGGGATATATATGTTCATTTTTTTTCCACCAATCAAGGATGTCAGTGTTTTCTTCAGCACGCCTACTACTATAATATTCATCAAATTCCTTTCTCCATAAAGCTGTTGAGGACATTGAGGTCGATGAAGTATCTTCCTGTTTACGGCTATTAAAAATAGCACCAAAATCTAAATCATCTTCATGATAAGTGTCCATTTCTAAATCTCCAACATTTTCTGGCATAATAGTATCCATATCGGCATCGGCACTCTCTAAGTAGTATTCTTTTTTATAAATATCCTCAAATTTCTTAACAGCAGTATCTTTTAATTCCCGACCCCATTTTGTTAACAAAAAAGACTCTTTTTTATGACGAGGGTCCAGAATTAAAGCCACACAATAGATTCAGTTGGATTTTTTGTAGTGCTTTAAAATTTTATCCCTAGCTGCTGATAAAGCGTTAATAAGTGTTTCGTCGAGAGCATTTCGGTCGACTGTGTCATTTAACTCAAAGGACCAAGCCTCTAATTTGTCCAATAATAAATTTATTCCAATTATAACCATTGACAGCGTGCAGTATTTTTCCCCACTAAGTTTGTTTGTCAATGTTTTAAAAGGTCTTAAATATTTTAAACTTTGCTCAATTGTCTTCCATGTTTCTTCATCGGCCTTAAACTTTCTTAAATCCCTATTTGTATCACATAAAATATTTAAGAAAAGTTTATATTTCAGGGCCCAGTTGAGCATGTCGAATGTTGAATTCCATCTGGTCTTTACGTCAATTATGTGTTTTGAACTTTTTAGATTTACTGTATCGCAACACGCTCTAAATTTATTCTGTTGTTGTTCTGATCGTTTTATATGTTTTAGTAAAGTCCTAATTTTGTCAATGGCGTTTGTTTCGTTCTGTGGAAAATCTTCATCGATACTGGAGTCGGAGTCTTCTTCTGAGGAGTTTTCTTCATTCTCAATACCTTCGTTATGGTCAGCATTAATTATTTTTAGAAGATCTTGAACAGCAAGATTTAAAACATGTGCAAAACAAATAAAGTGTCTATTCTCGTTGTCAAAATCGGCAACTTTTAATTTAAGGTGAAGCATAAATGTATAATTAACAACTGCGTTGTCCGTTGTAACACCTTGAATTTTTTCTATTATGTTGTAGTCTTTAAGTATGTTGTAAAATAATGTTGCCATGTATTCACCAGAATGATTTCCTTCAGAAGGAATAAAATCCAAAACTAGTGTTTGCATTTCCCAAGCACGATTAACAAAATGACATGTGACGCCATAATACGACTGGTTTCTTATTTAAGTCCAACTATCTATAGTAAATGACAATTTTGAATCATTTTTCTGTAGGATGTTTTTTACTACTTGTTTTTTTGCTTCAAATTTTGTCAACACTCTATTTCGCATGACTGTTCGTTTAGGTAAAACAACGTTTTTATTTAAATACTTAAAAACAGCATTGGCGCTATCATCTTCAAAAAAATTAAAAGGTAGATATTTGGTCGTTACAAAATCCGTCAAAAGATTTTCAAAGTCTTCTTGTTTATAAACGGGGTTTGCTTTTGCTAATGTCGCCTAAAAAGAAATGATTAGGATTAGATTTAAACTCAGAAATTAACTAATAAATAAAACTTTCTTTAAGCCACATTATTAACAGCAACAGCGGGTTTTACGTTCTACCAAAAAAGTCAGACGTAAATTTGCCAAAACAAAAAACGAAGTTTTTTTTATTAACTAAGCATAACATAAACGTGAGCCACTGTTGTATTAATTTTTTTATAAATAGATCGTAATCATAATACACAGGGTGGCTCAGTTTAAACTTATCAAACTTTCAAATTTTCAAATATTTTTATATGTTTAACATAATTAAAAAAATAAAAAGTTATTGAATTTAAATTTTGACATAGGTAGTAATTTCGATTATTGAATTGATTATTTTTTGGGTTATCGACCATTCAACCGCACCGACTTTTCTCATTGACAACTTTTTCTCTTTTAATAATATTGCTTTCTTAAAAAAAACACAAATAACTGTACAAATTTAAATTTGACCTTGCTACTGATGGAGATCGGATCTACGCCCACGTAACTATAAAATTTAGTTTGATAAATTAAAACTAGTCCACTCTGTATAAAAAATAAATTACCTTGTTCCTAACGTTATCAAACATTTGAACTATAGTAGAACTAGTAGAAGAGATTGAACTGATTGAAGTCGATGGACCTGAACTTCGGTTGGTGCTATTCTGAGGCATTTCTAATGGGTATACTGCTATAAATGTTGAATAATGTTTTGCCTTTAAATGTCTTTTTAGACCAGTTGTATTTCTATTTTTCATTTTTAACTTAGCGTTGCATAAAATGCACAAAGCAGCCTTATTTTCTTTAATATTTGTGTCCTCGATAGTAAAATAATCCTTTAACTTTTTACCGCTTTTAACTTTTTTCCTAAAAGAAATACAAAAACTTACTTTAACAATCAGAAAAAAAAGCGCCAAACCAGAAACCCATAACCCATAACTAAACGAACATTTTTAGGTGTCGCAATCGAAACTTGGTACTTAACTTAACTATGTTTTAGTAATTGAAAAACAACAAGAGTATGTTGAACCACTGATTTAATTATTATTTGTTTTACGTTTTACCATCCATTCGTGATTCTACCCATTTGTGTAATAATGTAGGTACTTACTTAGGAATCGTGTAAGCTATTTTTTCCCTTTTATTTTTTCCTCTGCCTTCTCCATCATTATCTGAAGGATCTGACTCTGTGATCTCAGAGCTAGAGTCAACTTTAGAGCTGCTTTTGTCGGGATGATATTCATCGCTGTCACTATTTTCAAAAGGATCAGGTGGTGTCGAATCACTTTCGATGATTTCTTTATTCATTTTACAATTTAATATTGCACATAACGATAATGAAAAAACGTATTCTCAATAACAGGTACTATGCGTCATGCGAACTCCAACCAAACTCGAACAATAATACTCTGTTCTAACTATTTAATTCTAAGGGAAGCAACCAATGATTGCGTGCGTCGTTGGGTCGTCATAAAAATATTGTAAAAAACGAGTACGATTGCACTCGACTAGTAGACTGTAAAACGGGGAAAAAGTCGTTTCCTTCTTGAAAAAAAATTTTTGGTTTACAACCGATTGTTTTATATACCAATCGATAGAGGAGGTCTTTGGCTATGTTATAGTGTAAGGACAACTTTTTCTATCGCGGATTTTTTTTTAGAACGATTTTTGTCAAAAAAATGTAAAGTTTTTGTTTTCGCGTTTTTTCATACATAATTTACGATATCTTCGGAATTATTAAAGATATTGGAACGATTTTTTTTTTATTCGAAAGGTAAATTATAACTGAAAACAACTGTGTAATTGTTGTTTTTATAAAAAATATATTTTTTTTGAAAATAAATAAAAAACTGGAGTTCTGCCATTTTTTGCAGACCTATTTTGAGTAAGCGAGAAACTTTTTTATTTTTGAAAATTTTTGTATACTATCTGCGTATGAAACAACCACAAAACTCCAGGGAAGTTTTTAAAACCAAAATCATTGTTCTATGTTTTATAGTTTTTGAGTAATTGTTATTCAAAGTTCAAGGACGTTGCATTTTGTCTCCATATGTTCAAAACGACACCGTTTGGCTTCCGAAATGCAAGTTTTAGGAGGTAAGACGTAAAAGTTTAAACTTGAACTGGCTTAATCTCAAAAACTATAAAACTTAGAACAATGATTTTGATTTTAAAAACTTCCTTGGAGTTTTGTGGTTGTTTCATACGCAGATAGTATACAAAAATTTTCAAAAATAAAAAAGTGTCTCGCTTACTCAAAATAAGGCTGCAAAAAATGGCAAATTTAGAGTTTTTTATTTATTTTCAAAAAAAATATATTTTTTATAAAAACAACAATTACACAGTTGTTTTCAGTTATAATTTACCTTTCGAATAAAAAAAAAATCGTTCCAATATCTTTAATAATTCCGAAGATATCGTAAATTACGTATGAAAAAACGCGAAAACAAAGATTTTACATTTTTTTGACAAAAATCGTTCTAAAAAAAAAATCCGCGATAGAAAAAGTTGTCCTTACACTATAACATAGCCAAAGACCTCCTCGATTGGTATATAAAACAATCGGTTGTAAACCAAAAAATTTTTTTCAAGAAGGAAGCGACTTTTTCCCCGTTTTACAGTCTACTAGACGGAATGTTTTCCAACTGGGGTTTTACAGGGGTGAAATAATTAATTTAGGCTAAATATCGCGTTCTCCGTCGGTTTTTTAATTTTCTTGGTTTACCACTACGGGCACCGACTTTTCGTCTGCATGTGTAACATAATAGGTATAGTAACATAATATGTAGGTAACATGCGTTTTAAAAAATTTTTGAAATCCCTGTTCATTATAGCAGTGACGGAAAAACTCCTTTTCATAAAACAAGAACAAGAAATAGCAAGAATCTTGCAGCAAGAACAAGAAATAGGCTTGCAAGAAATTTAAAAGAAAAATAAATTTCAATTTCTTGTTCTTGCTTAGCAAGACAAGACAAGAAATGGCCGAGCAAGACAAGATTTCTTGCAACCTGCAACACTAATGAAAACAGTAAAATGAAACCAAAACAAAGCTCTATAACAAAAGACAAAACATAACACTATAAAATAATACTAATATACCATTTATACGTAATCATTTAACATTATACATACAAATTTTATTAGTATTTGTAATTTATAATCGGCAGATTATGGTGAAGAAAAATTAGTTTTTCCCCGTTAGTCGCAGAAACTCTATTTCTTTTTTCTCATATACGTCGCCTGGTTGTGAAAAAAGTCTTTCACTGTAGACACTTGATCGGGTGCAGATGAATATTTCTTTCATTCTTTTGACAAAAATGGAAAATTTTCTGCTCAATTTTTACTATGTATCGATTTAAGGTGCTTTATCATCGGAAATATTGATGCACTTTTTCCTACTCCACCGCGAGAAATCCTTGTGGTCCATATTTTACAATCCATTTTACGTTGTTCGGCTTTGTCAATTTCAAGCACGAAAAAACCATCAACATTTTTAATAAGTTCAAGATTCGGTTCCGGTCCGGTATCCGGGCAAAATATTGACATTGGTTTCTGTTCGGGTCCAGGATTCGGCCAAAATGTTGCAGTAGGTTCCAGTATCCGGTATTTTCAAAAAATGGATCCGGCGGCACCACTAATTATGAGGTTGTGTTACTTGTCTGTTGATGAAAAATTCATTATTTTTGAGCAAACGTAGCACAGCTATACTTTTGCAGTAAAAAACCGCTTTCATCTAGGATAATAATCATTGTGCCAAGGTGGGTTTGGTTATTCAGATGTTTTTTTTTTGTTTACTGTGTTTCAATAAAATGCTGCTATTCTAGCACGCATCAAACCTCTCACGTCATATGGGTGTGAAATCGCACGTTTTGGTTTAAAATTAGAGGTCTATGACGACAGACTAAGTCGAAGCGCATAACTACAATTAAAAGTGCAAGGACAATATATTAAGTCGGGTGCTTGTTGATTCCTACACAATAAAATGATGCAAATATCGCAGGTAAAACCGACTAAGTAATCAGTGTCTAAGTGAATGTCTACTTATGATTCTATTGATGATAATATAAGAATCGTTGACCTTTATTTACTGTGTGTTTTTAATCAATGTTACATACCGGATAGAATTGTTTGTGCAGAAATAGAAAGTTTCGTAAAGGGTTTTAATGTGTTTTGTGGTTTTATCTAGGATTAGTTCTTTGTACTTCTCACTTATAGTTCTCAATCGAACTTATTTTTTGATTAGCATATATACTTTTAGTATTGAGGCATCTTAAAGAACATTGAACAATGTCTGTTTTAGAAGTGTATTAAATGTAGTTTTTTTTTTAACTTAATTGATCCATGTTTTTGAGAAAATATACGTAAACTTTGGATATGACCAGTTATTTGTCATAAGACCAGATTTAAAAATTAAAATATTTTTTTTACACATTTTGTGTTCTATCTAAAACAAACATAAGATGGGATTTTCTGACCGCTTTGATGTTTAATTGATTATTCTAATGAGAAATTTTGGCAGTGAAAATTCGAGAAGCATATGCAAAAATAATTATAATTATGCTTACTTACCATAATTGACTTAATTATTCTTTAGAGTGGCGTTTCATTTTATTATAAATGAAAGAAAAGTAAATGAAAAGAAACTTAGCAGACTAATTAAACAATTTAACGCAACACAAAACGGAAAACACCACATTGAACAATGAATACAAATAAACAAGACTTTTTCAGGTCAGAAGAAAGAAGCAAAAACTAGTGGTGTTTAAGGTTTCGAATATTGTCACGAGGTGTAGATATAGTACCAATGCAGTTATACCTTAAATAATTTGTTATCAATGCATCCTCTACCAAGTGATTTCTTACAGGTTTCCTTTTAGACCTTCCTTCGCAATTTCAATGCACTCAAGAGCATCCATCTTTTTACTTACCAAATACTTATATTTGTTTTTTTATTTTGGCGCTATATTAACAGTTCATATTAACTATTTAATAAATTACTTTAACCAGAAACATATTATCTTTAGTGCTTTAAAAGGTAATTGCACTGACAAGTGTGCATTCCATCCACAAGAGTTAATTTAACTAAAACACCCGCAACATCGTGAACAGCACAAATCCAATCAGTGTCTAAGTAGGTACCTAATTATAAAAACCTTTAAGGAAGGAACACTCAGTTAATAAAAATCTTTTTTATTGTTAGCTGCTGATTTCGAGTTATCACATTAGCTCGTTGTGAAAATCAATCCTTGACCTATAATAATTTAGATTCGTACATTGAACATTTTTAAAATAAAAGTTTTGTCTATAATTCTTGGGGAATATATTAGGCGGCTTTCTATTGATATTATTTGCCAATTTTTAAAAACAAATGATTTTTATTGCAGACATTTTTAATCCACTATATCTCAGTTGTTTGTAATCTCTCAGATCTAAAGTAAGATTGGAAAGACACACGAGATATTTTGGAAGGACTTCAGAAAACATAAATTCGATATTTACATATTATAAAAATAAAGGGAAACAAAACTTTTCAAAATGCATATTAATACAAGCTCAATTCAGTTAAGTCCACATTGAAATAGATCAAGTCTTTAAAGCGAGGACGTCTATTAGGATGGGTCGTTAATGTATGGAAAAAAAGTAATGTATAGTCTGATAGTCACAATATATTGTCTTAGATCTAAACAAATGAAAATTGTCTGTAGACAGTAAAATTAATCAGCCCGCTCATTGAATTTGTAGTCAACAGAATACACAAATTAGGTAAAGAAAATAATGAACCGTTCAAAAATAATGTAGCTTAATATTTTTTTTACCACAAAATCTTGTTTACTCTCAAATCGCGGCATAAGTTCCTGGATTCAAGTTTGGCTCATATTAAACCTTCTCTTCATTTTTTTACCGCATACAGACATGGTTCTGTCACTATTTTTACAGGACGTACGACTGCCTGTGTATGACATGGAAGCCTTTAAAAAAAATGAAGTTTTCACTACCCTGAGACCCAACAAACCCGTTTATTTCTTGATTATCTTATGATGAGGTCTCATCAATCGGCCTCAAAATGGTTTGGTGGTATGAGGTGCATTTCGTGCTCCTATTTTTCTGGCAGCAAGTTTCCTCACTGTTTTTCTCATCAGAAAATATCGATAACAGCAAATTTTTGGGATGAGCAAAATAAGTGTTTCGTTGAATTATAGGGTCTATTATTAATTTAAACTATGCGGGCAAGTATCGCGAGCTTTTAATCAATTTCCGTCAAGTCTTAAAGCCATCTTTGCAATGCGGATTTGCCTTGATTTCAAACCACACAGGGGCGTATATTTAGCACAATATTCAGCTAATAGTTTTCATTTTTGGATGGATTTGGCGTGGAAATATAAAGTCGCAATATTCTGGTTTTGACATTCAACAAGTATGGGATATCTTCCCTGGGTTTCTGTTATTCAAATTATCAAACCAATAAACTAATTTTCTATACTTGGAGTTTATTTAGTTTTTATTCAGAAATATAAACATTACAACAAATAAAATGGTTTATTGGAGTAAAAAAAAAAACAAACTTAGCAATTATTTGGTAAAAAATAGCTTGGAGGATGTAACTAGACTACAGCGATAAAATCAAAATGCTTAACAAGACTGAAAGTCATCTTCATCTGCTTCGAGGCCAACATACATTTTCATGTCTAATTGCTCACTTTTTCGCAAGCCTGGCAGAAACAAGACTACTGGATAGAAACTGATTGTGTTGTCGGGCTTTTCTCTTAGAAATTTATGTTGTTGAGGTGAACGAGGCTTGTGAATTGTTTGTTTTATTAAAAAGATCTCTAGTGACCTGACAACACCTCCTTCTTGTTAACAGGAGTTGGTGGCAGTTCGTGAAATGAGTGATCTTCTTTTTTTGGAGAAGTGTATTGCTTATTGTGGTTAAGTTTAGTTATCAAACGAATTAATGGAAGATTTTCATCGTCTGAAGAATCGGTAGAAAATAATTCCTCCATATTTTTATTATCATTAATAATGATTCTCTGCTTTTATCGCTTGCAGATTAAGTAGAAAGATTCCAGTAGTCCTAAATTGGCTTATTAATGTTTTCGGGCGTCATGCATTTCGGCCAAACTCTGGAAAAAATAATACTGAACCTTGCCTGATTTAATGTTTTTTTAGGGTAAATTTCCCAATATGTTAAAAGATCCTGGTCACAGTATGCTGGCAAACAAAATAATGTTATTCCTAAAGATTCAGTCGTTTCAGCAATGGTACAAAATATTAACATCGTCATACTCCTTTTAGTGACATTTTTAACATGGATCCATGAGCCAAGTTATATGAAAATTCAGCCTTAAAACGCTTTTCTCTAAACTTAATCTATTGCAACAAGCCAACAATAGTCACATTTTCAGTGTGTTCCAGGGCAATCATATGGATTTTTTTGCTTCTTTCGAAGCCATTGTTTATGGCGTATGGTAAGCCGACAACCTTTTTCGTCCACATTGTGTGGTTTATCTTTGATGTTTAAGGTTGCATTAGGTTCTGTTAACTTGGAAAAATATTCAGAAACGATGGCTGTATTAAGTTTTTGTGCACGTCCAGGATTTAAAGGTTGTGCCTTTAGTACAGACAAATCAGGGTATTATAAAAGGTAGAACCAGTCTCTTTCTGCAAGTTGTTCGTTTTTTTTAAATTGTTGTGAATTTTATTAATCTCACAGTATCAGAAACATTTGATGACAAGTAAGTTTTGGAGTAAGTGGCAATCTAATACTGCAATACCGCTTAATCCGTTAAACAAAATCCCTCACCAGTATATGACTCAAAATGCTTGGTTGGCTC
This sequence comes from Kuschelorhynchus macadamiae, assembly GCA_030620095.1. Classification (NCBI taxonomy): domain Eukaryota; kingdom Metazoa; phylum Arthropoda; class Insecta; order Coleoptera; family Curculionidae; genus Kuschelorhynchus; species Kuschelorhynchus macadamiae. The sequence goes on along the minus strand of JAUTXW010002816.1, from coordinate 662,639 downwards.
AGTTTTTTTACTGTTAAACCATCAGTTAGATATCTGCGTAAAGTACGCCTAAACTAAACTTTTGTGCTAAACCTTTGTGAAACTTGTATTTGGCCTTTACCTTGTCTGCTTGCCTCGATAGCTTGTTTAAGTTGGTCTTGATACTGGTCGGGGTCTAACAACTGGAACTACTTATCCCTACTTTTTATCAGCTTCCGTTTCGATCAACAAATAAAAAACACACTATTTTTCTTTAAATCAAAATACCTTTTGATGTTCAAAATCTACAGTCATCCCCTTTTCCAAATTATTTTTCATATTAACACATATTTTAACACTTTCAAAATGCCCTTTACTTGTTTCATGCCTTTACAACCCGTAATGTCATTAAACGCATTTATGGAACTATTAAATAATTTGCAAGAAAAACAGGATTATCTGATGTTGAATATACAGGCCAATTTCTTGCAGCTTTTCTTAACTGTTTATATTCACAACTAACTGAAAATAATCTGTTGAAATTGTCTTGTGGAAAAGTAAAATTATTAATTTGTACGGAACCTTTTTCAAGTAAGGTAAACTATCCAATGATTGGCTCTTTATTCTAGATTATTTTTCATTAAAAAAATGTAAAATCAATTTGATCATTTGTTTAGTAAAGCTTTTTTGCCTAGATTTAATATTAATAGTTATTAAATTTAAAGTTTTAATACGAGCTTAATTTATTAAAAAAAAAAGAAATTTTAGGTTTTCCCATTGATTGGCAGTTCGGTATCCTTTTGTTGGCATTCGGTTGTCCCCACAAAAAATATCGATTCAATGAATTTAAAATCCGATTTTTTTTGGGTAGGTATACAAAAATATATTATATAAATATATCAATCAATTTTTGAATTTACAGAGAACTTATGGGATCTTTAATTTCTGGTAGTTTTGATTAGATTCTGAGACTTTGACCAGAGGTACCTATTTAAATAAATTTTATTAACAAGTACAAGTAGTAGCAGAAATTGCTTCTGGGGGGGGGTGGTTTGAGTCGATGAAAATTTTCTACAAAAAAGTCTTCAGTTTAAAGTAACATTTTTTTTTGTTGTACTGGCATTGAGGGGGGGTTCACACTCCAATTCCAAAAAATCGCCTTACTTTATACTATTTCTATCATTTTACCTTTAATAAAAGTGGCTCTTATATACGCTACTAAGTAGTGGTAGTAGTACTAGACTATTGATTTGTGTCCTACTAATTTGTCGTTTTCCGGAATCTTGTGAAGGCTGACAGTGTATATACTCAGTTAGTGAACAAGGTAATCTGGAGAGTCATTAGATGTTATTTGATCGAATGATGATGTTTGGATTGTTTCGTTTGTCGATACGTCTTCGTTCTGGCGTGTAGACTGATCCCACATCTAATTCTGACACTGCTAAACGTTTCGACGTTGTTGGTTGTAGAAATTATTCTGTTGGGTGTGTAGGATATAAACAAAAATCTCCCAAGCCCTGGTCGACAAAAATGAAAGAAAATGCAACAAAAAACTTGGTTTATAAAGAGATATTTAAATAAGGCGATTTAAGTACCTTTTTATATCCCTTTCGTTATCGCCATACGCGAACGAAGTCGTGGGTACTCGCTAATATATCGTTTAACACGTTTGTCCATACATCTTGTATGGTAAAAAAACCTGATGAAGTTCGAAGCACGACCGAATTGTCAAACAACATAAAAATAGCCTAGTGACCATTGCCAGTAAAAAAAGTAAACAATTACAAAGAAAAGCCAAGAAACCAAAAGGATAAAATATTTTTTAAATTTTTATTCTGCAAAAAATAGCTTTTCTTTTTAGTAATAGTCACAAGCCATAACAGTCGTTTAAACATTGATAAAATAACTAAAAGCTAAAATTGTATCAATAAATTTCCGATCGTATTCTGTATTGCTAGGCGTCGTCGGCGTACTGCGTGTAATGCAATTGATCTACTTACCAGCAGGAAACGGTGACATGATGGTTTTTGTAGATAAAATGCATTTTTAGGAATAAACTCGTTAATTCGCAAGATTCGCGCTATTTCATCGTCTCTTTATTAGGAGTGTTAAAAAAGAAATTGTGTTAAGAGGGATTACTTTAGTAAGTCTAATAGTGAATTAATTAGAATAATTATTATAAACGTTCCTCTGCAGAATTCTAAATATTATACTGTAAAAGTAGTTTGTTTTGGTATTATAGTATTAAATAAAGGAACTCTAGGTTTGTCCGAAAATCTTAAAATTTGGCACATGCGTTGTATCAAAAATTGATCGGAAGTTGATGTCATCTAATAGATTTTGAAAGGTTGAGATAGGAACGTAAGTCATTTCATATTTTCACATAACCGTTGCGACAACAGAGAACCCTAAGTTGCCCAAAATAACAATACTGAGCCGCAATTTTCTTGAAATCAGTTGAATTTAGGTATAGAATATGTAACATAATATAATGGGTAATATGGCATTTATCTTTAAATAAATTAATTGCATTTATTAATGTGTATAAGGCCATACTTCTTAATTGCCTTTAACCAAAAGAACCACTTCTTTTGATGATTACTGAGTATATCTTTAATTTTTGAACTATCGATTTTTACTTCCCTCGTAAAAGGGAAGTATCGTAATCGTGTAAAAATCACCCTCCAAGATTTTTTTAGATCTTCACGTTTCTGGGTCCCTAGATGACGTAAAACATGTTTTATTTTATCGATTCCGTCGGTCTCTCTGTTCGCGGCGTAACTAAAAAACTACTTACTCGACTGACTTCAAACTTTGGTCAAAAATTAAAGGTCATATGGGGATGATCTGGTAATATTTTGGTAAAAATCCAATATGGCGAAACAAAATGGCGGCCTAGTGAAATGTTAAAATAATTATTGCTAAAAAACTACTTCTCCAATTTATCTCGAATTTTGCAAAAACAGCAAGTATTATATTGGAATCAATTGGTAACATTTTGGTACGAATCTAAGATGGCGGAACAAAATGGCGGCATAATAAAATATTTAAAAATGCAGTCTGAAAAAAACTGCTTTATGGTTTGATTTCAAATTGTGCGCCATAACTAATTGTGGTACAGGTATCAGCTAGTAAAATTTTGAAACTAATTCAAGACGACCGAACAAAATGGTGGCCCAATAAAATGTTTGTAATCGTGAAAAAATCGCCCTGTCAGGTTTTACAAATATTTACGTTTTGCCGTCCCTAGTGCCAAAAATATGTTGTCCGTCTATATGTCTGTCTGTTAGTTCGCGGCATAGCTTAGATTACTTATCTGATTGACTTCAAAATTTGGTCAAAAATTAAGGGTCAAAGGGATGACCTGGTAACCTAGTGAAATGTTCAAAAAATTTTTATTAAAAAACGGCTCATCCAGTTTATCTCAAATTTTGCAAAAACATCAAGTATTATATTGAAATTAATAGGTAACAGTTTAGTACAACTCCAAGATGGAGAAACAAAATGGCGGCTTAATAAAGTATTTAAAAATTCGGCCTGAAAAAAAGCTTATTTGTTTGATTTCAAACTATGTGCGATAACTGATTGTGGTATAGGGATCAACTAGTAAAATAGTGGTACTAGTTCAAGATGTCAGGTTTTACAAATCCTTACGTTTTGGCGTTCCTAGATGCCAAAAAATATGTTTCATCAATTCCGTCAGTCCGTCTGTTGGTCGGTGTGTTAGTTCATCACATAGCTTAAAAACTACTTACCCGGTTGACTTCAAATTTTTATAAAATTAAATATGGGTCATATGGGGATGACCAGGTAATATTTTGGTAAAAGTTCAAAACGGCGAAACAAAATGGCGGCCTAGTGAATTGTTAAAAAACATAAGTAAAAAACTACTTATCCATTTATTTCAAATTTTGCACAAACATCAAAGTATTATGTTAGAATAAACGGATAAAATTTTGGAACGAATCCAGGATGGTGGAACAAACTGGCGGTTTAATAAAATATTTAAAAATTTAGCCTGAAAAGCTACTTAATGGCTTGATTTCAAATTGTGTGCCATAGCTAATTGTGTTTTAGCGGTCAACTAGTAAAATTGTGGTGTCAACTCAAGATGGCCGAACAAAATGGTGGCCAAATAACATTTTTGTAATCGTGAAAAATCGCCCTCTCAGGTTTAGTTTTAAACATCTTCACGTTTTAGCGTTCCTGCCTGTATATCAGTTCGCGACATAGCTTAAATACTACTTACACGATTTACTTCAAATTTTGACCAAACATTAAAGGTCATATGGGGTTGACCTGGTAATATGTTAAAAATAATTGTTAGAGTGGTGTATTATTTGGAGTTAAGATACAATAAAAAAAAGCGAGTGTTTTTTTAAATTGTCGACGTTTCGCAACTTATTGTTGGATCCTCAGGACACATATAAATTCTATATTTTGCATGAAACCAATATATATATTAAGTCTTGAAACTAGAACCTATGGTGCAGGGGCGTAGTGATGCCGCTTCGGGCCTGTGTTCGATGGAATCGCCGGGCCCTTTGCCGAATAAAAAACGAAGTATCTATTTACGTTTATTAAAAAAATATATATCGAACATAACAAAATCACAAAAAATTAAAATCAGTACAAGCAACATAACAAAAAATATAAAAAGAAATGAAATAACTGATCTAATTAAATTTTTTTTTCCTCGCCTTGTTATTTGCAAAAACCGAAACAATGGAAGATATATCTATTTTCCTCGCAATTTGGTTCTCAATTGACAGAATTGACAACCCCGAAAGTCTTTCCTGTCCCATTGTGTTTCTGAGAAAATTTTTTATTAATTTCAACTTAGAAAATGATCGTTCGGGTGTTGCTACCGATACAGGGATACTTAGGAAAATGTAGCAAGCCGTCAAAATTTCGCTAAAACTACTACAGGAACTAAAATTTTCAATTAAAATAAACTCCATTAAATCTTTAATGGATTTGATTCTACCTAAATCGCCCTTAAAACAACTTCTAAAAGAAACTAGTTGTGAAGAAATTATATCGGCAATATCATCGGAATATTTGGCGTACAATTCCTGGCCCATAGAGGTCAATATAATTTGCGATAAAACTTTTAAGATATTCACAAACCTAAACCTAAGGGCGTCCAATGCATCATGTCTCGATGACCAACGTGTTGGGTTTAATTTTTTTAGGGTCGTCTTATTTTTACTGACAGAGTTATCAAAACATTTACTTAAGAGGGCCCACCTTTTTATGCTGTGTCCAAAAAAAATGTAAATACTTTCAACCAAATCGTAAAAATTTCGAATTTCATTAACAGACTTAACGGAGTCATTAATTATTAAATTTAGGTTATGAGCCGCACAATGTACATATACTGCATTAGAAACAATTGCTGATATTTGAGCTTGTACCCTTGTATAACCCACTCATGTTTGCAGCTCCGTCGTATCCCTGACCGCGAAGTTTTTCTAAAGGTATATCGTTTTCTGTTAATATTCTTAAAATAGTATTGGATAAAGCCGTTCCAGTTTGACTCTCAACTGGTATAAATCCTAAAAATGACTCATTTATTAATATTTTCGTTGGCTTCTCGTCTACGTACTCAACCGTAACAAAGCGGATAACAACACTTAACTGATCAATTTTTGAAATATCTTGCGTGGTATCCATTATAATTGAATAAAACGATGCTTTTTATTTGATCAATTATTTCATTTTTTACAGCAGTACTTAATAGTCCAATTATTTCATTTTGTATTGTAGGACTTAAATATGTAACTGATTTTTTTTTCTTATTCTCTAATAAAGTTTTTAAAACCAAATCGTATTCAGAAAGCAAATTTATAATAGATAAAAATGGTCCTGGATTTGAGGAATCCAAACTTTCGTCATGTCCTCTGAATGGCATATTACTAGAAGCCAACGTAAGTGTAACTTTAAAAACACGTTCTAAAATTTGTCGCCATACGGATACTTCCTATAAAATGTTTGTCTCAAGCTCATGCTCCATTGTATCATTCCTTCTCCATCGGTCATAAACTGCACAAGATTCGTTATGGCTTTGCTTCTGCTCGTGCCTAGTAATTGCCTGATTTAGGTGGAACCAGTCATTAAATCCATTAGAAATACTATCTTTTTCTCTAGAAAACAACCAGCAAGGTTGGCAGTAGCATTGGTTTAAAATGGGCGAAAAACATAACCAGAGACGTTCGGTTTTTATTCCAGATTTATTAATTTTAGTATAAAAAAATGTAGAGAAACTTCTACCTTTCTCGTCTCGAATGAATGGTCCTAATGGGATGGCTTATTGTCAATAATAATTCGTTTTTGATCACTTGTTAATTCTCGTGTATAATATCCTTTATCAGTCTGGATTTCGTCTATTACATTAATAATAGCGTCTGATTCACTTACCAACGAGTCTAAAGTAGAGTCAATACTCTGATCAGCATTAATATTTGTATCAGAACTAATCGAAGAAATGTGCTTGGATTGCTCAGTGCATGGCTCTTGTGATTCTTGTGTATGAGTGTGCATTTCCGACGTCGGCGTCGTTTCTAACTGATAACTCTCGGTTAAGTTGTCACTATTGTCAACTACAATAATTTAAAAAAATGTAAGGGCTTTTTTATTTAAAAGAAAACAGATTTACCTTTTTTTGATGTCGAGGCACTAAAAAAGTTTGTTATTCTAGGGAGTTTTTTGCTTTTTTCTTGTAATGCATCGCGTTCTTTACGCTTTTGCGCACCAGATTTATGCTTATAGGTGCTCATTCTAAAACAGAAAAATACCGTATTAAATAAAAAATAATATACTAATTTACATACGTACCTTTAGTAAAATTATTCCCAGATTCCAGTAGTACAGTCTATCAGTCCCAGATAGAATTTATTTATTAATTAGAAATAGGATCTAATTTAAAAACACCAAACACGAAAACGAAACACGTATCCAGTAAATCCACTCCACAAACTTTATTAAAACTAACGTTGTTTACCAGCCTTGTGTTCAGGGATTCCCCGATAAGCAGACGAAATTTTCGAAACAAAGCGACATCTAGACTCTAGAGGGTGTACGAAAGAAAACGCTTAATGCAGGGATCTTGAACAAGCATAATTGGCATACTATGGAGTGTTTCGGCCGTAAGCCCTACTAATGAAATTCTTTAAAAGAACTTTTTAGAAAATATAAAGGAAATCATTTAAAATCTATTTGGAAACGAATAAAGAATAGTTTTTTACTTAGGTACATAGATGATTTTTATAAAATTAAAGTTAAAATATTTTTTTTTACTTAATAGGAATCTTTGATATGTAGAACCGGGCCCGTGTTCCGCGGAACACGCGGAACACTGGTGACTAGGCCCCTGCTATGGTGGAAGATAGACCAAAATACAAGTGTTCTAACCACACTACACCACAACTTGATACGTTCTGAACGCGCGTTTTTCTAACCAAGTTAACATCATCTGCAGATGATATAAACTGTTTATATCATGTGCTGATGATGCTAGCTAACTAACTAGAATTAAGATTTACGTTGATGAGATGTACTTTTGTACTTTGCTGTCGAAAATGTACTAGAAATAGTACAAATGTACTAAAACGGCAACACTGATCTTCAAGACACATATATAAATTCTATATCCTGCAAGAAACCCATATTATCAGTTAAGTTTTGACACTAGAACCTGTGATATAAACTGTTTATATCATGTGCTGATGATGCTAACTTGGTTAGCGAAACGCGTGTCCAGAACGTAACAAGGTTTGGTGAGAACTCTTATATTTTGACATATAATCAGTCCTTACCTACTCCGTTGACCCGCAGATATTTCCCAGATATTAAGTTTCTAAATGGTTTTCGTTAACGATCCTCTTGTTGTTATGTTACAGAGGTGTATTATTTCGGGTAAAGATCCAGTAAAAAAAGAAAATAGTTTATATTGTCGAGGTTTCGCAACTTTATTGTTGCATCCTCAGGACACATATAGATTCTATATCTTGCATAAAACCCACATTATCAGTCTTTACCTACTAAATGGTTTTTGTTAACGATCCTCTTCTTTTTATGTTAGAGTGGTATTATTTGGGGTTAGAATCCAGTAAAAAAAGAGTCTTTTTTTAAATCTTCGACGTTTCACAACTTTATTGTTGCATCCGCAGGACACATATATAATATAGATTTTACATCCTTCATGAAACCCATATTATCAGTCTTTACCTACTCCGTTGTTTCGCAAATATTTCCCATATATTAAGTTTCGATATGGCGGCCAAATAATTTTTTTTTTAAATCATCGTTCAATTGACTTTAAATTTTGCAGAAAAATTAAATTTGAAACTGGGATAAACTAGTACGAATTTAACATGACGTAACAAAATGGCGGTATGTGTCTATACTAATTTATTTTAAATTATGCTAAAATGTAAAGTGTGGCATAAGTAAAAAGTACTGGGTACTAAAACTGGGTCCCACTTCACTATTCCTAACAAGTGGAAAGAAAATCATTACGAGGGAAGTTCCGGGTAAAGGAAATTTACCGATTTTTATTCTAATATAAATTAATGAACATCCCTATTGATCTACGAGGAGGGTTGAAACCACTTTCCACAATGTCCGTATTTGACAAACAGGTTGAGACCATTTTGAGGCTCTAGAGTGAAAACATGTTTCAGATAAGAATTGTTGAAAATCAGAGCTTAATAACATTCATTTAAATTTTTTTATATAAATGATTGAAGTTTTCAAAAAAAACAATTTGTGACCGACATAACGAGCACAACTTTAATATTTGGAATTTTTTCGAATTTCAATCTGGAGAGAAGAAAGAATATGTATACACTTGTATACATATTCTTTCTTCATGGTTATAGGATTTTTTTCGAAACCCCATTAAAACAACAATTTTAACAAACAAGAAATTAAAACACAATACTTTCGTAGTATGCAAGAAGTAACAGAAATTAAAAATTCATTATACCTAGTTGCATTGAAAACCTATACAAAAAGCTTCCTAGGTTTATAAAAAAACGTATATTTGAAACGGTACATTTTAAATACTTATTTAGGTGTAAATTAGTTATTACTGAGGATTTTAGAAGCTTTCCTACATAATTTTATAGTTCTATTTACTACCGATGCATGGTTTGCTTTTAAACTTTCGTTTTTTGTCATAGTGAAAAATGTTTTTAAATTACAGTTTTTGAAAACATTATTATTGACCTTTAATAACCTTAAAAACATAAACCGTCGAGTTGATGGAAAAATGTACAGGTACTGTTACTGTACCAGAATTAGTATGAAATTAGTTAACCTATGAATGCAAGTTCAACATATAAAGAATGAAGTGTTAAGTTTATATTGGTACAGCAATTAATGTATACTTTTTTTAACATTAGGCGATAATTTCCGAAATCCTCTAATTTTTCGTCTTCTGTAAAATTATTACATATTATACTCCTAACCAAAAAAAAATACTACAAATATAAACAAATAAAATATTTGATAATCATACTAGACCTTTTCATTCGGAAATGTTCGTCAGAGTGCTGGTCACTCACTTCATCTGAAGTCTCGAAAAAAAAGTTTGTTTTCTATCAACAGTACTCGAGTCTGTCTTGCCAGCAGTTTCTCTTAAAACGTTGCAAATATCCACTAAATCGTTTCTTGAACTATCTATAATAAACAATTGTCTACAAGTTTGAGCAGCTAGTGACAGGTGAATTATATTATCATTTTATAAAAACACATCCAACAAATTTTTTTCTTAATTCATTTTATTAAAGAGAATAACAAGAAGATGTAGTTAAGAAAAAACTGAAACCTTTTGAAGAAATACATTTTTTTTATCTTAAGTATTTTTTATTTTGCCTTTTTCATTCTAAACAAATATATTTTAAATAATAATAAGTTTTCAATGGAATTTTGTTCTAACAATAATCTGGAGGTTAACTACATTTTACCGCATTATATACAGTGAAACCTATAAGAGAGCGGTCACGGTTCCAACTTTTTTTCCCGTCTATGGGAGGTGCCTGTTTAAGAGAAAAAATTATTAAATAGGAGTCAGATTTTTTAATGATAAATGCTCATAATGTAATATGTGCAATACATATAGGGTGATTCAGAAATAAGTACCGAAAATTTGCAGGTATGTAAACCTTGACGAAATATAAAAAAAAGTTTTATATAATTTTTCTCTAAGCCTCACCGTTTAGAATATACAGGGCATTAAATATGTGTGATAAAAAAGACATTTAAATATGTAATATCTGTTAGGAGAGAGATATCAATTTCAATTTTGGAACATGTTATCAGTACATGTAGACCCATTAACCCAACAAACGACAACCTTATGGGTCACTTCAGAGGCGTAGAACAGGGATATATGTCTCGCATTTATGCTCATATCTTTTCACCATTCGGTATATTGTCTATTTTTATTATACATTTTTATAGCTTAGTTTTTTCACTAAAAATTATTACTCTTAAAATTTTTTCATACGAGCTGTCGTTTCGGAGTTTTAGTCGAGTTAATGCGTCAAAACCCTTTAGGGTACAACATTATTTAAGTATTTCCATTATTCATAACAAAATGTATGCAAGCCATGGCTGAATAATTTTAGCAATTAATAAAGATGTAACAAAATCATGTGCGAATAACGTTTTATTAACTTGAGATAACAAAATACATAAAATGAGAAAAATAATTCAGAATATTACAACAAGTGTTTAAAATGTCGTCCTTCATATATTTTTGAGCATATGTGATCAGTTTCCATGTAATAGCACTTAGCATCTGCCTGGAATTAGACAACTCAAAACAAGCATCTTTTATTCTTTGGGTTAGTTGTTCAGGGGTGGTAATTGGAACTGAATAAACATTTTCCTTTAAAATACCCCAAACGCTGTAATCTAATGGGTTGAGGTCGGGCGAACGAGGCGGCCAATTCCGCGACCTATCCATTTATGAGGGAAATTAACATGTAGCTAAGCCCTAACTTCTCTTGAGTAATGGGGCGGCGCGCCATCTTGCATGAACCACATATTATATCGTTGTAAAACAGGGACATCATCAAGCAGTTGAAAAAAATTATTTCTCAAAAACTCCAAGTAGTTCTGACCATTCAAGTAAGGCGGCAAAAACCAAGCTCCAATAAAATTACTTCCAATAATACCCGCCCAAACGTTTATTTTAAACTGATGCTGGAAGCTTGTAACATGTGTGGAATGGGGATTATCCTCCGCCCATACATGCGCATTATGCATATTAAAAATTCCGTTTCGGGTAAAACAAGCTTCATCAGTAAATAAAACGAATTCAGGAAAATTATTATTTTCTTGATACTTCTGAAGGTACCACTCACATAAATCAACCCTGGGCTGAAAATCCGTTGGCAGTAATTCTTGTACCTTTTGCTTATGGAAAGGATGCAAACCCATATCATTCAATGTACGCCACGTTGAACTTTGGGAAATTCCAGTTTGAAGAGAAATTCTTCTGGTACTTGTCTCAGGATTGATCTCAAGCAAGTTTAAAATATTTGCTTCGTTTTCCAAGTGTTCATGTCGCCCACGCCTATGTGCGGCAGATTTAAATGTGCCTGTCTCCCTTAGACGACGATCAACCGAAATAAAAGTTCTCCTGTTTGGAATCTGTCGTCGTGGAAATTTTTCAGAATATCTCCTGACAGCCATTTCTGAATTTCCGTTGCATTCTCCAAGGACTAAGTGCATGTCTGCATATTCATTATTAGTATAAACAACCATAATTATTTAAAAGTATGAGCAAACAATTTTTTATGAACTGACAACTAGACAACCAAATTATTGAAATATGACAAGTACATTCATTTTCGTTTGCCAGAGATAAGTCATGGCTTGCTTTAATTTCATTGTGGATATTAGAAATACAAACATATTAGTGTATCCTAATAGGCCAATCAATAGAGATTTTTTGTGACAAAAATACTACCTGAATATCAACTGTGCGATTATTTAAAAGACATTCTTTATTAATTTATTTATCTTTATTAATCGCTAAAATTATTCAGCCATGACTTGCTTACATTTTGTTATGAATAATGGCAATACTTAAATAGTGTTGTATCCTAAAGGGTTTTGACGCATTAACTCGACTAGAACTCAGAAACGATAGCTCGTATGAAAAAATTTTAAGAGCAATAATTTTTAGTGAAGATACTAAGCTATAAATATTTTTAATAAAAATAAGCAATATACTGAGTGGTAAAAAAATATGACCATAAATGTAAGGCATATATCCCTGTTCTACGTCTCTGAAGTGACCCATAAGGTTGTCGTTTGTTGGGTTAATGGGTCTATATGTACTGATAACATGTTCCAAAATTGAAATTGATATCTCTCTCCTAACAGATATTACATATTTAAATGTCTTTTTTATCACACATATTTAATGCCCTGTATATTCTAAACGGTGAGGCTTAGAGAAAAATTATATAAAACTTTTTTTTATATTTCGTCAAGGTTTACATACCTGCAAATTTTCGGTACTTATTTCTGAATCACCCTGTATATGTAATATGGACATGCAAACACGACAGTTGCAAAAAAATCAAACATAAAAATATGAAAGTTATTTAGGAATAGCTTGAAAAGTCTTAAAATACTCGACTGTTTAAGCTTTCTTTGCAGTTCTACCGTACATCACTTCTGAAAATAATATTCCGGATTCTGAATTTCTTCAAAAGCCACATCTCACAAAAGTCATCTTTAGAAAACTTTTTGCGTTCTCTAATGTACTTTAAAATTTTATCGTAACACTTTATTTTATTTTCTTCTTTTTCAACGTCCTCTATTTCGTTATTTGTCTTGTTGTGTTCATTACGTGTTGACTGAATGCAACAACCTGTTTTTCGAAATGATCATCTTATGTTGGTGCGTTTTGATCAGTTTATAAAGTCATCTAGATTCTGATCATTGGTAACATTCAACTCTTCAGCAGCTTTCATCATTGTCGCAAGGACGGTAAGCCGTCCCACAGTGATTCGATCTGTACATGCTAGACGGCGAAAAATATTTTACAAGTTGAATTCATTATTTTTATTTAAATATGAGATATAATGTATTTAATAAGTCGTTATTTAGCATTTTGATAAGAAATACTGAATATAGGATTATACAGGGTGTCCCAATAGTGTATGCTCGGTTGATATGTTAATAACGGCTAGTCATAGATACAAAAATTAAAAAGAAAAGTTGTACAGTAACATAAGCTGCACAACTTAAAATTATTTTCATTTATACAGGATGTCTAAAAAATCTGTACTAAATCAAAATTGCTGTTTTTATGGTGCACCCTGTTTATGTTTTCTAATTTGAATTCTACGAAATTATCAACACGTTTAATTATTATTTTGTTCAATAATGTACAACACAGAAAAATAAAAATACATAATTTTCAAAAATACCCTATACAGGGTGTCCCGAAATTACATTGTCATACTTCAATAGGGTATCCTTCATCGAAAAAATACTAGTTTGTCATATAAACAGGATTGTTTTATTTGTGTTTTTAATAACTCTCATAATAAGCCAGATTTTTGAACAAGAATCGGTATCTGAGGTTGTTTCACAAAAGTGAACATTTTATGTTATAGGTAATGACTTTATCTTGTGGAGGACAGTACCTATTATGGCCTATTATGGGAGCTATTAAAATAAAATAAAAAAAATCCTTGACATCCTGTATTTCAAACACAAAGCTTTTTCAGACCTGTGTTTACATGATAAACTAGTAATTTCGATGTAGAATACGCTATTTAAGAATGACAGTCTGATTTTGGAACATACACATATACACATGTTTTTATACACATAACAAAAGTTTCATAATGTCAATTATTGTTCAAAACAATAAACTATTCGAATAAACTACAGAAGTATCTATAACTAGGTACCTATTTAAAAAATTAAAAATCGTCAACACTTCCCTCGATTGAGCTTTCAGAGCTGTCTGGTTCAAAAGAATTTTCATTTACTTCTGACTCTCTGATTGGTGACGTACCGCGTTCTTGGAGTCTTACTAAAAAGGGCAATACATTTTCAGGGAACGTTCTTAAACTCGCAATAGGTTCTTCACGGTACGAACCAATCAAAGAGTCAGAAGTAATGAGTAGCATATTAAAAAGGTCTGTATTTGTATTTAATCTAGATGTTTTTCGTGTATGTGCCAATCGAAAACGTCTGCAATCTTTATTGCGAGCCTCTTGGGCTTCCTCAGACAGTTGTCCGATTGGCACAATACACTCCCTAATAACATCTACTGCATGTGTCAATATTTTATGAATACTTACAGGCATTGAATACCAATTATATAAACTTATGTACATTTTCTTAGTCTCTAACAAAAAAATATTGAATAATTCTAAATTTAAGTCATATCCCGAGGACAAGCAACACAATATAACATAAAAACGCTCAATAAGACCCTGTTCGATACCGGTTATTTCGGCACTTTGAGCAGCATGTTTGAAAAATCGTCTAGCCTTATTGCCATCATTTGTGGTACCAAACCCAGGTTTGGGCTTATCCACTATAAGACCCATTTCAGCTTTGAATCGCGCTTGAATGTTTTTTTTCCTGTTTGCAACAGATAATTTGTCGTTTTCATTCCGGATAGCCCATTTTTTTACTTCTAATCTATATGATATATGCAAAAAACATTCAAGCGCTTTTATCCATTCATGTAAAGTGGATAAACCATACTGGTAAACTTCGGTCTTAGGTGTTTTAAGCTGCATGGAGTTCATTTCACTGGGTTTGGCACCACAAATATAGCAAGACTGCGTTGATTTTTGGGACGCCAAGTAATTTGCAATTTTGCCATCAATCATCGTAAAGATAAAAATGTAGTTAACTCTAATGATCTTATTGAACATACTCATCTCAAATATTTCTAAGTTGCTAATTTGATCCCGAACTAAATCAAATTCGCGCATTGACATTTCCTCGGTTTCTTTATGGAAAATAAACTTTATTGGGCGACATAAACGGGTTGAAGACGGTTGCTTATTTTGCCACAGAACTTCTCCATTCGATGATAATAAACGAATCGGAACAAAAGAAATTACGAATAAAAATTCGTCCGTGTTACCCTCTTCGGTAAATTTTTGTTTATAAGTACTGTGGCCAGAGCTACTGTCTCCACCCCATTTACAAATTAGAGATAGTGTACTTCCGTCAGATACCTTATCGATAATGGTTGAAGCTATTGCTTTTAGTAGACGTTGGAAAGTATGATTAGCCAACGCTTGTAAATTAATACTGGCGCTAACTTCATCTACATCAATTACATTATTTGAAGGAATACATTCACTTTTCATTTTTCTTAGGCAGTATAGCGATGGTACAAATTGTGTCCTTTTTCTAAAGCTTTTTTTCTTAATACTTTATATTTATTATGGGTTAATCCTAAGTCGATATATAAGTCAAGTGCTTCTTCGCCAGAATAAGTTTGCAATGATTTAGCTTTTTCTATCAGTTTTTGAATTTCTTTTGCTTTATTATTGGATTCAGAAGCCGTTTTTAGGAGGACTGCTGAAGTTCTACTGCCATTAGCTCGTGCAGACATTTGTGCTGCGTATTTTAATTCAGCTAAAGACCTCGATTCAACGAGATCGCGCACCTTGGTACGTTTGGTCCGTTCGCTACAGTTTTCGAATGATTTTTGTGGTCTCCCTGGGCCACCAATATGTTCATTATTTGCATCAGAATTATTGTCTTCATTTATATTTATGAAAATAAAATAGTTTGCCAACCAATCTTGATATTTGATTAAAAATCTAAAAAAACGAATATTTTGTTTTTTTATGTATGAAGCAGATTATTTTTAGACACACTGCATTATAACGATTTTTTTCTTTTAGGATGGGAGTGTGCTATAGTAATGTCAATATTTCGGAACGAAATGTGAGAAAGTTGAAAAAAATAATATAAGTTTGATAAGTTCACCTTTCTTTTCTGCAGCCAGCCGACTTCCATTTTTTCTCAATTTTCGAAGAAAACAACTTTATTTGGGTTTTTAAACCACTTGATATATCCGTTGAAATATTTTGTAAATTAAAAGCTTCTAAAAGGAACTGATATAAGCGGTTGTTTTTTTCATTTTTTGGATGAGAACACCAAACATCCAAATAAGCCATACGAGAAACTCGGTAATCACCTTCTGAAAAAAAATGTTTTCAGTATGATGCAAGGCCGCCCGTGCGAACATTAAGAATTATGTCAAAAGAAAGCTAAATAATGTAGTTTTAACATATCAAAAAATAACAGGGGTACCTCGGGATACTCATACTTAGATTTGTTAATAAAATTGAGAATTTAGGTAAGTAAATGTTTTTATCCGCAAAAACTATGTTTATATTTCACCCTGTATAAATTGATCAATAATTATCAATCAATGTCAAAAAAGTAGCTCCTACCTTCAAAAATATTGGCCATTTCTTCAACTTGCAAAACTTAGTTTCTCCGTAGAAATATAATGAATCCAGATAACACAAATGTAAACAATATACTATCTAATTATCGCTCAATTTATTTCCTCACATTATAACTAAATGCTCGAGGAGAATGTTGACAGATGTCAATAACAAACATGATTATGTTGTTATTGGATACCTACCAATAGCTGAGCGTGTCAAAGGTTGCTAGATTAACCAATTCTTTTTTGCCGTGTAACATATATGGATCGAATCACTGTGCGTCCTCGGGGTCGAAATGGGGAAGCTTCGTATCCGATTTTCTGAACTCAGCTGGTCAGAAATAGCTTTCTGTTGTTGCTAGATCGACATTTTGCCATATCTTTTTTATAAAGCATACTGCCTTCAAAACATTAATTTTTTTAATGTTTGATAAAATTTGATTATGATAACAAAACTTAAAGTTTCGAATTACACCTTGATCCAGTGACTAGGTGTAAATCTCGAAGACGTCTAAAAAAAGCAAAATTTTCCTATTTTCGTAGCTTGCGTCTTTTCTATGTGAAATTGTTGATAGTTTTACTTTATCAATTACATTCACTAGTTCCATCTTTTCTTTTAGTGTTAATATTCTTTTTTTCGGTGACATTAATATGCACAGATCCGATTCTTTAGCGAAACTAGAGCACAAAGAACAACAAACAATTCGTTTTAAAGTAAAGATAAAGGGTAAACCCCAAGAATTCAAGGGAAATCACTGAATACCGCACTTAAAAATGTACGTTAAAATCTGATTCGCCCTGCTATTAGAGCTTCGAGGGCGGTTATGGCAGATACTTTCTAGTCTTGGAACCAAAAATGCTGCCTGCGCAGATATCCGCTTATGGGAATGTGTCAAAATATAGATGTAAAATCGGTTCTAAAAAAACTTGACTGTTTAGGGGTGTTGGTCACTTGTTAGAGCTGCTCGTTAAGGGAACTTTCATTGCACATTGTTTAATAATACAAGAAGGTAGTCTAGAAAATAGCAATTCATTATTTTACTGGAATATGTCAGATACTCCTGATAATACTTTTATTGTAAAGAATATCTTTCTTCAATAACTTCGACACGATTCCAATTCAAAGCTAATGAAATAAAGAAAGCCTTACAATAGAAAAACTGAACATGGTCAATGACTATTATAACTCATTTGGTCTATTATTATTTACCAGCATGAGTCACGATACTGAAACCATAAGACGGTATTTGTCATAAAAGTGGACCAACGTAAATTGTGCCTTGCGGGAATATATCTGGCGAATGAATATCCACCAGTATCTAAAGGCGATTATAGTTTTTTTTTCTAATTGCTATCTGGGGAGATTTCGGATTCCAATTTAGTGTTATACAAATTATATCTGATTATGCAGAAGTATTCAAATGTTTACATTAACCTGTTTGATAAGCTGCAGAAGGAACTGTTTACTATTTTTAAACTAAAAATATATTAATGTCCGACTAGTAAATTATTGAAAAATAAAGACATTATTATGTCAAAGTCATTTAAATACGAAATAACGCCTTAGAACATTAAAAATAATACTTTCGTTTGTTATTATTAAAACCAAATTTTTTATAAAAAAAAATATTTTATTTACCCGACATTAAACGTTGAAGGCTCCACGGATATTATAAGGGATAATACTTTCTGTCTACGTATATGTTTCGGGCTAGAAGGCCTCGGGGAAACGCTCGAGCGGTATTAGCACTTAATGACAACAACCTGTCAAAATTCCCAAAATTGATCATTTACTACTAACGAGTACTTCTTACCACCGACCCTAAATAACAAATATAAAAACTTAAAATATTTAGTTCTAATAATAATAATAATAATAATAAACTTCCTTTTTCTTAATTAATATCTATATACGTATACAAGATAAAACAAAATTTGCATTTGGTAATCATTAAACCTAAGTTTATTTTCACCAATATTGTCTTCTTATTTAACAGTTTTGCTATACCTAATAAAACTTTGACCGTCTATACAAGGCTTATGAAAGATTTCTTCAGAAAACTCTTATTCCTTCTGTATATATTATCAAATTCGTCCCTAACCAAATAAAATCTGGATTCTTTTTTCTGTATTTTTTTTTATAGAAACATTATCATTAATGGCAATAAATACTTTCCTCGTAAAATTGTATTATTACCCTCCGAGATATTTTCCGATTTTCAGGTTTTGGGATCCCTAAATGCTGAAAAACATGTTTTCTCAATTTTGTCGGTTTTTCTGTCTGTCTATTCGCTACATAGCTAAAAGACGACTTAACCCGATTGATTTCAAATGTTGGTTGAAAAGTAAAAGTCATATGGGGATGAGCTGGTATTATTTTGGTTAAAATCCAATATGGCGAAACAAAATGGCGGCCTAGCGAAATGTAAAAAAATGATTACTAAAAAATTAATCAACCAATTTACCTAAAATTTTGTACATAAATCAAGTATAGGAACAGCTCGAGCTGTTTTCTCACGTTGACATTTGTTGAACCAGGTTCAAACAATTTCAAAACTGTACAACCTTGCGTTGAACTAGTGACAGCACATCGAAATTGACTTAAAAAGTTTCATAGTACATAATATCTTCTCGTTCGCGCGCTGCCAAATTTAAAATTAATAGTAGGGTTAGCCCTTAAGGTTTATTTGGGTTTTATGATTTTTCATTCATAAGAAACGTTTTAACTATTTAGAATTTGTGTTTATTCATGGCTACTGGACAAAACAACAAAAATGTAGTATTCACATGAAATTTTAGCTTCAAGACTAAGTCACTATGGCATCCGAGGTGTTGGAGACTCTCGTTAAAAATTATTTGCATGATCGTCTTCAAAAAATACTATTTAGTAACTGTCAGTGTGATTACAAAAAAACTTCTCTAAGCTCTATTCGTATCATGTTTTTTATGATAGGTTTATAAATTTAAGTAACGTAGAATTCAACAAAACGAAAGAGACGTTTTGGAAAAAGGTTTCAATCACAATTTAAATACGCTAATTACCAATAAACATTAGAATATTTGGGAGTAGAAACAGAGCTAGCCACAGAAACAACGGAAAACAAAACGAAACCAAATATTTATTGGGTAAAGAAATAAAAGATATAAGTATGAATATCACAAAAGCAAATATACATGAAAACGCGGTCGTTAAAAGTATACAACAAAAAAACCACAGAAAATAATCTGATTTTTCCAAGAGCAGATAAAGGAAAAACTATAATCGCAATAGATAAAGAAGAATATTCCCAAAAAACTAGATTTTTTAGACCTAACAAAACATAACAACTTACAAACTAAACTTTTTTCTTAAAGTTATGAATTCACAGCCACCCAAATTTTATTCTTGTATTACCCCACAAGGAAAATTTACCTATAATACCAGTGGTCATTTGTAACTTCTCCTACCTTTTCCTACTTTTAAACTTTCTAAAAAATTATATTGTTATAGAAAAAAACAATTTTGTATCGACCTTTTCTGTTAAAAATTCGGTTGATTTTATTAATAAAATTAAAAATATTAAATTGCCAAATAATTCATTTGATGTAAAAAAACTTTTCCCAAGTAAACCACCATTAGGACAATTAAAATTATAAAAAATCATTTTATCACAAACAAATCCAATCCGATCCTATAATCAGAAATTATAGATGCCTTAAAAGTGTGAATCAACCAACATTACTTTCAGTTTAATGAAGAGTTATTTTCAGCCAAGTAAGGGCTTATTATGGGAAATCCTTTAAGTCCGCTCTTCGCTGAAGTATTTATGCATAATTTGGAAGAAAAAATTAAAATATAACCTTTGTTTCAAAAATGTCTCTATTTGTATAGATACGCCCACGATATATTGGTCTGTTTTATTGAAACGTTGAGACAACTTAACATATTTTTAAATTACTTAAATACTTTACAAAAAATATACAATTTACTGTCGAAATAGAAACTAATAATTTTATAAACTATTTAGATTTGAACATAACAAAGGTAGCAAATAAACACGAATTTTTAATTTTTAACAAACCTGCACATACGGACACAACCATCAATAATAAATCAATGCATTAGCACACAAACTAGCAAGATTTTATAAGATGATACACAGATTAATTAATATACCTTTAAACAAAGATAATTTTCAAAAAGAAATAAACCTGATTAAACAAAAATGGCAGTTAACAATAGATATGATGCTAAATTAATTGACAATATTTTAAATAAAACAACTATTAAAAAAACACATCCAGAAATTCACCCTGTACCACCTTAAAGAAAAAAATAAATATAAGATATTTACTCGGTATCGGTAAACCTACAGAAAAGGTGGCTTCTAAAATTCGTAAAATGAAATTATAATTAAAAAAATAAAAGAAATTTTATTAGAAATAAAATAGATTTAACACACGCCGAACATTGGTTAGATAATAACCATGCTTTCGATGAAAACTTTGAAATATTACATACGATGAATTAAAGTAAAAAATTGTCATTTTTTGAGTCAATGGAAATTAATAAACGTAAAAAGGCCTCAGTATTTCTTAAACGACCATTTAGATTTGAATAATTCACCAATTTTAAACCTTTTTTGTTAAAATTTTCCATCTAGATGTTATTTAGGACTCTCGTAAGCCATAAAAGTCTTTACCTAGAAATATGTTTTTGTAAAAATCAAGCTCATTTACCAAATTGTAAGTTTACATAACGTTTGTTTGACGAAGCTACATTGTTAGCGAAACATATGCCAAAAGTTGTGAATAAAAGTGAAAATCTAAAACAGTTTGAAGTGTTTTATTTACATTATTTAATTATGGCTTCTCCAATTGTTCCCGGAACTATTTCTTCATGTATATCCGAAATCTTACGTAGTACTGCTAGGCTTATCCGTGGATTTTGCAATCTAGGGGAGAACCGGTATGAAGTGGACACTTTAATAAAAATGATTAAATTAAAATGTTATGGACAATGAAATCCATTAAAACCATATAGGCGAAAAGCTCTATTAATATCTTTGTAAAATGAACTATTAAAAAAAATTAGGCAAGCTTATGATCTGAGTAATATTTAAATTTGGAAAAACATGCCTTTGTCCATTTCAAAACATCGATGTATTGAAACGGACGGTGGTGGTTTTGAAAAGTACAGTAGTGATTTTAAAAATTATATACGCACTAAAAGACATTAATTGCTTCAAAAATAACTTTTATTTAAACATAAGCTATATTAGGAACAGTTATTACAATAAAAATGACGAATTCCCTTAAGACCACAAGTTTCATGTGCCCATAAATTGCATATGAAGCACTGTAACCAGTCTGTCTTGCTATGCTGGTAGGCCTTCATGCAACAAACACAATTATTTTGATTTACTGCATTATTTTTGTCTTTGGTTTGAGTGTTCAGTTCATTGTTCTCTTTTAGTGTTAGTTGGTTTTGTTCATTGTTGGATTTTATTTCTGAAATTTGGAAATAATGACTTAGCGGAAGTTCATCAGACTGCTCACTATCATCAGGATTCTTCCTATGGCAGTAGTCGTGTAATGGCAAATCGTCATCACTTGAATCGTGTATAGAAAAATTGTCCAAATCTTCTGAACTTGAGGATTCTTGAATAAGGGTTTTTTTTTTTTTCTAAAAGTTTGTCTTTTTCTGGTGTCTCAGTGATTACCGTTGTTTTCCCTTTCCTAGGTCCTCGCTGACAGCCTTTTTTTGGAGGTGCCTTAGGATATGGCCTTAGTTGTTCTGGAGTTATAGTAATTTTCGAAGTGGAAGGCTGTGAAACATCACCTTCTAAAGATTGTGGGGTTGTATCTGTAGTGGTGGAAGTTGATGGCTGAGCAACATCTTTGATGCCTTGTGAAGTGCTTGGATCTGGCCGATCTGACACAAATGAAGACAAAAAAGTCGTCCTCAGAAAAAATATTTCTATTAAATGGGTGTATTCCGGTTGCCAAAAATGCCTTTGTTATATTTGGCGGTGAAAATGCATGAAGAAAAGCCTCGTTAGCAAATGAAGCCACTTCATAAATAGTTACCGTTTTTCCTGGGTTTGATAACATCCAAGAATTCATTGCTGTTCTATATCTAGTTTTAAAGGGTCCATATACACAGACATCTAATGGCTGTAGTCGGTGACTACAGTGCGGGGGAAATGTAAGAATGGTTATATAATTTTCCCTTGCTAACTTGACAACTTCGAGTGTAATATGCGTTTTATGGTTATCCATCAAAATCAGGCATGGGTCCTCTGCAGTAGGCTTTACAAATTTTATGAAGTGCTTCATTGCATCTAAAAATCCTTCCTCCGTCATCCACCCACTAGGATTTGCCACTCCCTTTGCGCCAATGGGTCCTTCTTTCAACATAACTTCTTTAAAATGCACTCGTGGAAAAATTAAAAATGGAGGGATTGTTCCACCAGATGCATTAATAAATCCAAGCATCGTAACCAAATTACCTCTTTCTGCTGAGGTCACTTGCCCTACTTGCTTTGAACCTCTGACCGCTAAAACTTTTGGGGGATTTGTAACTGTGAGACAGCCGGTTTCATCTAAGTTCCACATCATATGAGGCTCAAATTTGTGTTTCTCCAGAACTCGCTGCAAGTTGTCATAAAAATTATTGACATTTGTTTGATTGAAAGAGGTTGCTCTAGATAGCGATGTGTTTTCTGGTTTTCGTAAACTCAACGTTGAATTTCTCTTTATAAAACCTCGCAACCAATCTTTTGATGCCATCTCGTTTTTGGTCCAAGGTTTTGGTAAAATGCTATTCGCCTTAGCATACTGATAAGCCAGTTCCCTAACTTGCATGGTTGTAAGGCCGTAAAACATCTTAGATGATGCTTTCAGATAGTCCGCCAATATTTTTTCCTGATCAAGGGAAAAAATACGTTTATTCCCTATGTTAGGTCGATGATGATAATCTTCCTCCTGAGTTTTAGCTTTCTTACAAATAGAAGCTAAATAAGACTTGGACATGTTATGGGCCGCCGCCACTGACCGAATTGATTGATTTCTTTCGAAAATTTCTCTTACGGCGATTTCGATTACCTCACTGGATGGTCGTAACCTTTTTTTTGGTGTAGGTTTATTGATCTGAAAAGTAAACAAATTTAAATAGTACCTATGAATTTAAAATTTAAAAATAACTATAAATTAATAAAGCCTTGACACGTCCGTTTCATTACAGCGTCTTGTGTCCTTTTCAAAACAACACCCACTTAACCTCAAAATGACAATACAAAAGGTAAATAGAGAAATATTTTACGAGATCTGCCGCTACATTAATATACTAGAGTAACTTAGTTTTAACCTTATTAATCTAAAACTGACTATATTTCAATAGCTTACCTGTGACATGGTTCGATGTTTTCACAAATAATTTACTTTTTTACCGAATAATATTAAAATGCTTGCGGTTCGCACATCGACAAGTGGTTCGACGCGCAACTTCGGTGGCAATGGGATTTGGGAACAGGGTTGCCAAATTTAAATGTAAAATTTTCGGCCATACGACCACATAGGAACTATAACAACTGTCCGTTTCAAGACCCGTCCGTTTCATAGCGGTTCTCCCCTACTCATTTGGAATAGTTTTACTAAAGACAGTGCCAAATCTTTCAGAAAAAAACGTTGTTTAACTTTGCATATGTATTATAATTATAAATTATACAGAGGCCTTTATTGCAGCTGAATTTAGCAAAGAAAAGAGAAGGGTTAAGAGTTAATATTTAATTCGGTATATAAGACTAAAGATTCGTCCTATTGACAAGTAAATTTGGAACTTCTTTCCTTCCTCTTTTTCTTAAGTAAGTACGTAAGTGAGTAAGTAATTCGCCAGGAATATATACTGATGTACGATATACGTGTATATTCTCTAGTAAGTGCAATTGATGAATAGCTTGTAAAACGTAATGTTTCTTTTTGGTCCTACCAATCGCAGAACTACATTTGTCGGTTAATTGCTAACGATGAATAGACGTTTTTGTGTGTTTCGAACTCATATTTGGCCGGCTTGTTAGATATGTTTTCGCAGAATGAGCACGTACCGCGGAAAGTCTCCAGTTTCTCATCGATTGGCAAGTATTCCAACAAAACCGTCAAATATTGCCCGATTTGGAGCCAGTTTTTCTATTTTTTCACTTTTCTCCCTAGATTATTTGTAGTCGAACCTCAAGCAACTAAGTAGAAACTTAAACCTTTTCAGGGGCATAGTGGCCCTTCGTATTCAACACTGGTCCAAAGGTTAAGATTTAACAAACTAGTTCTGTCCTAAATCGACCATACATATACAGAAGTCCAAAAACGGCTTTAATTTTTATATTTGTTGTTTGTTGTACGATAGATTTGTCAGTATAATGTTCAGATTTTTTGTAGAATTACGTGATTAGTGCATTTAACTAAGTTACTATTAATAAGCCCCTCTATAAAAATATTCCAACAATCAAACGGGTTTCTGGCATCTTTAACAACACTCTTTGAATATGGCAGGAGAAGAATACTAGGTATTCTCTTCCCGAATTATCTACCAATTTATTTTTTTTATCGATTCTCCATAAATACCTTGAAAATACTTCAGATTCAGGTTCTTCGATAACGTCGCTTTCTAGTATTTCTTGCTTAGAATTAGACTCCTTGGAACGTTGGCTAACGTCAAACTCGTTTTCGGAGTCGGACTCTACGGTTCATGATCTATCGGTACTAAAGACGTAATTAACGGACTTAAAAAATTGTGCTCTGGTCACTTGACGTTATATTTGAGGGTACTTACGAGATGGCGCCTCCATATACTATAGCAGCAACAATTACGAATACTTAGAGTCGCCTGGGGTATGACATACTCTACGTTACCAACGGAAGGTGAAGTATTTTTAGTCTTCTGCCCCAAGGGCCATGTCATGTATGATCTCAAGAAAAATTTCCTTTTTCTTTTTAAGTTCGTTGATTTCCCTTTTCATTTAAAACTAGGGTGGACGTGTAAACTTTTAATTTAGACTTTTAGTTAAAATTTATTTCTGATTCTGGATTTGGTGAATATTTTTAGTTGATAAAATATGTCAACATTCTATCAAAAAGATTTCTTTTAGGCTTGTAAGTGTTATAATGTACTTGGCAATTCCATCAAATAGTCCCCTAAGGTAAGCATGTTTAAGGACCACCTAAAACACTTTTTAATGGGTAAGAACTTTTATTTAGAGTTTTTTGAATAAGAAGCATCTGTATTTTGATTCTTTTATCTCACTTCTTGACCTTTAATATTATTATTATTATTATTGTTATGCTACGTGGGATTGGACCATCTTAAAGAGTGTATTTGAAGTGTCGACAGTGACCTATAAGAGCATTGTTATCGAATTTTTGTTTTATCCAGTACCTATATCTATCTATATGAACTTCAAAGGCTCTCTTTTTGCTGTGCAGCTCACCTAAATAACCCCAATTCGTAAAAAAGAATAATCTAATGATAACTAAAGAAAAACTTCTAGTTCCAATATTTTGAGGTACAAAAAGTTAATTAAAGGTTTTTAATTATAGATAGTAACAAAAACCAGAATTTTATTCCTTGAATTTGCATTAATTTTGAATTATCTCCAAAAAGTAGTTTTTTTTTATCAACTCACTGTTTTTCAGAACATAGAAGTCATAACAATATTCACCTTTATACTTTTTCACTTTAATTGTCAGTAACCCAGGTATGTTCTGAATATTTGAAACACTTTAGGGTGTAGTAGGGAGCCAGCTGTCAGGAGGTCTTGTAGTAGCACTCTGAACTGATATGTTGTATCGGGTTTTAGGTTATAATATAACAGAAAAAGGAAAAAATCTCTGTAAAATATAGATTAGCTTCGAATTTTCAGACAAAATTTTAATACTGAATGCTCATAAATAATGTCCTGACATCTTGTTTATTCCATCAGTTCAGTATACTGAACAGTGATTTTTCGCGTTTTGTGCTATAGAACGTAGGGTTCTGTTTGTTGAAGTGAATAATGTTGTTTAGTAAATAATAATTAAAGTTTATTAAACCAAATCAAATGTTGTAATTAACTTGCAATTAAAATAAAGAAAATTGAAACTTTTTCCCAAAGTCAGGTAAACGTTTTAATTCAGTTTTATAATTTATTCAATATGTTCAAAAATATACCTCATATTTTGATGAATTCAATTTTCGAATTTTTATTTATTTTGTATTATAAATTGTCGTCCCTTATGCAATTATGTTTAAATTCACCAAAATTTATTTTTTACAGGTAAGTTCTGCCACTGTCCTTTCCATGTCATTGATACAGGTAATATCATCTCTATACTTTGTGATCAAGGATAAGGATATACGTAAGTATCTAAATAATCATAAACTTGGTTTTCTATATAAAAGTGTTCTTAATAATATTACACCCTCAACATTTTCTTAGTATCCATTGCTAAATCTCTTTATTACCTTGAACCTGAAAACTCCACCACTAGATTTGATATACAGTTAGGTCACGAATTCTCTTTTATCTGATGCCGTATCCCTAAGAACATTGCAGAAAAAATCTTCTTCTTCTCTGATGAGATTCGAGATTAGATACGGAAGATAAAATCTTAGTTATAGGAAGAGTCTGACTGCAGAAGGTAAAAAATTTTCTGTAATAGGTCTAAATTAATTTTTAAAACTTCTGGGAAAGAAGCAAGAGATGTTGTCAATAAAGTCTATGTACTTATTTACTTACATACTGTGTTTTTAATTTGGTTCGTATAACAACACAGAAAAATTTGTAGGCACAAATAAATGAATAGTAAGTAGTCTATGTTTGCTGTTTCATATTCAAATTTTCTAAGTCACTCTGGATTCAGAAAGATGGAATTAATTCCTTATTTTTAATTTAAACATATATCTACATGTACCTACTTTCTAAAAGGCATTGTTAACCTTTTACAACTAAGATTTCCGATGAAAGTTTATACAACATAGACAATGTGACAGACCTGAAAACAACTTGCTTATCAACAAGTCTTTGTTAGTTAAAGTATTATTCCCAAAAAAAATATTTCAAATTAATTATAAAATTTGTATTGTATTCTATTATTTTGATCTTGTTGTTATGCTCTTATACACGAGAAATTTGCTGGTGTAAAATGATTGTCTGTTATTGTTCTTAACTCGTTTAGATCAATTTATTTTTAAAGCACCAAGAATTCAATATTTCATGTATTTAGTTCTTGGTTAATTTTCTGCATTATTTTTGGATGATTTATTGCACCAATAATATCGTAGTTTCGTCTGCATATTTAGTTGCTAGACCAGGTATTTTTCGTTTTTTTTTATTTATGATCTTGACGGCGCAAGATCTAAGTCCTATGTAGGGTAATTGGGGGATAGATGGCCCAGGTTTTGAAATTTCATGTTAACATTTTTATGCGTTGAATTAGAATTGCCGTTTATTTTTAAAATAATCGTTCAGTGAGTTAGGAACATGTATTACATAATTAAAGCGCATAAAAAAATTAAACTTATAATTAATAAACAAAAATAAAAGTAGTTAGAAAAACCATCTCCCCAGAATACTAAGGTGAGATGGCGCAACTAAAAAAAATGTTTTCACCAAAATTTCACTTTGTTTTGTACATAACAATACCACAGGCATGGCAAAAGTTAACAAACTTGGAGCAGGAATCGTGACACCATTGGGAGCAACGTAAGCAATTAACCCAGTCGTCAGATTTTGCGGTTAAAATTGCGGTGGGAATAAATTTCGCCACAGCCAGCGCAAGCCTCGTCAGCGTGGTCCACGTCCAAATCATCTGAAGAGTCGTCCAAAGTCGGTGCTTCTAAACCTTCGTCTGAAGAAGGCTTGAATGGCTTCCGTTAACTGTTGTTCAGTCCAATTAGCCCTGGAACAACTTCCAGTACGCTTATATTTGGTAGGTATACTGAAAAAAAAGCAATCAAGAGCGAGTCAGTCTTGCACATTCAGGGTTTCGTACTACAAGAGAAGACAATATTCGCGAACATAAAAATGTACATATCATGCTAAACAAATTTTACAACTCGTAGCCTTTTATTATGTTATGTTATGTTAAAACTATAGGTTTTCCTATAATCTATAAACAAATAACTATTTCCTGTATTGTTTCAAAATGTCGGGCGCAGTAGTTAAAGAGATAAGGTCAATTTTCATTTATTTTCTTAAATAACTTTAAAACTTTTTATTTTAAAATTATAGAACAAACATATTTCAATTCCTCACAACAAACCCTTTCATTTGATATGTCACACCTTACAGGTTGCAAAACTTTTTTTTTAATTTACAAATTTACCCCCAAAAGTGAGCCTCATATTTAAAATTCATTTATTACATGCGTGTTTATATTATAGGCACACGTGTGTGTACCATATTTCAACTTAATCGGTTAAGCAGATTTAGAGCAAAACGGATGTGACAGACAGACACACGGATAATCCTATATGGGTTCTGTCTTTTGATTTGAAGGCACGATACTCTAAAAACAAATAGTGATAGGTAAGCCATCTCACCTCAAAAACAAGTGAACTATCTATCCTCGTCTTGAGAGGGGAGATGGAGCACTTCACAAACTGAACACGTGTTAAAATGCTCGCTATTTTAAGGACATATATCAAAACTAGAATATTTTTACTTACTTGGGGCAATACGTTGATCAAAATTATTGCAAAATTTAAAGTTCACTAGCATAAAGAAGGAGTTAGTAAAAATATTTTTGTCCCAACCGGATCACAATATAAATAATATTTAAATAGTCTTTTAACTGGTTAACATAGACTGAGCGACGGCTTGTTTAATATGAACTGACATACATCGTGACGTCTTAACGCTACCAGTGGCGCCGTAAAGTCATTGCGCCATCTCACCTTCTGCGCCATCTATCCTCGAATTACCCTATATAGTATATAGTGTAATTGCAAATTGGCGCCATTTATATCTTAGTGTTAAACTACTATTATTAATTAAATACGGGCCTCCCACGCTGTTTTTGACCTAATCCAGATTACTGTCAATTCAGATTATATGTATAGGTGAACTGTTGATATTTTATAACATGCACATAATCAATTACATTATAGTTTAGTATCCATATTGCCTCTATTCCCGCTTAGTTTTTCTCTAATAGATTTCTTTAGTCAACTTTCAATTCTATATATATATATATATATATATATATATATATATATATATATATATATATATATATATATACGTTAAATCACTTTCTTGCAAAATTACAGAGTAACGTTTAACAAATAAATTCGAGCTAGATTGAACTACTGTATACAAAGAAAAATAACTATTTATGTTTCGTTATGCTGACTCAGTGGGAACTGTTTACTTCGTTTTTGAACACTTAGGTCAGGACGTGGGTTCTGCTGATGAAGCTTTCTTGGTATAGACTTGTTTTCGTAAACAAGTAACACCTGCTGTTTATGAGAATAGGATGATCTACGTCGTTAACTGATATGTGATACTTTGTTATTGAGATAAGCTTGGCTTTCTGAATAACTGCGTTGGCGGGTGACAGCTGATAGTCTGGGAACCAAGGTTAGCATAACTTGTGTGATGAAATAGCTGGTGAGAATAGATATAACAACCCCATCAAGATGAAAGTTGGTACGTGGAAGCAACTTTCAAGCTGAATGTTTGTTCAGGTTAAGTTCTATTTCTTCAGATTCTTCCCTTGGTTCACCAACACGTATGTTTGGTCGCCTTTTTGGAAATATTCTTCTCCATTGTACAAAATTTGTTCTGGACCTTGGTGGAGAAGGTGGGTAGTCATTACTATTGGCATTGACAATTCCAATACTCAGGTTCTTAAGTTTTCTTCTATAACATTTACAAAATATGTATAGGATAATTAGACCGATGATCAGAGCTATGGTCAGGATCGTAAACCAACCGATATGTTTCTTTACGAATGGTTAATTGATTAGTCTGTTCAACTGATCAGAATATTCATTTAATGTATGTTGAGCGATTGTAACGGTGTACTGTCGTGCGTTACGGTCAGATAAATTATCATGTTAGTAAATCTATATTTTTTTAAGTAAACATATTTAGTATTTAATAATTTAAATATTTTATTGCTTACAGACCTATATTGCGCGTATTAAATTTTTCTAGATTCAGTTAAGCTTGCGGTTGGACGTAAATAGGCTAATTATAATTATTGTGTATATTTAAGTTGTTATATCACTATATTTCAGTATTTATTTGACGCTAAGGATGCATGAATTCTTACATTTCAGTGATATCATTTATTTAGTTTTTTTTGGATACCTACGAATCTCCCTCGTATTTGTATAAATTTGGCAGCCAATAGGCGACACGTTGTTCACCGCGTGGTGTAGACTAGTTTTTGGGTTTCCTTATTCCTCTTAAGGCAGATTTAAAAATGCGTTCTTGTCGTACATACACTCAATATTGCTTACTTCGTTGGCGAATAATTGCATGTATGTCGTTGATCATAATAATTACAAGGGGATTTGATATTTAATATTATTATCGTTCAATTGGGAAGATAACATAAAGATTAAAATTTATTTTCTCTAATTATTTTTCTGTTAATTTTGGTTTGTTGAATTATATTATTTATATAGCTTATAATTAATTAAGTTAATTAAATTGCTCTAGTATATATTTAAGCAATAGTTTTTCTTTTCAATTAAAATCATTTAAGACATACGTTTACTCTGGGGTTTTTATTTGCGCCGTCAGCCCAGCAAACCTGTGTTGAGATTTGGTTATCCTATGTTAAAAAAAGGGAACCTTTTTTTGAATTCTTGTTTCTCTGCTAAACGTATTGGTTTCACGTTTAGCAAGCCATTTTATCTTCAGATCTTTGTGCAAGTCGGAAGCCATTTTGACGGGTCAAACTCTTGAAACGTAATTTGTTAGTTTTTCCCAGAGTTACATCAGTCAGGTAATGCATTAAAATTTGTAATTACATTATTGATTATTTAGATTAATTTGTTCAAAATTTAAGTGTGAATTTTTGTATTAAATTTTTATATTATATTACTGGATTTCGAGATCACGCCATGCCATGCTGACGCCTATTTTTTTCTTTTCCTTTTAGCTCTTTACACCGACTTGTCCTTTTGCCTTGCCTTTTATTTGCCTACAAACTAGTTTTTTTTAAAAAAGACTATTAAAATTGAAATCTAAAATTTCATATCATAATTTTGTCTTATCCATTTTGAATTCAGTACTTAAATTTCTGGATAAGTTTTTATAGCTAGACGCCTAACTAGCCGCCGTTAGAACTAGCCACTAGTTGCTAGATAATTTTTTTGTTGTCTACCACAACTATATATTTAGGTTTGCCTAAATTAAATATTGAATAGAATCCCAATTGCATCTTAAATTCAATTTTGGTTCCGAGAAAATAAGGTCATCCCGGATACAATTCGTCATAAATCCTGTTCGAAAACCATTGAGGGAGAGGAGTAGGTAGGCGTTAAAAGAACTGATGCAGCCTTCGGCCGTCCACAAAGGTCGTGGGTTCTCCACCACGTGGCGCAGCTATTAAGAGTTTTGGTGAGAAATTTCCATTTTTTTTATTGTCTAAAAATTTTTATTAGTTTATTTCATCCGAAAATTTGAGTAATTTATTATCTTAACAGTGTTTAAATTGTTGGCCAATTAGGGTACATATAATTTAATATTAGTGACCGTAATTTTACAAATTATTTCACAAGAATTTTCCTTTTAATTATTGCTAATTATTTTTAAATTATTAAATAATTCACCAGCTACGTTGATTTTGAACATTTGTCTTAGTGTAATTTAATTATTTTGTAATAAATTTGGTAACTTGTTGTTTAAATAGGTTTTTATTTTGGTAAAGTACAGTTAATAATTTCGGAAGAAGGATTTTCCGCAAAGTCCGACTTATAACACGGCAGCACATTTATCTTTAATCTTACTTAAGCTCCGTGTTATAAGACGTGTCTTCTGAAAAGTATACTGTATGCATTAAATTATCGAAAGGGGCAGAATGAATAATTAAATTAGTCAAAATAACCCCGCCTGTCAACTCATGCCAGAGCCGGCAAGAGGAGCTGTCGTGCTTAGGCCCTTTTAAGAGGTTTGCCTAGTAAAATTATGTTCGTTTAAACACCCATACGTTACACGATATTTAAGTTTTCTGTGTCAATGTGGTGTAACTTAAGAGGCTTCAAGTCTGGTATATGAATCTTCTCAGGATAATGGCTGCAGCAATCATATGGAATTTGGATTGGAACGTTGCTGTAGGTAACATTGTCATAAATATTTACAAATTTCTTCGATAGAACTTTGGTGCTGCCAATAAATGCACTGCACTCTGGTTGAAGTTTGATTATGGCGTTGGTACTGATTGTTTGGGTAACAACGTCTGTGGAACCACATTTAATAGTTACAGGTAGAGGGTCTGCAACGGCAACTAACCGGGAGTTTTGATTAAGTTCTTGCACATGATAGTCTTTGGCTAGGATAACTGAAACTTGGCACGTTCTTGGAAGGCGATTGATTAATCGTAGTAACTCTTTCTTTCTTTCTAGCCGTTTTCTATCCTTTGGATATAGGCCTCTCTCATGTTTCTCCAGTTTTCTCGGTTCTGAGCAACTTGATACCAGTTGAGACCTCCTGTTCTCTTAATGTCATCGTACCAGCGTTGTTGGGGTCTGCCAGTGCTTCTTTTTTCTCCCCAAGGTCTCCATCTGGTAACTTTTCCGCTCCAGTTAGTGTTGTTTCTGGCCACATGTCCTGCCCAGTTCCATTTTAGAGAGCAGATTCGTTTTGTTATGTCCTGGACTTTGGTCCTGCTTCTTATCCACTCATTCGTTTTACGGTCTTTAAGGGATGTATCTAACATTTTTCTTTCGATTGCTCTCTGGTGAACTTGTAGTTTGTTGAGAATTTTCTTGGTAAGAACCCATGTCTCGCAGCCGTATGTCGTTGTTGGAAGGATACATTCATTATAGACTCTGCACTTCAGTTTTAAAGGTAGTCTTGACTGAATGATGTGTTTTAGTCTGCCAAAAGCCGCCCATCCCAGACGTATTCTTCTATTGACTTCCAGTTCTTGGTTAATTTTTCCGATTGTGACTTCTTGCCCCAGATATACGTATGAATCTACCTTTTCCACTTCTTGTCCTTGTAGGGATATTGTATTATTAATTGTTTGCACGTTCGTCATAAATTTTGTTTTTGAGGTGTTCATTTCTAAACCGACATATTGTGCCCCTTGTTGTAACTCCTGGAGCATTTCTTTCAATTCCGTTTCATCTTCGGCAAAAAGGGCGATATCGTCGGCAAATCTGAGGTTGTTGAGTCTTTCTCCAGATATGTTAAGTCCCCTGTTTTCCCAGTGCAGATTCTTGAAGACGTCCTCCAATACCAAGGTAAATAGTTTGGGTGAGATTATGTCGCCTTGTCTAACTCCTCTATTTATTTTCACCTCATTGGTATCTTCGTGGAGCCTTATCTTCAATTTGGATCGGTCGTTGACTTCGTGTAGTATGTTGATATATCTGTGATCTATTCTTGCGTTTTTCATAGCTCTTTCAATTGCCCAGAATTCTACTGTATCGAAAGCTTTTCGAAAGTCGACAAAAGCCATCCAGACTGTGATATTGTATTCTGTCGCCTTTTCTATGAGTATTCTGACTGTGTGAAGATGTTCAATTGTGCTATAGTTCTTCCGAAAGCCGGCTTGTTCTTTAGGTTGGTAGGTTTCGAACTTCATGTCAAGTCGATTAGTTATTATTCTCATGAATAGTTTGCATATTTGAGATAAAAGACTTATTGGTCTATAATTCTCTAAATTGCTAGGATCTCCTTTCTTGTATATTAGTACAACTATAGCGGTCTCCCAATCGGTCGGTATCGTTCCTTGGATGAGGCATTTATTAAAGAGTTTTTTGAGTTCTTTCATAAGCGGCGGTCCTCCCTCCTTCAGCATTTCCGGTAGGATGTCGTCTTGTCCTGCGGCTTTTCCGTTTTTTATTTGTTTCATGGCTTTTTCAATTTCCTCGATTTCGATGTCTGGCAGCTCTTCTGAGCCAATGTTAAGTATTCTTCGCTTATCTTCCTTTGATAATCTCAAGGTTTCTTCGTCGGCTTTTGATTCATACAGATCCGTATAAAAGTTTTCCGTGACTTTCAGTATTTGTTGTCTATCTTCTGCCATGTTGCCATCTTTGTCTATCAGCTTGTTGATCTCTTTTTTGTGTGCATTCTCCTTCTTAAATATTTTTATGCCTCCGTTTTGCTCTATAATTTTCTCAATTTGTTCTTCCTGATGTTCTCTAATGTCTTGTTTCGCCATTCTCCTTACAGTTTTGTTGACTTCTGCGTATTCGACCGTGTCTCTCTTGTTCGATTTTATGAGATCTCTTCGTTTTTCCAGTAACTGTTTTGTTTTTTCTGTCAACTTATCTTTTCTTTTTGCTCTTAGTGTCATGTTATTTTTAGCTGTTTCTTTTATTATTAGTGTTATTCTAGTGTTCGCTTCGTTGATATTTTCTTCGATTTGTGGTGATGTATTTCTCAGTTGTTCTGTTTGTTGCTGAATTTCTTGGCTCTTTCTAGTTTTCCATTTATAAGGATTGCACCTTACAAGTCTGTGGTCACTACCGGTTGTGAAGGAATTGAGGACATCGACATCTTGAATAATGTGTTTGTCGTGTGAAAGTACATAGTCTATCTCGTTCTTAGTTCTTCCATTTGGGCTTGTCCAGGTCCACTTTTTGTTAATTCTTTTTTTAAAGAAGGTGTTCGTTACGTAAAGTTGCTCTTTTTCCAGAAAGTTGGCTAGCATCTCGCCTCTTTCGTTCCTCGTACCAAGCCCAAATGGGCCGACGTATTTTGATTCGTTCACTGTGCTTTCTATTTTTGCGTTGAAATCTCCAATGACCAATGTATGTTTCGTTTTGTTTTCTGAAAGGCATCTCGATATTTCTTCGTACAGCGCTTCAACTTTATCATCATCGTGGCTGCTCGTTGGGGCATAGATTTGGACGATTTTTATAGTTATGTTGGAATTTATTCTCAAGGTGATGTAGATAACTCTTTCTGAAATGGCTTTCAAAGTTTTAATGTTAGAGGACAACCGTTTGTTCACCAGGATTCCCACGCCGCCATTAGTATTCTGTTCGCTTCCTTTGTAAAAAAGGAGATGACCAGAATTTAGTCTGAGGCAGTCTTCTCCTTTTCTTCTTACTTCTGATATTCCCAGGACGTTCCATTTTATCTTGTTAAGCTCATATTCCAGTTCTATCAATCTTTCTTCATTTCCCAATGTTCTTGCGTTGTAGGTAGCTATATATAGTTGGCAGCCTGATCTAACCCAGGGATTTTTAGCACCCCCCGTTCGAAAACTGGTCTGACCGCTGCCTTGGTCAGGGTTAGTCGAACCGCTGGGAACTGGGGGCCATCTGTATTGCTCTGTGTGCATCTGAGAGGGGTTTAGCCATGAAACACCACGTTGGCCAGACGTCTTGGTGAGTGTGAAGTTCAGCCGCCTCTGACATGAGGATCCGCCGCTGTTTGCAGCCGCCCACTCTGGGTCAGACGCTGCGGTGGGGGTTTTTATACTATCCCTAAAAACGGGGCTGCCACATCCGCCCGCTCTGCCGTGCCGAAGATCTTCTTCTCCGCCATTGCGGCCGTTGTGGACTTCGTTCGTAACCCTGAATAAGGGACCCTTGCAGGTGCCAGCTTTCCGGGTCAGAAAGCTCCTGGAATGTCGTGAAGGGCAGGGATTGATTCATCTTCCCTGATAGGTCTGTCCCAGGAGGAGTACCTACCGCTACCCCCTGGTAGTAACTGGGCTTCACAAACAGCGTCACTGTCTAGTGGATATGGCAGGATGTTGGAACATATTAGCGTTCGGTTGCTCAAAGATACATGATTCCAAGTTGCGAATTGTGATATATAATAATGAATCATCGTTTCGCGCAATTAAATTATTTGTTATTGAAAGAATGTGGTGAAGACCTGTTCGATTATTCAAAATTGGTATTGGATATAAATGAAAGAGAATATATTTTTTTGGATCAACTAATGGGATTTCGAGAACAAAAATTACTTTTTAATCATATTGATATGCCTTTAGTTCTATGATTTCAAGATATTGAGCCACACTTGAAGGGTGAATTAACAAAGGTAAATTATTTCTTTGCAATGATCGAGATATGTGCTTTAGTGATTCTATTAAGTCAAAAGGTGTAATAATTGAACTGTGTAAAATCCGTAAACGGGCGAAAACAATTGAATTTATATCATTCAAAGAATTTTCAAGAAATGAATAACTTTCCATTAATAGTTCGCAAATATTTAATATTTCTATTTGAGAGGAATAATATTTCAGATCGTCAGAAATATCCATTATTGAATTTCGAATTTCTATAATATCATTATTGAATGTTTCTTCGTCAATTTTAAGTTTCTGAATAGTTGAATTAAATTCTTTTATTACTGAGGTAGTTACCGAAATTTGATTTTTAAGAAGATTTTCGATTTGATATTCATCATGTGTTATTTTTTCTATACAGTTATTAAAATATTCGCCATCGGAGGCATCTAAGTTTCCTGTAATTGCTTTCCAAAATGTTCCTATACCATTAAAAATTCCACGTTTTTCTCTAATATAATTTTTAGTATCTGCCATTATCTCTGTATATTTTTGATTTACAGCTCCTGATATTTGTCTAAGGAGACTAATATGTGTTAATACTTCAGATTTAAATGCTTTCATTCATGGTACGTCTTCGTTGATATTATTAATAAGGTTTTCTAAAATTTTATCATTATTTACAATTGTATCCTTAATTGGTTCTAAGTCTTTATATACAAGTAATGTCCATTTGTCATTAGAGATTCTTATTTTTGCTTCTTCATGAAAGAAGACTCCTATCGTGTTGTTAATTGGACTTATGGAGTATTGGGACTGGACGACTGATGACAGTCCGAGGATGGTCGTTACTAGTAGAAACATCATACTTCATCGTATTCTCTACAGCAAATTCTACCAGGGGTTTCACTAGGTGTTCCTAATCCGTAGATTGACTGCGAGTTGGTGACGTCGGGTCGTGATTTTCTCTGTTTTTCTTGGGTTTTCAGTAATTCTTGTATTTTTTTTGTTTTTCACAGGTTCAATGGATTCTTGTTTTTCACAGGTTCTTCTGAACGATGGATTGGGATCCTCCGTCGACAGTTAGAGTGCACAAACGCTTCGTGTTCTGTTAGACGTTTTCAGAATCCTACCGACTGTGCCAGTTTGTTAAATAACTTTCTTGCAAAATCACTTTTTAAAAAATTATTTCATTACTTGAAAAATACAAATTTAAATATATACATTCGAATTTGCAAAATTACAGAGTAACGTTTAACAAATGAATTCGAGCTAGACTGAATTACTGTATGCAAAGAAAAATAACTATTTATATGTTTCGTTATGCTGACTCAGTGGGAGCTGTTTACTTCGTTCTTGAACACTTGGGTCAGGACGTGAGTTCTGCTGATGAAGCTTTCTTGGTATAGACTTGTTTTCGTAAACTGCTGTTTATGAGAATAGGATGATCTACGTCGTTAACTGATGTGATACTTTGTTATTGAGATAAGCTTGGCTTTCTGAATAACTGCGTTGGCGGGTGACAGCTGATAGTCTGGGAACCAAGGTTAGCATAACTTGTATGATGAAATAGCTGGTGAGAATAGATATAACATATATATATATATATATATATATATATATATATATATATATATATACAGTTTTCTGTGGCAGAACTGTTTTTTTTTTTACATTAAACCAAAAAAGAAGCCCAACCAGGACTAACCAAAAACGCAGTTCTAAAAATAGTTAATACAGTTTTTAATATCAAACACCTTTCTGTAGCTGTACTCCTTTTTTACATTAAACTAAAGAAAAAGCTCAATCTGTCGCACATATATATGACCCCCCTTTTTAAAGGTTTCAGACCGAATTTTTAATCAATCCTGAACGCGCCCAATTCAATCTTGATAGTTTATAGTTTCAAAGTATCCGATTTAGAGATATTGATCATCATCAAGTTTTTTGAGATATTTTCTAGCCGAAAAATGTCCAGAAAAAAGTTAATTTTTCAACCTAAAAAAATGTCAAGACATATATTTGGAGAAAAATAAAAAAATCATCAATTCGAGAAAGTTAGGAAAAAAAACAACAAAATGAAAAGGGTCGCGCGGTGCATACGTGAACATCCAACATTAAGGATCCAGTATTGAATATGTGAGTTATAGGCCAAAATTTGAATTTTCATTTTGGGTCTATATCTCCGAAACAAAAAAAATTGGATTGGATATTTTGTAGGAAGTTGGATTGAAATTTATAAAAAAGTATTAGGAAATGTCTCTGAAAAAACATTAGGGATCGAGATACACGACAAAAAAGTCTTTTTTGTCCAACAGCCTCTTGTATTGCATTTATTAAGGTAAAGTTCTGATATGGAACGAATGAAAAAGACCTAATGCAGAAAAAACATTAAGAAACTCTCGAGAATCTGTTAAAATTAATTAACCGATATGTTTAACTTTACGTTATTTTGGTTAAATTTTTCATTTTCATCCCAAAGCTGCTTGTTCAATTTTTAAAGTTGATTGTTTCAAGTCATGACTTCAATATTAATCACAGTTGATTTTCTCTGTGCATATACCATAACGGAGAAGCAAGGCAATGTGTATTGTAACTTGGGTATTTAATCTTTGCTTGTTATCTTCCCTTGACACAAAGCAATTTAGAATTTTTACTGCAGATGATCGATTCTTAACAACGATATTGTTTTGTTGTCAGAAATATAATGGAAACAGAAATTCTTGACCTTAACTAGGATACATTCGAGTTTTATTCTAGTGTACGGGGTGTGTTTAAACATCGTGCCAATTTTCAAAGAAATCATCATTTTCTCAATATTAAATGTTAATGTAAACGTATGTCCTAGAATTCGTAAACTTTTAATACGTTGAATGTTGCGATATTTTGCTACTAATGTCTGTACAATAGAATCAAACTTTAAAGTTGCAGGATACTTTTTCGGGTTAAACTTTTTACCTTTCGGAATTAGGCTCGCAAGATTCAAAAAAAGGATAGGCTAAATAAAAGTATATGAGAATTAAAATATATATCGCATTAAAAAGATTACTAAGCATGTAAAATATAAACCCTTCCAATAAGCATATATTACTCAAATAACTTTAACAGTTTTATTAATTTTAGTATTTTAAACAAGATAGACATAAAGACATCAAACATAGTTATAAAAATCAGTAAATAGAAAAAAAAACTTAATTTTTCTCTTTTCACTATAGCAGTTTAAGGCCGTTTGTCTAATTAATCAATTTTACCGAAAAATCTTTATTTTGATTTGTCATTTAAAGAGCTTCTTTTGTTTCTTAAATAAAATGGTGACTTTTTTCACGATTACAATACTTTCCTTTTACGAGAGAAGTAAAAATTATTTACCGCCATTTTGTTCCAGCATTTTGAATTCGTACAACTTTACCTGCTTATCTCTATATCACACTTAATGCGTGCAGAAAATTTGAAATTAATCTAATAATTAATTTTTTCAGGCTGATTTTCTAAATATTTTATTAGGCGGCCATTTTGTTTTGCTATCTTATATTCATACCAAAATGTTACCAGTTCATTCCTGTGTAACACTTTGAGGAAAATGAGGAAATTGGATAATTAGATTTTTTAGTAATAATTTTTTTAACGTTCCACTAGACTGACATCTTGCTCCGGCATATTGCACTTTTACCAAAATATTACCAGGTCATCCCCATATGACCCCTAATTTTTGACAAAAATTTGAAGTCAGACGAGTAGTTCAACCCATTTAACCCTGAAACTATTTTTTAATTCAAAACAAGCTAAAATAGTAATTTATGACTTAATTAAGTCCCAGGAAGCTAGAAAAAATTGAAAAAAAAATAATAACTAGTTTC
Organism: Kuschelorhynchus macadamiae; assembly: GCA_030620095.1. NCBI lineage: Eukaryota > Metazoa > Arthropoda > Insecta > Coleoptera > Curculionidae > Kuschelorhynchus > Kuschelorhynchus macadamiae. The sequence goes on along the minus strand of JAUTXW010002816.1, from coordinate 622,190 downwards.
TGAGAAATTACTGGTTCTTTTAAAAGAACTGTAGGACTGAATACGGCTAATATAATTTAATCAATTTTTGTATTTAATACATAAACACTTATAAGGTATGGTATTCAGAAAATCAGTCTTTTGGATATAATGCAACATCACACTTCTGGTAACAGAAATTCGCCTTCTTATGACACATCGCACACTTTGTCTGCTTCGCTTGGTACACTACAACATGATCTAATCTATCATACCGTGAATGTTCTTTATAACTGTTGGGCTTTCTTGAAGCTTTTTTTTGATTTAGGACTTTGTGCGTCTCTAAGAATTTCAATGCAATAGCCCTTCTAAACGTCAGTTGATACAATTTGTTTCAATTAGATCTATTCAAGTACCATGCGTTCTGAACAGCTATATCAATGCAATGGCTTACCAGTGGGAAACACTCGAATTTTTTGATCACTTCTATCGACGCCAGCCATATCTTCGTTATATCCTTTTATAAGCTTAGGTTGGTCTACTTAAATATGCTTTTTCTCTTTTTGCGAAAATCTCTTTACTTTGCCAAGTGATAGAACTGAACAAGCGTTTGAAGCAATTGTTAAAACACTATTGTCGTTCCACCGGCAAATGACAATTTTATTATCTAACTAACGCATATTCAAAATACCCTCTATCTTTCTTTTTAAATTCTTTTACGTTTGTTAGTGGGCACTACGTAATTCTATTCTCTTTTACTGTACCTATAGCTTTTTTTTTTCTCGAAAAGTAAGTTCCTTCAGTAGCGACAATGAGGTAAAAAAATTGTCAAAAAAAAAATGAAAATGTTTGAATCCAGTTGATGCCAAGACATCTGTATATTGCAAAACAACGGAAGAACCGAGGCCAAGTTCTTTATATTTTTCTAGCAAATTGTTGAAAGAACCCTGATAGGGTTCAAAATATACAATGTAACCCAAACGAGTAGTCCCAACCCAAAATTTGTATACCCATCTTATAGGTTTTCCTCGAATAAATTGCTTTCAACCATGGCGTCCAAAATAGGGCACCATTGCTTCATCGGCAGAATGAGACTCTTCAACAGGTGCAAATTCTAAAAATTTTTTATTTAGTACCTGAAACAATGGTCTAACTTTGGCAAACCGATCGTTTTTATCCAACTGGTTCTCAACACAATGGAAATTACTCCTTATATGTTGAAAGCGATCCCTTGACATTGACGATGAAATTAGTGCATTGTTAGTGTCATTTGAATTTTGCCACTACATTTTCTTTCTTGAAACAGTTCAGTAACCACTCAAAATTAAAACACCGATAAAACAATACATATCGTCAGATGTAATATCACCCAGTTATTCTGAAGTGAACAGAAATTACTGAAATCAACAAGATCACTGATAACTTCTTTCTCAAAAAATAGTTTGAAAGTTGTCGCTGGTGAAAGATTGTTTTTCACTGTATAAACTGGATTCCACTCTGAAAAGCTTGATTGAAGATCGACTACAAGGCAATACTGAAAAATTTTAGATCTTTTAAGTTTTTTCTACACCCAAGACGATAACAGCATCTCATCGGGTGGTAAGCATTGGCATTTTCGGGAGGCAAAATTACAATTTGATTGGGAATATCTGCTACATTCTCCAAGTTCCACAAGGAGATCATTTACCGTAAGAGTATTTTTCCGATATCTGAAAATAAGCAATTATGGAAATGCCAATAAAGATTCCCGTACATAATTTTTACATTTGCACGTTCCTGAACGAAGTAATAAACAACCCTAATATATGCCCTGATGATGGCACAAGTTGGTTCCAAAACGTTGGCTTTATTACATAAGATAATATATATTTGTCCTGGAAAGCTCTTACTGTTTCTTTTTGTAAATACAAATTAGTACACGAAAAACCTACCAACAAAGCTTTATATATCTTTTGTAGTATGTGTAATATAATATACGTATTATGTTCAAAATAATTTACTAATAATCTTTTTTTGAACAGATATTTGTCTATTTATTTGCTTGTAACAGAGAATTTTAAAAAAATAAGTCTATGGTATCTCATAAACCTAGCGTCCTTTCAAAATCTCAGAATTGCTTGGTAACTCATAACCTCAAACCGGACAATAACTGGCGCTGCATTTTGCATAAGAAAGTTACTCTTAATATTTCTAACTAACGTGCATTCCTAAAAAAAAACAGTTAAAATATTACACTGTCACATAAAACTTACCTCCAGTGATGGTAGTTTTATGTGATTTTGCACGAATCAAAATATTGCTCACAAAAAGAACTTCCTGGCGCTAAAACAACTTCTAAACTGAAGTGTGACGTATCTTGAAATCAATAGCAGAGATTTACAATTTTAAAACACATAGTGCCATCTACGATGGAATAGCTAAAACTTCTGTAAAGGACTACAAAGTTGGAGGCACTTACCCGTCTTAAAAGGACTGTAGGTGTAAATGGGTTAAGCTACGCCGCACATTGGTCAAAAAATGGGGATTGATCGAAAATCATATCTCGGGAATAGAGAATGTTAGCAATTTTTTTTTGCACTAAGGCTTGTATTCATAGACCGTACTCAAGGTTGTGTTGTGCAGGTTGCAGGCGTTATGTTTTTCAGGCGTTATATTTTTATGCTGACAGCTACAATCAAAATCAAAACTCAATCTTGAGTGCGGTCATGAATACTAACCTATTTTTTTTAAACCATAGAACAAACTCGAGATACTGACTTTTAAATATGTGTAAAACCAGCAAAAAATATAACCCCTTTGGAAAGGGGTTAAATACAACCCCTTTAATAAAATGGTGAAAAAAAGCTTAACATTTCAAATTAATCTACAAGTAAATATGAAGTTAAGTATAAAGGCATACCTGTAGTTAAAATTTACTATCAGTATACCTCTAAAATATTGATCCTTTTATTAATAATTTATTATTCCTTTAAAAAATGTTAAGTGAAAAAAGATAACCAACTCAGTTAGGTCAAAACATTTTTATTACAAATTAACAACTTATAATTCTTCACCAGAATCGAAACAACTTTCTAAATCACTCTCATCCCGATCGCGACCTGCTTCCGGAACATTTATTAACAATTCGCAGAGTTCTGCATCTAATGGCTTGCGCTTCACTTTATTTTTAAAAAAATAATTACTTAAAAATGGATCTGAACTCAAAATAAGTCTATATAATAAATCTTCGTTTAGTTTTAGGGGGTCAATCTTTCTTGTGTGATGTTCCCGATATCTTCTTATATCCCTATTCCTAGATTCTTGAGATTCTTCACTCATTTCTCCAATTGGAAGTAGTGTATGCTTAATTATAATACTCCCATGTAAGAGGATCTTATGGATACTAGGGGGCATAAAATACCATCCATATAGTTCTACGTACTTTCTGCCCGTTTGAAAACAATACTCTTCAAATTTTGTTACATTAATCTCGTACCCAATGTTGATAGCCCGTAAGATGACCGAAAATCTCTTTATCATATCAACATCAATACCTAAAATGAATTAAATAATATTTAGCATCTTTATAATAATTATTCAGTAAGTAAATACCAGTTATTTCAGACGATAACTCTGGGTGGGAAAAAATCTACGGGCTGTATTCCCATCATTTGTTGTGCCTGCTCCTGATTTTGGAACATCTACTATAAGACCCATTTTGTGTCTAAACTGCTCTTGAATCTGTCTCTTCCTATTTTCCATTACCTGCTTGTTGACTTTTTCGACCTTTAAAAAAAATAAAGTGATTTTTAGCTTTCTTTTTGTATAATATAGGTAGTTTTAAGCTTACCCTCCATGTCTTAATATCTAGCCTATACGCTACATGTAGTAGACATTCAAAAAAACGTATGTATGCGTGAAGTGACGATAATCCGAATGAGAGGTTTTCTTCCGTTACGGGTAGTGATCGCACAAAGTCAATGTCGTTCATTTTCGATATTTTTACTCCACATAAGTAGCATGTCATGGAAGATGATTGTGTTAACGCACTACAAACCTGAAAGTTACAATAAACGTTACAATCATACATTTATTAAAAATACAATTTTCTTACTTTTCCATCAACCATAGTTAACGATAACTTAAAGTTTATAGTTCCCTTTAGATCTTCGTAAGGAATTAAGTTTTTAATTTGATCTTCAATGTTGCTTCTTTCCAATCGCGAAACTTCATTGGTTTCATGGATCCACTGCAGTCTTATAGGCCGGCAAAGTCGTTTGGATGCAGGTCGGGGATTTTTCCACAGTATCAGTGGTTCACCATCATTTTCGTCTACTAAGCGAAGAGGAACCAATGAAGTAGTAAACAGACTATCTTCTGCATGCAATGTGTTATCCTTTCCAGTTTGTTTATAAGTCGAATATCCACCGCTTCCGTCAAATCCCCATTTACCATACAACACTAACGATTTATACTTGTAATCTCTATTTGGGACCATTTTCATAATGCTTTCACAAGTTTTGTTGAGAAGGCTTTGTAAAGAGACTTCACATTTTGTTGCAGTTACCACATTTTCCTCTGGATAAAACACCTTTTTTGTTTCCAACACTTTATAATAAGGAGGATAAAGGTCGTGATGTTTCTCTCTGCTGCTATTTCTTAGAAATGTATATTGTTCCCGAGTAAGGTTCTGACTTATTACAATTGCTAAGGCTACTTCAGGAGTGTAGGGAATAGGTGAGGGGGATATCCAGTTTTGTAAAATTCTTTGTGCCCTAGTCGGAGTTGTGGTAGTAACTTCTGTAAGAAGACGTGCAGCTGCAGAGTCACCTGACTGACGCAATTTCATCACCGTGGCATATGATAATTCTTCAGACGTTTTTTCCTGACGTAGTTTTGCGGTTTTCCGTCGTTTTATGACATCCGAACTATCAGCGAACGACTTACTAGGTCGACCGCCTAAAAAATAACATTTAATGTTCAAAATAGCGGTTTATTTTATTAATAACAACTAATTTAAAAATATATATATTTTTAAGAAAAAGCTTTTATTTAAATGCTCTAAAAAGTAGAAAATAAGCTTTAGAATAAGTGAATCTCATCATTATTAGTAGGATTCTATTTGCATCTAGATCAGATCAATTCACTGTGTCAACACAAAAATAGCCCAAAAGTACATAAAAAAAGAACGATAACAACATTATGGCCTTGTTTCTACATTACATTTAATTAATTACAATTTATTATTATCTTTAAATTTAATATTAGAAAGTAAATAATAAAAAAGTGACCCAAAAAAAAGTGATACATACAGTTGTATTCAATAAAAAAGCGTACTGGAATTAGATAGAGAACAACCTTGGTCACATGACCTAAATAAACAATTATTGACAAATTAACATAAATCATGTAACCAAGATACCTCTCATTTTAATTCCGGTACGGTTTTTTATTGAATACCACTGTACATTCATTCATTGCAAGTTAAATAAAAGAAAAAAACTTACGGATGCCTGCAGAAGGTCCTTCAGAAACATTTTCTTGACGACAATGGACGACAATGTCTGGAAACTGAATTTCGCTATTTAGCCAGCTTGCATACTTTTTCAAAAAAAGTGTATTTATTCGACCTGCTTTGTCCCAAAATCGAAAGTACGGAGCAAAAAAAATATTCCTCGTATATTTAGTAAGAACATTTGAAGCTTGTTCATCATCGCCGCTGAAAAAATACTCCTTAAGAAAATCAAGTAAACGAATTTTCTTTTTCTTCGTGGTTTCGCCTTTAAACTCCCTTATCTTCTCATGTAAAAACATCCGAGTGATTGATTCTTCCATCGAAATATTTGGAGACAACAGCACAAACTCACAATCACAAAACGACACAAACAATCATTTGTTGAAACACAGATTTAAAGGTAATAATAATTTAATATCCCGCACACTTGATTATTACGCAACGCGAGCCGCGCTGCGCCTCTATTTTCCTCGGCCGGGCCTACCACGAAAAATAGCAGACATTTGCAATTTTATTTTTTTTTGTTCAATTGCTAAAACAATAAGGAGTAATTTGACGCCTCATTTGTTCGTTCTTTTCCGTTCTTTCGTTACGGATTATCAAATTTGTTTGAATATTTATGTTCAATTGTAGTGTTATCTAAAAAGTTTAATTATCTAGATAACAATACATGTATTTGCTAGTGTTTTCGGAGTAAATTATAACCAAATGTTCATACTTTAATGCTATGTAAAAATACTGTCAAAATAATTCTGTTTCTCGGTTCTAAAATCTTTAAAATTAGCAATAATTTTAGCCGGATTCGATGTGCTTTCACAAAATTACAATTTTCAAGATTTCTTGGTGCGACAACTCCAACAAAAATATTGCAATAACTCTAAAACTTTCTCAAAACTTCGATGACTATTAGCTAAACAAAATATGTGAATATGAGCCAAAAAAATGAAGGTGGAAAATTCCATTAAAGATTACGAATTTGCGATTTTTGACCTATGTGCGCCGCTACTGATAGATACACAAACCAACAGGCGGACCGACGGAATTAATAAAACATATTTTTTGGCATCTAAGGACTCTAAAACCCAAAAATAAAAGGAAGAAAGGATAATTTTTTCACGATTACAAATATTTTATTTGGTCGCCATTTTGTTTCGCCATCTTGAATTAGCACTAGAGTTTTACTAATTTATCTCTATGCCACAGCTTGAAATCAGTCCGTTAATTAGTTTTTTCAATACTAGATTTTTGTGCAAAGTTTGAGATAAATTGGATTTTACTAAGCCAGCATTTTATTATGCCATATTAGATTTTTACTAAAATGTTAACAGGTCATCCCAATATGACCCTTAATTTATGACCAAAATTTGAAGTCAATAAGGTAAGTAGTATTTTAGCTATGCCACGAACAGACAGATAGACCGACGGAATTTAGAAAACGTGTTTTTCCGCATCTAGGGACCCTGAAACGTAAAGATCTCAAAAAATCTCGGAGTGTGATTTTTTTCATGATTACAATAAAGCCCTTTTACGAGGGAAGTAAAAAAAAATGAAACTCTAAACCTCGTTTTTCTAATCTATCTCTATTTAATATCTTTATTAATGATATCGTTACGTGTTTTATGCACTCAAATATTTGTTTTATATGCTGATGACTTAAAAATTTGTAAAAAGTTATAAAATCTATGATATGAGTGATGTATCAGAACTACAAAGTTATAGTGATAGGTTCTCTGTATGGTACAATAACAATAAGTTAAATTTATCTACGCCGGTGCGTTAAGAAGCTCTTAGCCCACGCAAAACCTACCATGTTCGATGTTACATGGGCGAAGATTAATATATTTTCGAACTAGTTTAACCATGTCGATCTCTTGAATATTTCCAGATGTTACATAGAGTTCCCTGGCTATTTTCGTTTTCATTGTCTGTAAAAAAAAATGAAAATATCGCCCTTCATCCTTGACATTTTCCAACAACAAATTTGTTAACTCCTCTCGACTGCAAGCTCCTTCAAGCTCAATAATCAATGCTACTCTCATAAATAAGTATTTTTTATTCGCTAAAAATGCATTTTGGTAGGCTTATAATGTATATATCGATGCTTGAAAGGAAAAAGGTTATAAGCGACCATTTACTAATTTTAAAGCATTCTAAATAATTCATAACTTTTTATCGTATTCGTAAATTTGTCAACTGCAAACGGAATATTGGGTTTCGGGCATTCTTTTAATACGCCTTAGTTCCAATATTTATTAATTCCATTTAATGCCGAGATAATGTCGGTTAAGCAAATTAGTCTTTAAAACAAATGCAGCTATAAAGACTTAAATCCAATAACTAAGAAAATACGAATCGATGTAAAACGTCTTAACCATTAATAAGACCTGGTATTATCAACAGGTAATATGACATAAGCGCCATGCAAAAAACTGATAGTAGGAAACAATAATACTAGATAACCACTATAAGAAAAATTAAATATGTCTCATAAAAAATCAATGGTTCACTTGCTTATTTGTTTAATAAAGTAAAATTTAATTTAAACTTAGTACAAAGTAACAAAAGATACAAAAACAACCACTTTGAATTCTGCAATTTTAAACCTTAAAACTAAACTAATAGTTAATAAATAAGATACACTTTTTATATTTAAGTTATGTCTTCATCCTCTATGTCTGTATCAGCCAATGTATCCTTTACGTTATTAGCAGTAGGAATGTTCAAATATTCGTTATGAAAAAGGATAGGAATTACATTATTCGTGCATAATTGAACTAAGTCATTATGCTTCGCCTTTGATATGGGAATAGGAGATTTATAACAAACTGTTGGAGTTACTCTCACTTTTGCCAGAACTTCAATCTCAATGGATGGTGCTTCTTCATCCATAGAATTTTTAATTATTATCCTATCAGGATCTTTCTTTTTAAATGTGCATACACGGATTTTGCTAATTTTTCCTGAGAGATTTCCTTTAAAATACTTCTCTGCTAGTGTGTCCCACTTATTAAAATCTTTATAGGTTAAATATTGCACTTTATATGGAGCAGGATTCTGTCTTGCTGTTTCGAAAACTGTGTACCAATGAGAAGGAGCCCAAATAATAGAATGTTTTGTATTTCTCACAGCGTGAACAGAATCCACTGGCATATATGTGTGGCCTGTGAGTAAAAAATTTATTTGGATAATTTCAATAAATTTACAGTTTTGTTGGGTTGAATATATCATAGCTAGAATGGTTGGGTTTCTATTCTGCCCAGAGTATAAGAGCAAACGAGTTACTGACTCGCGTTCGTCAACCATGCTAATATAGGTGTGTAAGATAGTTGCAATTTCGTTTGCTCCACGTTTTCCATTGACTTCGTCCCAGTAGTAGCAAAATACATCACGAGTGCCACTCTCATAAAATGTAAGGTTATACACCGAAAGTTTTCACGAATAGTATAAAAGCATACTCTCGCCTTTAGGAGTGTTTAAAACCTTTTGTAAATCGAAACTTACACATAGGGTTCCAGAATCACTTTTAAAAATATTCTGATGAGCTTTAAATCGGTTATAGGAATGTTCTTTTTCTGCTAAATGCTTCATTTTGACTTGCTGCATATCTTCATCGGTGATATCTGACCTCTCAAATCGAAGACATGTTACACACTTATCTTTTTTGGGTATATAAAATCCAATATTCAAGTTTTCGTTAAAAATATTCTTAAACACTCTTTCTCCAACAACGTCTATTCCTTGATTAATGTGGGTCTTTTTGTATATTTGATATAAATTAGATAAGTTTTTAAACTCTTGTGGTAAATATACACGATTTGAATCTTTTCGAGCATAGTGGGATGGAATTGCTGGAAGGGACTATATGAAATTAATTAATGCAATCTTGGTGCTCTCTTTCGTTTTATTTGGTGGAATGTGTTTCCCCCGCATATCTTCTTTCGCAGAACCGAATGAGACGTTAGTTATCGTATAGTAAACAAACTTTTGGGAAACATCTAATGTATGACTTAAGAATTGCAAACAAACTGACCGTTTACCTTCACCTTCGTTTATAAAATACTTAAAAGTAAACTGTCTTTTTTCTGATTCGGTAGATCTTTTCCTTTTAACTGGCAATTTTTGCGTTAAACCGACTATCCAGTCCTTTCGGCGTTCTGAGGAAAGGCTCCAAAAATTATCAAAAAGTTGTTTTCTTTTTTCTTCGGTTACAATTTCACAATTGTTTCCACATTTTTTACCGGAACATGGATTCGGCTTTATCTTTTTCGCAGGAACTAAAGTGCCGGTTTTTGTATATTCGTGTCCGGTTTGTTTGGCTTCCTTTTTATTTCTCTTTTTATTTTGTTTTTCAGTAACATTGCCCAATTCTCCAATAATACTCTCCTGTTTCCCGTTACCTATTCCTGGATTCCTATTATTTTGTTTACTTTGCTTCATCTCTTTCTTTTTCTCATGTTCATAACTACTACTCGATGACAAATCAGATGCCCCTTCCCATAAATCAGAGTCGTCACTTCCGTAAACCTCTGCTAAGAAAGCTTCATCTTCAGACAAATAATCGATATATGACATTTTTTTTTGTTTCTTATTTTGAAGTGATGTTTTCTTAATAACTGTTGAAGAACCAGGAATGTTTGAATTAATAATGTTTGTTGCAGAGAGGATCGGGTCACTATTAGTTAGCAATACATTATCATTAGCGGATTGATTTGTTAATAGTTTTGAATTTTCTCTGTGCGATTTTTCGTTATAAATGTTAAGTAAATTATTATTATTAGAGACAACGGGATTTAATATTTTTGCGGATGGACCAGGTGCATCATCAGTCATTTCTATTAACACCTGTTCAGAAACCATTTGTTTGGAAGCCACAATTAGTTGCGGTATTAACCTCTAAAAACAAAATATAAAGTAAAATGCGTTTCCGTTTCCTGCATTCTCACAAACTAACGTAGGTGGACATATTTCTTTTGAACTATTCTGAAACCCCAAATACAATTATTTATTGTTTTAAATGAATTAGGCGCGTTGTTTAATATTTATTTACATTGATAGGTACAATAATAAATTACCTGTTCAGAAAAATGTTGGGAAGCTATAGGTAGATTAGCGTCTAAAAAGAAAATAATTATAAATTAAAATACCTTTTTGTTTAAAGGTAAGTTATAATATTGGACAATACCTCTGCACTAGCAATTTGCTCTTTTTGCTTAGGCATGTCAGCAGTTTCACAAACTAATGCAGGTGAAGTTATTTCTTTTGAAGTTTCCTAAAACTACAAGTGAAAACAATTAATATAAATTTATGCACGTGGTTTAATACGTTGGGTACATTAATAGGAACTATAATTAACTGTTCGAAAAAAAAACGTTCAGAGTCCAAAGTTGGTAGTATTAGCCTCTAAAAAGATAATATAAATTAAACTCCGTTTTTGTTGAAATGTTTCGTATTACCTCTACGCTATCAATTTGTTCTTTTTGCATAGGCATGACAGCACTCTCACAAGCTAACGTAAAAGAACGTATTTCTTAATTGATCAAACGAACTTACCTGAAGTGAAGTTCGATCATAATTTTAGTAGCCCTCCAGTCCGAAGATATCACTTAACCACGTAGTAACTTCCCGCGCTCGTTTATTCACTATATTTTAAAGCAAAATTCCCCGCCGCCCTCTGCACCCGTAGCCCCGGTATCCCCTACCACCGACTTCATTTCCTTTAAATAATAGTACCTTTTTTGCAACATAAGTAGGGGCTGAAAATCTAGGGTAGGGTCGGGAAAGTGATATCTTCGGACTGGAGGGCTACTAAAATTATGATCGAACTTCACTTCAGGTAAGTTCGTTTGATCAATTAATTTTAGCACGCCCTCCAGTCCTCGATATCACTTAACCACGTAGTTGTTTAAAGAATATGTTGCAAAGAAAATCAGGTTGAATAAATCCTAAAAATATTTATTTACTTTAAAGTCAGTAACAAATTAACAGTAGTCGCACCAACAACAGAAAAAAGTGTGCATTATCTAACTAATAAACGAAAAAGTTAATGCGTCTTAAAACTTAAAATAAAAAACCACAAACATAACTAAGTATATCTAAGGCTACCCACTTAAAATTAAAATATTTAAGTCAAAATAGATTTTGCGAATTCGTTTGGATCTAAGATCGGTCGATTATAAAATTTCGCAAACGTATTTGAGGCATGAGACCATCCCGCCGTTTTTCAAATAATCTCTAAAGAAATACCAGCTTGAAACGCTTTGGAAGTGGAAGCGTGCCTAGTTGAATGAGTTGAAAACATAGAAGTGTCGATGCCAGATTGATTTAAAGTTTCTTTGACCCATCTACTAATCGTATCTTTTGAGGCTTTTGAATAAGGAGATCGTGATATGAGAAAAAGCTGTCTTTCATCTGCTTTCCGAAGACTTTCTGTTTTGTTTATATACCATTTTAAAGTGGTTGCGACACAGAGAGACTTTTCGTTAAAAAACGGAATATTCAAACATGGTTGCATGGAATTAACTCCGGAAGTTTTAATTTTACTTTTAATAAATATTTTATAACCCACGGTGTCCTCTATTATATTATCCAGATTTATGAAAAAAATAGTTTGTAATCTATGACCAGTAATAAGTAACAGGAGCGTTGCGAGCTTAGCAGATAATATTTTAAGAGAAAGATTTTCCAAAGGAAAAAGGCTTTTTAGGTAGTCTAGTAACGGTTTAGTGTCCCATGTAAAATCATACCTAGGAGTCGCAGGTCTTAAATTAGATATTCCTTTTAAAAAACGTTTTAAGATAGGATCTTCACCAATATTTCCTGGTAAAATCAAAGCTAAGGCGGATCTATAAGAACTAAACGTGCCATATTTGCATTGAATACGTTTTGTAAGAATTCGATCACCTCATATACAGTGGCTCTGAAAACATCATATTTATTAGCTTTGCAAAACTCCCACCATAATTTAAACGTTATATTGTACTGTGCCATAGTTGCCTTAGACATAGAGTGTAAAATGGTAGTGATGGCCTTCTCTGGTGTGTTCCTTAAACGGAATGCTTGGCTGACAAGACTGCGGCTGCCAGGGTAAGGTTCTTGTACAGAGGATGTTTCTACCTATTAGTACAAGAAAGAAGATGTTTGTTAGGCGGAAATATAATATGTTTGCCTTTTTTATATTTCAAAAATAAAGGAAACCAAGGTTGCATTGGCCACCAGGGTACCACAATAATTCCCTCTGCTTTGTCTGACAAAACCTTTTGAATGACCCGTAAAATCATACTAAAATGGGGAAATGAAAAAAAGAATAATATTTTTGACTTAACCCAACATTTTCTTCGAGTTGTTCATCCATCCTATGATATTTTATATGTAGTGAATAGGAAATAGCCATATTTATTTTTTTTTCTCAGCAGTTTCTCAGAATTTTGATGTCCCCTTAAAGGCACACTGGGTGCTACGAACGGTTAATATATAAAAATAATAAACACATTTAAAAAAATCGAAATTCAAAGGTTTATTTGTAATGATACATTTTGAAACAAATCTTAGGATGTAGTGCTATTTGACACTTTTCACAGATGAATTGACTTTTTTTGCCACGTTGCGCACACCTCCGGTCCGTCTCATTATAAAGTACTATATGTCCAATATTATCGTAGCGTACGTCAGGTAATGGGCGAGAAATCTTTGTTTTACCTTGTTGTGGTCTAGTTCTATACTTTTGCAAAAAACTCATAGAGAGATATCTTCGGAACTGTAACAGCGATTCAGCATTTGGATGATTGGATTTAAGTTTTTTCATCAGTATCCAAGCGTTTACTACGGACACATCCAGAAAATAAAGAAATAATGGCCAGTACCACTTTCTTTGGCGAATTCGTGATCTGTAGACTGCCCTAGGCCATCCATTTTATCCACACCTCTCGTGTGTTTGTTATATTTTGCTATCATTTTAGGCTGCGGAATATTCTTCCTAGTACCGTAACTCTATCCCAACGAAAAGTATTAGTTAGTTCATTGGTTTCAAAATTTGAGACAACCGTTACAACTTTATTGTCTTTCCATTGTACAAGATTACTGTTGTCATTTCTAAAAAATTTCAAATTACCCCTTGGTTCGTCATTCCAGTTTTTTTTTTGTTGGAACTGGACACTGTTCCAAACGATTATCACTGATTGTTCCTGTGGCACAATATTTGCTTTCAGCTAAATGAGCAAACAAGGGTAGCCCCGTAAAATAATTGTCCATAAAGATTTTGTGGCCATTATTGGAAGGTAAATTAACTTTTTCCAATAAGGACATGACAACGTCGTCTCCCAAAACAAAGCGTTTTTCTCTGTCTTGATTTTTCCCAGTATAGACCTCGAAGCCGTACATATAACCGCTGCTAGAGCAAAGAGCCCAGTTCTTATATCCGAACCTAATGGGCTTGCCTCTAATGAACTGTTTGGCATGATGTTTGCCATAATATGGCACCATGCTTTCATCAATGCAAACATTATAAAGCATGTCGTCTTGAGGCTATTTCGAGTTGTCATTGAAATAAATATATTTTAGTAATATGTCAAACCTATTACGACGAATACTATTTTGAAGGATTTTAGGAACATCTTCGTCACTGGACCAGTACAGTCTTCGATTGGGATATTTTCCATAGCCGGATAAAAGTATAGCCCCAATAACAACATACAATTCCTCTAATGTCAAAGACAGATCAACATTTTTTTGTAGGGCATATCTGTTACTCTCGTGCACGATCAACATCATTAGGGTATCATCAAAAAAAATGCTTGAAAAAGTCAACCGGACTTGTTGAATTTTTGGCTTTGTTTGACCGTTCAATTGGGTTATAATCCAAATTCATTCCAATATTGGGGCGACCTGGTACATTTTCTTGCCAGTTTGATTTCTTATAAGATTTTGGTAGAGGGTTTGGTCGAATATTTTGATTACTTCTTATTTGTCTTTGAAGTACAGCCAATGGAAGCAAATCTTCAGGGTCGAACTCCTCGTCCGTCACAAATCTCATCTCGCATTCTTGAGCCAGTATACCACGAGGTAGAGGATTTATATTGGCGTCATGCTCGTCATCGGATTGGTCACTGTCAAGTTTAGTATCATCCCCGTCATCGGGAGGAAATACATATATGTTGGATTGTGGTACGTCGTTATTCTCTTCCAAACAATCCATAAGCTCGGCTAGTGTCAATCTGAAACAAATAGAACATAATGCTCAGCGTCCCTTATAAGAGACGTCACGTTCAAAACCACATATTTTACAGCCAGCTATAAATAATTGCCATTTTACACTAGGAATGAAACATATCGGACTAGTACAAAGTATTTTCACCGAAAATCAGCACCAGTTTTTGTTAACTGTGAAGTTGTATGCAAAAACTTACCCGCCATTACGCGCCGAATACAACGAGGGATCCATTTTGCCCTCACGATCGTAAATTTCCGCTGAAAGTTAAAACAAATCGACTGTACGCATCGATTGATTCGTAAAGACTGCAGTCTTGGCGGGCAGACAGGTAGTTTCCCTCCACTCTTCATGCAATCGACGTAGAATTGCCGGTCCCTTATAAGGGACGCTAGGCACTAATGGGTTAAACCACAAATATCCTTTTTATCATTAACTGCTTCACTTTCTTTTTTTATTTCTATCGGTCAGTTAATCCTATTATCACACTCTTTTTTTTGGTCATTTGAATGGGAATTAAAATTTAGATCTCGCCCCGACCAAGTCTTTTTGGTATACCATTTGGTTTTTATGTTGTTATGTGTTAAATTTCTAATTAACGTTAAATCTAAAAAATTGAGTTCATCATTTTCTTCAATTTCCATTGTGAACTGTAATTTAGGGTGGAAATTATTAAAAGCATTTAGTAATTTATTTATGTTGTCTTCTGGAATAGCAGTTAAACAATCATCAACGAACCTTTTGAAAAAAATTATATTAAAATCCAGTTGTTCTGTAATACTTTCTTCCAGATACTCCATTACAAATTGTGCTATTGTAGAAGAGATTGGAGAACCCATTGCGCAACCATTTATCTGTTGATAGAAGCTTTCTTCGTATTGAAAATAATTGTTATTTAATGTGATATTTACAGTCTCTATAAAATCTTTTAACTCAAGTGTTGTATATTCTTTTAATATGTCCTATTTCTTTGTGATTATTTAAGGAACTAATTCGTTTGAATGTCGGTATATAACGAAACTACATCAAGCGATATAAGCTGGTAATTATTTGGAATATTAATTGTATCAATAAATTGTTTAAAAGTAAAAGAATCTTTTATAAAATAATCATTTTTTCCGCAAATTTTTGACAAGCAATCAGGTAAATATTGTGATAGTTTGTAAAATGGTGAGTTTAGACAAGAAACCATACATTTTAGGCGCAACAGCATTATGTATCATTAAGTTTTTAGCTTTCTGTGATACGTTTTTTGCTTAGCATTTTTTTAATATTGTGTTATTCTTTTGAAATACAGTATTTGTATCACTGAGTAGCTCAATCATTTATTTTCATAATCATTTGAATTCATTACGACTGTTTTATTAGATTTATCTGGTTTGAGTATTTTAATTTGGGGGTTATCTTTAGTAAATTGTTTTGCTTTTGTAATTTGTTTTTGAATTTTACTTTGAAATTTGGTTTGTTTAATATGTTTATTACGAATTTTCATTTTGTGATACTACATTTACTACGTCTCCGCGGATCGAGTCCTTAATTTCACTTGGTTTATCGTAAATGATACTTTCAACACGGGCGATATAATCAGCAATAGCTATCTGTTTTTCATTTCTTATCGGCTTAGAGAAATTGGGACCTAGAGCAAGAATTTCAGCCACATTATTTGGTATTTCAGTGTCAGAAGTGTTGTTTAGCCCTTGATTAGTATTCATTTTTATTTTATTTTTAGGAATATGTGATAAAATTTGGAGAATTTATTTTCGTTTCTATTTTTGGTAAAATTAATTTTTTTTTTCGTATTTACTTAATTCAAATGTTAAAAAAAACATTAACTGTGTTTTCAGGCAAAAGAGATTTAGCATAGATAATTTGATTTTAAATCTGTTTATTTAGTTCATTTATATTTTTGGTCGCCTCAATTAATATATATCAGATTTAAAATATTTTGCTTAGTATCAATAATTAATTCATTAAATTTATTTGCAAGGTGTGTACCAGTTTACAAGTACGTAATGTGCGTACCAGTGTACAGGTAATGTGTGATACATTAAAATTCAAAAACATTGGTGCTACAGTATGCGTGATAATGTTTGCGTCTTTGTATTTAACGTCCAATTTTTTTTAATGGAAAGAAAATTTTTATAAATCAAGCCATCCCAAATAAAAGTCTAGAAAAAGCTCAACACTATGAGCGAAACGTTGACTTGATGTGGAAAAATTGTGTTGTAATATTAATCCAGACCCAAGAAAATAAGATTTCCAGGTATATATATATATATATATATATATATATATATATATATATATATATATATATATATATATATATATATACAAATATTATGTAAGGAGGCTAATGTAACAAAAAACTGTTTCTAGAGGGGTAGAAATATCTTTAAAATTCTTTGAATAACAAAACCGACATAGACGATCTTAGTTTTGTTTACGCAGATCTCCTCAATTTTAATAATCATAGCAATAGTAATAGTAATTTAGATAGCTTAAATGTGTCCTTATAGGCTTCGTTTCATACATTATCAAATCTATACGCCATCCACCCATAGTCAGTCTCCACAATCCAATATTTTTTCGTTGGAAAAAAACCTAGCTTCTAATGATGTTTATTAATTTTAGATCACATACATCTTAATAAGTTTTTTAATATTAATTTTTCTATTACCCAAATATCTTTAATAACAGCATATCAATAGAAAATCATGGATATATTTAAGTCTCAATCAAAAAGGATTGATATTTTAAACCAGTAGTACCATATTACTTTATAACTAGCAATAACAAACTGAGACTTATAACGTCTTAACTGTCTAGTCTTATCAAGCCATATTGATATGATGTTTTATTTTGGCGCGAAAATCCAATTTAATATGCGCCGATAATTTGAAATAATACGGGGTTAGGACAGACGATTCGAGTGGCGTAAAATTCTGATTTTGAAAATTTTGGAGGGTTATGACATTTTGCGCTTAGATCATCGACACGACCAAAATCTTGGTGCGAAATTTTTTTAGTTTAGGCATAAGGAAAATAAATAAGTAGAAACTATTGTATATATCTAATAATGTTTCCGTTGGCTTCAACCATTATCAACAAATATGAGCAAAACTAAAAAGAGTCCCGGGGCTTTCGGTACAATCATTTCCAGACACCTCCGAACACAGCCCAAAATATTATTCGTTGAATAAACTATAAATGTTTTAATTTTTTTTTCAAATCGGTTAATATCAACTAAAGAATCAGACTGTTATAGAAGAACTAGAATTAAGGTATAATTCTTAAATCATTTCGCAGATTAAATTGTTAAGCGTAATCATTTTTTTTATTGCTTTGAAATTATTTTTACGGTAATAAAATAACACAGATTTTATATTAATTTACACAAAACTTTCTTTCAGGTAATTATCATTTTTTAACTAACAATTTTGAGATGTACCATTATAGCAAAATAGGCAGGAATTGTCGCATATTTTCACCTGATCTTTTTTATTTTAAGTGTAGGATTAACCCATCTACTTTATATTTTAAAATTAAACAATTTTAATAAATTAGTAGTTTTTTTTCAAGGCCTTTGATAAATAAAAATCCCCGAGAACGCCATATATAGTTTTATTTAATTGCAACCTAGTACTAATGGAACGTGGATACAACGCTTTGTTTTGAATACCGAAATTACTCTTTATGTCTCTTTAGTATCTTCCTGTCTTGAATCTACGGCACGGCTATTCTTTAGAGAGCATTTACTGCACAGAGTCATTTTATATAGCCGCATTCGACAGAAAAATACATACAGTCTTATCCATCCATATGTCTAACATAAAAATCCACCATCTAAATCGACACTATCGAAGTTGGTAAGTACATTATATTCACTAATCAGATCAGCACGCACTGGACAGCACAATGTGGCTAAGATTGGTAAAACAGATTAAAGTTGAATTTAAATAGCCGCATAGAACTTGGTGGAGCAACAATTCAGCGGCTTCTTCTGTTAGGTTGTACCGTCATGATCTTGTAAATCAGACCAATATAAAGTTTAGGTAGGTCTTTGTTCAACTTAATCCTTATTTAGGAACGTTAATACAACGATTACGTTATTACCTTACTATTATGTATGATAATATTCAAATATCCAGTTTCTAGTACCGTAAGATCCACTAACACTGACCGAAATTTATATTTAGGATGAAATAATTTTTGTTGTATTAGTTTATATGTAGCGGTATAGTATTTATTTTAGGGGCTTACTTAAAACGTTTAAGATCCTTCTGCGTGTATTGGGTTGCTCTTTTTTCGGCTTGTGGTCAAAGTTGTGGATCTGGCGGTTAACTTTGACCGACATATAAAAATCAATAAAATTGAATGTTAGAGTTTATTGTGTTTAACATTGACTAGTTAAAAATATATAATTAATAATGTTTTCCCCCAGAGCATCGACAAATAAGACAACAAAGCGGTCAATGTTACAGATTTATTGAAAACATGTCTATTTGAGCAAAAATGACAGAATAAAAGTAATTTAATAGTATGATTTTAATAGGTATACTTGGGAGGGAAAAAGAACTTAGAACTACCTAATCAAAATATCTTTGGATCAAAACAAACTAAAGGTTAATTATTCCCTTAAGACATGCCATAACCTACTTCAAAAAGAATAAAATACAACATTCTTAACTAAACATTCAAAACACCGCATAGAACCTTAAACAATAAGAAACACTAATTTATTTTTAAATTTTTAAGTTCATTAAAACGTAAACCTGTCTTAAAATCAATGGGTCTATTTAACTTTTGAATTATAGTCTCTCCAAATTTTCTGAAGTTTGCTCAGACCAATCAGCAAATATTACAGAATCAAAACACCCACTTTTACTTCTATTATACCGTGTGTTTTGTGATTTATAGATGACATACGGTGGTATCATTACACCACTAACAGATCCACAAAACATGATGCTTGATTTTGTTGAATCTCGAATTCGATCCGAATATTTTGTGTCTCTTTTAAATATGAACTTTTTACGTTCCGGATCATCGGACAAATTGGTCTCGTCGTAATTATAAATCCTTGTTGGGCTTATCAAATTACCGTCTTCAGAAAGAATGTCACGTAAGGCATTAAAGTATGCCGTCAGTTCTTTTCAAGTGTGTTTTAATCAGTATTATACATACATACTTAAATGGTCCTCAAATGCTTGTTGACATGATGCAATTGCTGTAGCTTCGGAATTATTAAATTGATCATTGTTGCATTTGAAAAAGGGATCGATGCATCTAAATGAAATAATTTTATGAAGTTTAGAAACTTATCGTTTTTCAAAAAAATATTATTTTACAGCTCATATTTTTATTTTTATTTCGTACTGCGGCAAATAATCCATCCCGATTTTCAGAAAATTCATTGTATAATTCATCTAAATCAACATAATTAACTAAATTTATAGTAATAATTGTCTTAATAACTTAAATCATGTTACAGCTCTGTTTCTAAATGGGATGCAAGCAACAGGCATCAAAGACAACATAATGAGCCTAAAGCCCAATACACATACTCTTTCATAATGGCGTAGCATAAGTTGTAGACACATTAAAAAATGGTAACAATCAGCTTGTTAGGGGTCTGATGTTTGTGAATTCTGAATATGACGTTCTATTAGATTAATTTTCTTGTTTTCAAGGTCCAGAAGAGCAATATTTGATGCAGTATTTGCCCGTTTTAGTTTTTTCTCAGATGAGGATTTGCTTGTACCTGGTGTTTCTTATTCTCGTTCAGTGTGTGTAACCTGCTCCTGTTCTCGACTATCATCTTCTTCAGGATTAACATCTATATTCTTTTTTGATTCCTGATTCTCAAACCACTCTGTTTCTTTGACGAGTCGCGGTAGCTTACCTTACATTTTTCTCCCAGCCATTTAATCTTTTAGAAAAAGCATAGTCTTAAACCATACCAAAGATGATGCTTGACTGCCTCCTCACCTGATTTTTTTTTCCCATTTTTTTTAAAACTCCACGCGGAAGTTGACCTGAAGTTGAATTGTCTCCATTCTGACTTGGCGACGTCAATTGTAAAGATATAAGTTTTGATTACAGTTTTTCTTTAAGGTAAATCAGAGAGGTGGACATACGGTTGCGTTTAAAAGTCAAAAATTGATGATAAAGGCAAGATATTTATTTGTTTTTTTTTTAATCTGAGCTGCTGCTATGCGTCATTCCATTTGCACTTTATTGCTAAAAGGTAGGGATCACATTTTATAATATTTTATACCCTAAGAATGCGTTCAAGACTTGCTAATCACCCGGCACCCTCTGCAGCATACAATTTTTAGACGACCAGTTGATTTTACATTCTTAGAGTGGATTACAGAAAGCTCTGTTAAAATTTAACACTATGTTAAATCCTGACACGTTGTTAAATTGACGTTTGGCTATATATTTAACGTATGTTAAATTTTAACAGAGCTTTCTGCAATCCACTGTGTATAAGGAATAATAAAGTGCAAACTAAAAATTCAAATTAAGACGCCAACATTAAAACGTAAAACGGTTGAACTTCCTTTGTTCTTGGGCATACTTCTGGAAACCTCCAAAACGGTTTATTTTTTTTTGTCAAACTAAACTGATTCTTGAAAATCATAAAATTTCGATTGGTTGGGTAAAAACTTTTTGCAAATAAAAATTCAAATTAAAAATATTACAACTTAAAATTTAGAAAGTAACTGATTTTTATCGTCTATTATATCCTCGATTGTATCCGAATGCATAAAACAATTTTATTATTTTTAAGAATCTGTTTAGTTTTTGTTTTTAAATTAAGCCGTTTTGGAAAATTTTGTCCAAACGTATACTCGAGAACAAAGGAAATTGGAATATTTTACGTTTTAAACTCCACTATTATAGAGTTTACTAATTTTTAAAACATCAGTTCTTTTAAGGCAAAATGTTTCAGTGCCCGTTAATACCAGAGGTCCATAGAAAATAAACATTTTATGAACATTTGCTATATCATCCGATTTAGGCCAAACATATGACCCTAAATCACGTTTGCTAGCACGTTTGAGGAACTTTATTTGGTACCGATCTGGTTCTATCTGATGAACTATGCGACCAACGTACCAATCCTCATCATAAGCTACCGCATAATATTTATCTACTTTAAGAGATATAATAGGTAATTTTCCTTCCACGATTTCATTATCGTCTGAAAAAGTTTCGGTATCAGATGAGTCATCTACGCTAAATTCTTCTGAGTCGGTAGAAGTCGAGGTAGAAGTTGTACAGTAATTATTATCTTCTTCAACTGCGGCACTTTTTTTTAACCTCTTACCTTGTACCTTTCCCGTTGCTTTTTTTTTATTTTTTCCATTAGATGGACTTTTTGCAGATTTGAACCTATTGAGTCTATCTGTACTTATGCGCCCACTACCCTCATCTAGCAACCAACAATAGGAAGACTTTTTAATGACTGTGAATTTATTGTTTGGCAACTTTATTTTTAAATAGGGACTGTTTTCATCGAGGTTT